>JACBWW010000009.1:1656549-1778044 GCA_020086605.1 Lanius collurio | reverse complement strand
CGGCTCCGCGCGCACCGCCGCTGGCCCCGCCCCGCCGCTCGCCGCCCCGGGCCATTGGCCGGCGCCCGCGGGGCTCGGCTCGCGATTGGTCGGCGCTGCTGTCAGTCATGCGCGCGGCAACGGCGGGCTGGCGGTGCTGTCGGGAGCCGCTCGGCCGCTCTTTCACGGCCCTGCTGCGGGACGTGACCCCGGTCCCACCGGGAGCCGGCCGTGCCCCCGGCCCCTGAGGGAGCGGGCTGTGCCCCTGGCCCCTGACGGAGAGGGCTGTGTCCCCGGCCCCTGACGGAGAGGGCTGTGTCCCCGGCCACTCCGGGAGCCATGAGGTGAGGCGTCGCTGTGCGCGCGCTCGCCTCAGAGCAGCCCCAGGCCCACTCTCCCCTCAGGCGGAGCCCCCGCCATGGTCATGGTGTTGCATGTGCAGGGAAAGCCGAGAGGCTGTAAGAAGAGCCGGACTCCAGTCCCGGCGCTGCCCATAGGGCTCCTTCCCCGCCGCGGGTCGGCAGCTCTGGCTGCCTTCTCTGATGTCGCGGGGCTGTGCGGTGCCGGCTCAGCCGGACGCTGACAGCAGCTGGAACGAGACTTGGACAGTGCGAGCTCCAGCCCTTGGTCAAGCCTGTGAGTAGGGCAGGGCCGAGAGTGCGAGTGGCTGGGTCTTTCCACAACCACCTGTGCACGTGTGAGGCTACAGGGAATGGGAGCTGGGGCTGAAAGGACCAAACCACGGAACTGCAGGGGGAAAAGAAAATCTCCTTACTTGTGTGCAGACAGGTATTTGTATCAAGAAGTAGTATGCTACCTCATGCTGCTTCGCATCGTTAGTAGCTGGTCTCCTTTATTAAGAGAGGCAAGACAAGGAGCCACTGGAAAGGGTCTAGCACAGGGCAACAAAGATAATGAAGGGTCTAGAGTATGTGTCTTATGAGGAGAGACTGAAGGAGTTGTGCCTGTTTAGTCCAGAGAAAAGTGAGAGGGGATCTCTCATGTAAAGATCTCAGAGGAGGTTGTCAAGAGGATAAGGAGTAATGGCTATAAAGTAAAATACAAGAAGTTTCACCTCAATTTCAGGAAGAATTTCTTTACACTGAGGGTGGCAGAGGGCTGGAATAGGCTGCTCAGTGAGGGTGATGGAGTCTCCCTCTCAGGAGACATTCCAAACCCACCTGGCCACGTTCCTGTGTTGCCTGCCTCAGTCGGGAAGTTGGGCTGGATAATCTCCAAAGGTCCCTTCTAATCCCAGCAATTCTGTGATTCTGTGCAAATTGTCTCAACCACGGCTAATTAAGGCCTTCTCTGCCTCCCTAACAATGCTATTGGTTGTTAATGTATTGTTCTTTTAGTGTTTCTCTTGTAGAAGTAAACAGGGCCTTGGAGTGGGAAGCTTCCTGAATAAATACTGTAGCTGACAGACTTAACATAAAGGTAAGTTTTTATAGGGGCTTTTTGTCTCTCTGCTGAGAGTAATGCAGATGGTACAAAGGGCATCCTTGGGCTCTTACAGCATCCACCCCTGTGCTGGGAGGTAGCACGTACAACAATCTGCAGATCTTTGCTGCAAGGTGTTCCTCTGCTGCTTCCCTGGGGTGTGTTTGATTTTACAAAGGAGGGCAGTGGAGGTCTGTCTGTTCCAGGGTTTCCCTGTGCAGCAGGAGCAGGACTGTGGTGCCAGCATCTGCCAGGCTGGAGCAGAGCCGGTCTCCCCAGCTCTCCCTGCAGCAGCATTCCTAGGGGGCAGCTGCCAGCTGCACAGGAGAGTATTCAGTTGTTTGTGTGGTGATTTTGTGGAGGAATTGGAGTAGAGGAGGTTGTGGCCTCTCCGAGACAGTGTTGAAAAGCAGCCATAAATAGAGGAATGGGAATGGGTGCTCAGGGAAACCCACAGTTGCTCCAGGGACTCTGAGTCAGAAAGGAGAGAGGCCCTTATTTCTGATGGATCACAGCAGGAAAATGCGGTTGTTGTTCTGTTTGTCTCACACAGTTCCAAGTGTGATATGCAGCAGCTGTTTTGTAAGATTTCATTTCCTTTGTCTCCTGCAGTCGTCTTGTTTGTTTTTATTCCCTCTCTGTCTGGCTGTCCCTCTTCTTTAAGAGACCAACTTCCCTCTGGCAGGTTTTGCCCTTTCTGGCCTTTCCATTTTTTAAGTGTTTCTCTTCCCTCTAGTATGTTGTGAGATTTTTTCCTTCCTCTGCTCTCAGCAGCTCAGCTCTGGCTCTGTGACCCCTTTTTTTGCCCTCTGGGGATGGTGACAGTGTGAAAGACCCCTGATCCATGAAGGCCAGGTCTTCTGTGAGCATCCCTGCCAACCTAGGACTTGAAGTTTATGAACAGAGAGAGGAATAAAAGAAATAATCTAGGAGGGACTGAAGGTCTTCCTACAGGGAAGACTCACCTGTGGGGTGGAGAGCCAAGGGCTGGAGCTGAAGGTTGGTGTGTCATTGGCTTTCTGGGACCAAGGACAGGCAGGAGTGCTGTGCCTGTTTGTGGGCAGCTCGCTTTTGCCCTGCCATGGGCACAGACTGGCCTCTGGAGATGGGCAGCTCTGGGAAGAAGTGGGTTGCAGTGGCTGGGCTGGTTGGCTGTCACATGAGTCTTTTTGGGGAGTAGTCCTTTGTTACCTGTAGGGTCTGAGTAACTGGTTTTGTGCTTGTGGGCTGGGATTAGGGCAAGGAGTCTGCATTCTGTCAGAAGGGAACCTGTGATATGTTAGCCCCAGGGATTCAGGCTGTTCTCTTGTCTTGTTTTCTAGCCTAGAAGAGCTGCAAATGCTGCCCTGTGGAGAACCCACTGGTGGTGGTCAGCTAGTGCTTAGCCACAGTGACTTGTGGTAGCACCAGGTGAATCTCAGCACTGACAGATCAGTAGGTGACAACGAGGAACACGCGTGGAAGCCAAAGTTACCACCATGAGATGCCTCACCCATCTGCTGCTCAGGAAGTTGTTGAGCCTCCCACCTCAGCATGTGCCAGGGCGATTGACTCCGAGCAAAGGTGCTGTCCTCAGTCCAAAGCAGTTGTCTCTGGGGCAGAGCTGCACTGCAAGACCTGGGCTCGTGACTGCCACCGATATGGTCAACTACTGGCAGAAGGTGTTTGAGACAAATGGGATCCCCGAGGCACGAGAATCCAGTCAATATATTGTGTCATTTGTCCTGGGAGCAAAAACAGTTAAGTAATAGGAGAAGGATAAGGTCTGTCTGTGTCACTTTTTCATGTTGATTGAGTCTCTTACATTTTTATCTCACTTAAAGGGAGTAGAACAACTTATCCTCCCTTAGATGGCGGAGATGGTGAGGTACAGCTTATTACTGCCAGTAGAACACTCAGGGGTCTCTTAAATGATCTCCTTTGCAGAAGTGTTACATTGACACCCACCCTGACTTGCCTGATTAAGGGATTCTTAATTTTGCCTATTCTGGTGAATCCCAAAAAGTAACAGAACAGTTGTGAAGGGTTGTTTCTAAACAGATAGGTTCTTCTGATCACTTTCCAGCTGGTTTCCAGCAGTCCCAGGCAATTGTGTTTGTCAGTATCCTTTGTCACTCAGGAGGATGCCCTTGGCAGGGTTGCAGAGGACTCCCCCAGTGGCACAAGCGGGCAGGTTTTGAAGGTACTTTGTCTTCAGTTTCAGAGCCTGGATTCCAAAAGCCTCTACACTCCACTTACAGCAGTGCAGCAGGAGCAAATCCAGCAGCTGAGCCTCAAGCGGCTACAAAGGTAGGAGCATCCTCTTGTTCTTGTGGAGGGCTTTCCTTCAGCCTTAAAGCAGCCAGGAGAATGGCAGCACAGAGAAGGCAGCTCAGATGTCAAGTAACTGTGCTGTGTTGGTCTCTCATGGTGCTTCAAGTGAGAGGCACATCTCATCCACCTGCAAGGCCACTGTCCAGCTGGTCAGGCCCCAGCCCATGTACTGGTGCATGGGCTTATTCCTCCTCAGTTTATATGATTTCAAATTACTACTTGCTGAATTTTATGAGATTCCTTTCATCCCATTTCTCCAGAGGTCTCTCTGAAAAGTAGCACACCCACCTGGTCTGTTAACTACTCCTCACAATTAATTCTCTGCGACTGCAGTCATGCCAAGGATGCTCTCTGTCTCTTCACCCAGATCATTAAGGTGTTACAAGATATTGATCCCAGGGCACTCCACTAGGGATCAGCCTTCAGCTGAGCCTTGTGCTGCTGAAATCAGCCCTCCAAGCCTGACAGTTTAGTCAGGTTCCAGCACACCTCATTTATCCAGTCCATACTTCACCAGCTTGTATATGAGGGTGTTATGGGAGACAGTATCAGAACCCTTGGGAGAGTCAAGACACACTCGGTTTTGATGCACCGAGCTGGTGATTGTATCATGGGTGACTGTCAGGTCACTCAGGAATGATTGCCCCTTGGTAAATCCATGCTGACTACTTCCTGCACTTGGCATGTTTGGACACAGCCTCGAGGGCTCTTTGTTCCATCACTTTCCCTGCTATTGAGGTGAGGCTGACTGACCTGTAGTTCCCAATTCCAGTGCTTGATGACAACAAACTCAGCTGTGGGAAGGGAGCTCCCCCAGCATGCACATGCACATTGCTCATGCAGTTGCTGGCCCTCAGCAGGAGCTATGGTTAGCAGTGAGGTAAGCATGGCACGAGAGTGCCTCTGGTCACCCAGTGCAGTCCCAAAGTGTTCACGCTCATTTTGCCTGCTGCAGGATGCCAGTGCAGTACGTGCTTGGAGAGTGGGACTTCCAGGACCTGACCCTGAAGATGAGACCCCCAGTATTTATTCCACGGCCTGAAACAGAGGTATGAATGTGGGGGGTGTGATGGGGGTGGGCTTGGATGTGTGCATTATGTGACATGATGTAATCAGAGCATCTCTGTGAAGGCATCCAGTATGTTGTGAGGCTGCAGGGATGAGGAAATCAGATCTCTTCACTTCTAGAATGGGGGTGATTCAAAGCTTATGATGTGGAGCTGATGCTGGTAACCTTTGCCTCCTGCCTCAGAGCGAGGAATGTTGCAAGCTGATGTATCCCTTAACTACACAGAAATCAATTGCTATTGATGGATGGAGATGGCTTTGCCTTCCTTAGTTGTGCTATAACAAGGACTCCTGTAAAGTTCAAAACCTCTACTGCTATCTCCCAGTAGCTTAGTGCATAGAGGAATCTGTAAACATTGTCCAGAGGTTGCCAGCAGAACCCTGCAGTAGTAGGAAAACAATAATGGAATCCAGAGAGCCTGAGTGGCCATGTGCAGGCTGGTAGGAAATGGCACCTACCATCTGAATCATGGCTCCTTGGTGGTTTCTGGACAAATATAGGAAACTGAAAGGTAAATTCTGACCTGGGCTGGAATTAAATGTGACTGTCAGTCATAAGAATCCAAAGGACAGCCATACATGGCCAAGTTAAAACTCCATGTTCCCCAGTGTTCCTACTACTATGAAAGAGCTTAAGATCTACATGGTGACACTTGCCCTGACAGTAGCCTAGCTTTCAGCACATGGGCCATCTCAGCTAGGAAACTTTCTGTTTAGTAGTCTGCAAGAGAGCTTAGGATTTGGGAGGTGGGTGTTTGGTCTGGTTTGGATTGGATTTTTTACCTTCTGAGAATTTGTTTTCTTCTGGAGCCTGTGTTAACTTTTGGAGATGAAGTGGTCTTCTTACCTTGTCCATTTATGAGTCCCAGAAGCTTAAACCTGTTTCAGTCTAGTAGTCATTTCTTCAATTGTTTGCCTGTTGTAATGAGCAAAAGTTAAACAAAACTTAAAAGACAAAGACAGTCTGTTCTTCTGTTGTGCCCTTTGAGGAAGAGGGAGTTACTGAAATCCATGAGAGGGTTCCAGAGCATTCAGTGGGAATCAGCACAGCTACAACATAGATGTGCTCTCAAGTCAGCCTATAGAAGAATATTTAGAACCAGAGTCTTGGTTTGGTGTAGGGGCATCAGCAGCTGTACTTGTCTTCACCTCATGGAGAATCTGCTGGGCCCTAAATCATCATAGTGCTGACACTTGTGTCCAGAGAAGCTGGGAGCTCTCTGCCTGCTCTGGGCTGATCACTCTGTGGTGATTGAGTTTGGAGATGGAGCTCCAAGGAATAGTTTTGCCAGATGGAGCCAATGATGGTTGGCTTTGTTATTGTCAACAGTATTTATGCTCTGGATGATTCAAGAGAATATTTCCAACCTTCAAATCCCAATTAATTCATGGATGCAACGGGAGAGCTTGTATGTTCTGCAGGTCAAAATATCTGCTGGCAAGGCCCCTTCTGGAGCTGTGCTCTGATTGTCCTCATGCAGTACCAGGCTCCAAACAAAGGCCTTTTGTGTGGAGTGGAAGCTGGGCTGGCCAATGCTTGAAAATTTTGTTAATTGAGCCCACATGCCTGATTTTGGTAAAAGCATCTCCACTGGCCCCAAACTGGAGTGCGGTGCTGTAGTTGAAACCACTTAATATACTCTAGTGCAAAACTGGAGTGCAAACAGCTTAACCCAAACCTTGTCTCTGGCAAAACTTTATTTGTTGTGTCACTTAACTTCCTGTGAAGGCACATTTTTAGCACACTTATTACAGAAGACCAGAACTTTATGATTCAGGAATGGAGCTCTGTGGGCTTGTAGAGTTTGCTTGTAATGTGCTGGGGAGGTTCCTGTGACAGGAAGAGCCACAAGGGACAAGATCCAGCAGCACCTGGCAGGACATGGCTGTCAGCAGGTGCTGCTTCCAGGAACTGTGTCCTTTGTGTAACCTGTGCACAAAGTGGTGTCCAGATCCTTTCCTTCTGCTGGAAGGACAGGTTGGTCATCTCTGACTTTGTGTGATGTGTTTGTCTATGTTTTATTTCATCAGAGTAATTTTTTTCAGCCTTCACTGGACTTGAAAACTGTAACGGAAATATCTGCTTTCAGAAATGTTGAAGTTCATTGCATCTGTTGCTTTCCTTTTTTTTAGAATTTGTCTGCAGTGTTCTTAAAACTAGCAGTGCTGAAACTTTTCACCAGATAATGTCTGTAAATAGTTCTTGTTCTTTAGGAAGCAGTTAATTGTTATCCCAGGTTCAAGTTTATCTGTGACTGCACACACAAGCCACGTGTCTTGTTTTGGCTGAGAAAATGTGACTCCCTAAACTGACTCATTAATGCAGATACACAGGCAGCTTCAAAATTAGCTTCTTGATTTTGTGTATGTAGCTTCTGCAGGTGCCTCCTGTGTGTTGATTTGAGTCTGAGAAGAAGGGGAGCCATATTTATGACACACATGTTGTTCTCTGTTTGCAGCAGAAGGGTTATTACTCCTGCTCCCAGTGCCTTGGTAATGGCATGAAATTAAACACAGCATGACTCAAACCACGAGCATTGTTTCAGGCCTGGGGACAGAAACACATGCAGAGAGAGAAGCTCCCTTGTCTGCTTAATTCTGTCCTGTGTGAAATTTGCCCCCATGCCTATTTAGTTCTCTCTGGTAGATGAGCCCTCTCCTTTTCTCTCCCTCCGGGAATATTTTTTCAGCACATGTGGCTTTGTTCTTTTGTTCCATGGGAATCCATGTGGGGAGGGGGCAGGCAGCCAAAAGTAGGGAACTAGCAGGTCCTGTTTAAGCTCTGGCCTGCTGAGAGGAAAGCTTTGGACTGGCTGCTGCAAGTGCTGAGTGGGTTTGGGAGGGTCTTTGGAGCTCGGCATCCTGCTAGCTTTCCTCCTGCAGCACCAGAGGCAGGCTTGTGCACTGGGGAACGTTTGGAGCAAAGTTATGGGGTGTGCACACTGAATTATCTTTGTGAGGTGGTTACTGTTGAGATGTCAAGGCATCGCTGTCTCAACACTGCTCCCTCACTGTTAATGGAAAAGAAAGACCTTTTCCCAAAGGAAGTATTTGTTTAAACTTCTAAAATTTTAGAAAGCCTTGCTTTGGGAGAGAGAGGACAAAGAGGAGGAGAATTCAGCCAGCCGTGGATACGTCATTCTTTTTTTGTCCAGGTGACTGCGGGCTCTACGAAGCCTCACCATGGCTTCCTTTGGGAAGGGTTCGGCTCGGTCCGGGCCTTCTCCGAGGGAGTGGTGTGGAGTACCCGGCACACCCGCCTGGTACACCCAGAGGGCGCTCCAGGCTTAGGCTCGCTGAGTTCCTGCGGTTCGATTCCCTATCAGTTATCCCAGGATTTCTGGTGGTTCTGGGAAGGCTTATTTGGTCAGTGGAAACAAAAATGGCCATCTCTTGTGCCTGGCAGCTATTGATCCGAGCTCCTAGCAGACGGGGGGAGCAAAATGCCAAGAGAAAAGGTGGGTGTGGAAGGGCCCTTCTTTCTCTTGACAGTCAGCAGTTAAGGACTGTTCTTACCAAAGCTGGATTTGGGGCCATCCTGCTTCCTAATTGCTAATGGATCTGTCCCCCACTAATTTGTTTAATCCTCTTTGGAGTCTGTCTGTGTCTAAGCTCCCTGGCATCATGTGACAGCAAATCTTGTGGGAAAGGTATATTCTTTGCTTCTGGTGCTGCATAAAGGAAAACGTTTAGTTTCTACTGTGTAACACTTCAATCATTCACCACAGCATTTGTAATTTTTAGTTATGTCTCTGTCTATTCTTTTTCTACCTGTGATTTTTAAGCTCTTTTGCTTGTTTCTCATGTTATGTTTCTCAGGTGATTTCTTTCCCACAATAACATGCTTGAAGCCTGAAGTCAATGCTGTTTACTTGCACCTGCCTGTGGAATGGCATTCGTTGTGTGGGATGTTCTGTGAAAGCACTTGAGTCAAAGATTGGCTTAGAGAAACCTTTCATGAAGTTTAACTTCTAGTTAAACATAATCATTAACCTTTCAAGAAGGTCCAGCACACAGAGAAGGGAGAATTTTCCCTTCCTGACCTGTATATGCAAATAAACAGATTGCAAGGTGGGCCCTTTCTCTCTCCAGTGTTTTATTTCAAAGCAGTGACATATTTTCTGTTCCAATCAGGGCTGAAAGGAAGCCTTTGATGCAGAAATGTCCTTTCATTTCCCTAATTTCTTTACCACAGATGGATACTTCTTGGAAAAGTCTAAAGGTCGCACTGTCTAGTGAGTACAGCCATTAATCAAGAGTCAGGAGATTGGGTTTTTTTCATAGTTTTGCGTCTGACCAGTTGTCTCTTCAAGGGAAAGCTGCTTCCCCTTTCTGTGTAATAGGCTTCCCAGTTTGGGAAATGAGAAGGCTAATACTGCCTTGTCTTGACATTAGCTTAAGGTCCTTTCTTCAAATATGTGTAGACTTGTATAAGGTATATTAAACATAAATGCAGTAGAGTATTATTTAACAAATCAAAAATTAACTGCTATCTGTCAAAATATGCTGTAAGCAAATGGGGTTAAGATGGAGGAGTGCTGTTGTGGCCTCACAGATCAGATTTTGCCCATATAATAGGCAATACTTAATCAGTGTGTTGGAGAACAGTATTTTCTGCAAGTGGGCTGTGGCACAGAGGTTGGGGAATGGAAATCGTGAAGGGAGCCTGTTATTGCTGCAGAGCAATTGGAATTGCCCTTTGAGCTAGGCACAAGTGTTTAATAGGATCATATAGAGAGAGACAAATAGAGCAGCCTGTGCCTTGTGGCTGAGGGACTTGTGCTGCCAGAAGGGCTTGGAGAAAGATTTGGGATCTCCAGTATCTTAGGGATATTGGCTGACTGGGAGCACATGCTTTCTGCTGCCCAGTGGGCTGATGGGATCCTTGCATGTGGGACAGGGGAGTGCCCACGTGCACGTAGCAGCATTAAATAATGAGTATTGCAGCAGTGGAATAGCTGCAGAACTATTATGTCTAGTTATGTTACTGACTGCTTGAGGAAGAAGTGGAAAATTATATTCAGAGAAAAGACAGTATGTGAGTTAATAGCTTGAAGAAGTCTGCCTTGTTGTTAAAGACTGTCTAGTTCATCAAAAACAGGCTTAGGGGTAAATTACCTGGCACAGACAGCAGAAATTTGAAATCTGAAGTCCCTCTGGTTTCACAGACAAGTGTATAATAAGCACTATAAATGCGGGCCAGAAGAAGAGGTGCACATCTCAACAGACACTGTAATTAAACTACACAGTGTAGCAAGAGTCTATTGCTGGCCACTTGAAAATCAGGACAGAATGTTTTCCCCGGACAGATTTCTTCTTGTTCAAAAGGAAAGGATGGAAGAAACAGGGTTGTACCTGGCTGAGTGGCCAAGATGAACTGTGGTGGTAGTTTCTTCTGGCTTCCTATGCAAGAAAACAAGACTCTGCTAATGCACAGAATTACTTCCAAGTTGGTTATTTTCAGGACAGACTGAAAAATGGAAATTTAAAGCTAAAATTTGTGCTGAAGGCAGGGAAAGCAGCAGCTGTTCTTTTAAGACATGCACAAACTTGTTTCCCAGGTTAACTTATATAGACTTTTTTAATATATTCTCACAGATCTCTCTGTTGTTAATGCCTGTGTTTTGGGGAGGGGGGTTAATCTCCCTGTTATGATTGAAAGAGGCTCCTGTTTCCATGAGTTTTAGCAGAGTCCTGTAGTTCATCAGCAGTGAAAGCAGGATGTAGGACTAGAACTGGAGAAAAGCTATGAAATGGCTGTAACAGATGGGACTCAAGGAGATTCCCACATGAGGGGAAAAAAATTCATTTCCTCTCCCAAGCTCTTTTCAAAGATCCAAGTAACTTGAGCTGGGGATTAGCAAGCTGGACTAGTGCATCTGTCCAGATGCTGTGTCTGGCACTGGTCAATACCCGTATCTGCAGAGAAAGAAAATACCTTACTTCTGGAGAGGCATGTCTGGATAGAGCTCTGTGCTGGACACCTGAAATATTGTTAGTGTACAGTGCCTTGGATCCACTCCTGCCCCTCGGGCATGGCTACATTTAGATGTGACAGCTGTGGTAATGTCCCTTGGGCATGAGCACATATGGGTTGCTGTCTGTTGGTAAAGTAATTTCTGGGTGCTGTCACAGCCTCTGCTCCAACAGATGACACAGCACATGGCATATGCCCTGAGACATCAGGAGCTGCTCCTGTGTGACCAAAGCCAAACCCCTTCCTCAGTGTTAGGTATTCTTTGACATGGTTTTCTGTCATTGCTAATGCCTAAAGCCACCCTTTCTTTCAGGATCAGTGGCTCCTTTGGAGTTATTCAGGTGCTTTGATTCCCATACATTTGTAGTGGGAGTTCCATGGGCTTTGTGCAACATTGGGTTTGATCCCCACATGGGCCATTCACTTAAGAGCTGGACTCAGTGTCCCTTCCAACTCAGAATATTCTGTGATTTTTCTCTTGCCTACTACAGAGCCAAGCAGAAGAGCCCAGGACAAAACCCCTTCCTGCCCACAAAGCAGTGGGCTGGCTTGGAGGCTTGGTTTTGGAAGCAGAGTGTGTGGCAGGGATCTTCTAGGGCCATTGCCATGGAGTTGGGTTTCCAGCTTGGCTTCCTGGTGTTTTGTCATGTGCTGATGGGCAGCCAAATGGGCAAACAAGAGGGGAGGGGTGATTGGGTTAATATCAGATCAGGCTCTATGGAAAATCCTGGATTCTGAGAACAGAAGTTTCTGGAAAACACACAAATGAGTAGAACATTCCCAGGAAGTGTGTGAGAGCAGAGAGAAGGTTACCCGGCTTTTCCTGGGTTTTTTTGCTTTCCTTGTCCACTTGACTGACCTGGGAATTTAGAGCATTCTGCCACCCTGGTACTTACCCCAGAACCTTGTCTTCCCTGCTTTCCTCTGGGGCGTGGAAAAAGGCTGCTTGTAGTGAATGCAGTGGGAGTTTGTGACTTCCACCCTTGCCTTTCCTGTTCCTCACTTCCTCTTGCTTTATTTAGTTTATCCTTTTTGATGGCAGAAAGATGTGATGGATCATTCCCCAGTGCTGGGCTGTAGCAGAGGATCCCCTCAGCTCTGTCGCTGTGCTCAGCTCCGCAGCCACCCCTGAGCCCAGGAATCTCTGCTGCCTTCTCCCGGCTGTCTCGGGGCTGGAACCCGGCTGAGCCTGTGCCGGTTCTGCCTGGGCTGCAGCTGTGCAGCCTCTGTGGTTTGGGTGCTGGCAGCCCCTGGCCTCACGCTGCTTTGTGCAGCTGCAGTTCCAAGAAAAGCAGTGAACCAGAGCCCTGGCCACAGGGCAGAGGTGACACCAAGAAGCTGTGAGAACAGAGAGGGTGCCGGGGGGCCTTGGGGAACCACACTTGTGGGTGGAAGGGTGAAGCAGAGGCTCAGGGGAAGCTGGAGGTGTTCACTAAGTTTTGCATTTGTTGCACTCAACAGAGGAGATTGTGGGGTGGAACCCAAATAAATGACAGTGTAAACTTCGGGTGAATCTGGCAGTGAAGCAAGACTTCCTGGAATCACAAGGTGAGAACAGCCCTGTGAGTGGCTTGGCTAAGAGACAAAAGCTTGAGAGCCTCTTGAGTGCTGGAAATGAAGTAGCATGAGAAGCAAATGTTTGTGTCCCCTGTACATATGGCACAGGGTAATCACAGAATGAGGGAACAGCTGGGGTTGGAAGGGACCTCTGCAGATCATCCAGTCTGACCCCCATGCCAAGGCAGGGTCACCTGGGGCAGGTGACACAGGAAGGTGTCCAGGTGGGGTTGGAGTATCTCCATGGGGGCAACTTCATGCCATCCCTGGGCAGCTGTTCCAGTGCTCTGCCACCCTCAATGTAATGAAGTTTTTCCTCATGTTGAGGTGAAACTTCTTGTGTTTTAGTTTATGGCCATACAAAAGATTTACTTCAATGAAAAGCAGGGGCTACTGAGTTCACTGTTCCCTGTGACTTCTGTCTCTTCCTCCTGGCTGTTTGAACACCTCTACTCACCCATCCATGGAATGAAATGTGCAGTGTGCCCCTGCATGCAGATGTCAACAGCTCCATTGTGGGGGCTGCCCAAGCCGTGTTGGGGACCTTCCTTCCCTTCCACCTTGCTGCCATTGCTAGCAAAAGCAGGCAGAGGATTTTAGATTTTTTCTGGTTCTGTTTGCCATTCAGTCACTTTACTCCTCCCAAAACTGGCTTTTGCTGCAGGAAGGAGTTTCTTGCACAGACTAGGGGAGAAAAATTCTTCAAAATGTTCCATTTCCCCATTCTGACACAATTATCACACTGATACCCACATTTGTGTACAGCAGGCTCCAGGATAAAAGTAGTTCTACCAGTACCTGTGGCATTGGTTAGCAGAATTTCTTGTTGTAGACTGGGTTGTAACTGACAAATATGACTCATACTGTAAGCAATAATTTGAATGTTAATAACTCCACGTTCATTTTACCCAGTGGTTGGCGTGCGGTGGGCAAATATGGAATTGGGTCACAAAGTGTTTTCTTTTATTTGCCAGTGGAATTTTTGTAATTTGTATCTCAGCCTTCAAAGCTGGTGATCAAACTGATGGTTGAAATGGCTTTTGGCAATGTTGGCATTACATTAGTAGGTATTTGTGCTCCAAATCTGTTCAGTCTGAGAAGACATGGGGTGTCTTACCCAATAAAGACCCAGCCTTTGGCCAATTGCTGTTGTACCAGTCTCAGTTTCTCTGTGCCAGTCCCAGACACCTCTTTTTAGCACCACTGGCCTTTTTATTGCTTTTCCCAGCTGTGGTTCCAGTTGGATTCTTGTGCAAAAATTGGGAATGTCTGACTTGCAGGGTGTTTTGTAGTCTTTGTATGAACACTGTAATACTTGGCCAGAAATGTTTCATCTCCCAAGATGAGATTTGAAAGGGGCTTTGCTGTGTTCTGCAAAGTGCTGTAATTTATCAATTTCCAGTGGTGATATTTTGGAGGTGATGGTGTGATTGGAGAAGCACAGATTTTGGTTGGATCATTTGCTAGAAGGTGAAAAATACTGAGAGGAATCTGATGAATACTGTTTCAAAACAATTTTTGATAATTTAATCATTCCTGAAACCTAGTGGCAATGGGAGCGGGATGATTGGACATGCTCTGGGTCATGGTTGCTGAATTTTCCTGATTCTCTGCCAGTTAGAATAAATCTTCTTTGCTTGTCAATCAAGTTGAAAATAATTATTTAACCTTTTATTGTAATGAGATACTAATGTCTGGATAAAGATGCCATTTCTTTAGGTTGTCCCATTATTTTTTATGTGTTTTAATTTTGTACTATTATGGTAAATGTGTATTATGAGAAAACCACCCTTTGCCTCAGTAAGAATTATCATGAAAGGAATTACCATGAAATAACCAAGACAACGAGCTAAGGCAGTCAGAAAGCAAGATCCAAAGCCTGAGTAACGTCAACATCCCATGTTACGTATATTTTATATGGTAAAACCTGAAATCAGTCATGTTTAAATAGCAACTTTGACAAGCACACTAAAATGCTTTCTCTGTGGAATGTGTAAAGTAGGCATTCCATTAAAACCCAGCAAGCTTGAAATTACTAATGATAAACCTTAAGGAAGTTAATAAATGGTTAGAATAGTTCCAGTGTATGGAAGTCACATTTGGGCATTTGTAATCAGTAACTTGTGCTCCTCTGGGAACAGATGGTTCTGAGTTACTGTGGAGACTTCCAGGAAATGTTTGTAAGTGTCCAGAAATGGCTGGTATTTAAATAAGTGATTTAATAGCCAAGCAGAATTTTTTGGGTGCCTTTTTTTCTGTGGTCTTGGAATCCTCAGCACCTCACCTGCTTTGCCAAAGCTGCTGCGGTTGCAATGCCTGGCAGTCTGCAGTGCCTGTTTTCAGACTGATTCATCTGGAATTTTTGGCTGAATGGCCAAAGCCACTTAAAATCTACCCACAAAAGTGGGTAGATAAGGTGTTTATTTTTCCCTTTTGCTGTCTGAGTCCTGTAATAGTTTCCTCCAGGTTGGGAGCCTGTGAGACTCTTTCCATCCATAATTGTTTAGGAAAGGAATCCCGGAACAGCAGTGAGGAATTTGTGATTTTGGAGACTGTTAGCCAAACTCCCATTTGAGGGCAATGCCAGTAATGACACAGTGACCAGGGCAGGGCATTGTGGTGTGGCTCCTCATCCCTGGCTGAGTATATTTAGATATCAGTCCTGAAACTTGCCTGCTCCCAGGGATGGTTCATCAAAGCTCATCTACCTGAACACTTCATTTTTAACCCTGTTTGCATCTCCCTTCCCACTTACTGCACATGTGGAGTGGCCTGTCATGAAGGATGACCAACAGCTATGAATCTCTTCAGAAAAACTGCAGCTTTGCACGAGGCATCTCTTATGCTGTGCTCCATTTAGAGTGGGAGAGCCAAGGAAGGGCTTCTGCCCTTATGTACAAGCCTGTCCAGATCAGGCTCCTGACAAAAGCCATTGTAAAGTAAAAGAAAAGCTGACCTGCCTGCCAGGATTTGTTCCTTTTAAATAGTCCATCTTATGCCAATTATTTTTTGTAAGTGTTGTTAAACTTTCTGGATTTACAGGAGAGATCCAAGAGCAGCCCTCTCAAGTGGAGAATCCTAGCCACATTGGGAGCAGCTAGGGCAGCAAGGCCTTTGTGTACTGTTGTGCCCTGAAAGCACAAGGATGGGAGGGAGCTGGGAGCACCTGCTGAGCTGCTGATGCACTCAAGGTGTTCCTAAGGTTTCCATCTTGAAGTTTTCTCAGTGAATAACAAAGGAAGTTCATGCTGCAGTCAGGGGGAGGCACATGTGTGCTTTCTCTTATATCTCATTTTCACAAACCTTAGAAATCTTTGAGACCCTCCTGCTGTGTTGGATTTTATATAACATGGCAAAGGGATTTAGAAAAGAAGAGAGTGATGGGAGGGAGGAGGCAGAAATGGCAGAGCTGCATACAGATCCAGGAGCATAGATGAAACCTTTTACATGTGACTTTATAGCAAAAAAGTGTAGTAGGAGTCCACAATCTGCAATCCATGCAGGGAGCTGCTCATTTGGATCATTTAGTAATTCATTGCCTTGGCTTTTCATCTGCAGGCTGGATTATTGGTTTAGGTGCTGTTAAGCGCTGTGCAGCTGCCTCCTGGTCACCTACCCTACAGACACTGTGTAGAGATCTTGAGTTTTGAAGCTTACAAATTCTGAAAGCCAAAATTTTGGAGTAAATAAAATGGTGTTGTAGAAGATAATGTGCTCCAGCTGTCTGGTTATTGTTTTTCCCAGCAGTGCTAGAAGATTTCAGAGGATCTGTGGGAGATTGTATCCTGAGGATTTGGTTACTAATCAAAGCACCCTGTAGGGCAGATGGAGCTGAAGTGACTTCTGGCATGTCAGTTCCATTGCTACCATCTGTGTTTTTAAAATTAGCAACAAAAATACATTTCACTGCATACAGAGTCAATAAATTTAAACTTCAGTCCTCAGATCACAAAGGTGTGAGTCAAAACATCTCCCTTGGTAATTTTGTTTGTTTTTTTAGGATCTTGTCTCTTTGGTTGTGAAGGAAGAATTTCAGAAATGTGAGAATTCAGGCCTCTGTTTCCCAGTTCCTGTTCCTCATCCTGTGATCCTGGAAATTGGCTGTGGCTCTGGAGCAATTGCTCTGAGTCTGCTCTGCAAACTGCCACAGGTGAGCTCCCTTCAGTACTCCTGCTGCAATATGTGCCTTTGTTAGAGGATAATCCCACTCTGCTCATCTTTGCTGGGATGTCACAAACTTCTCTGATAGGACTTTGGCAGCTCAGGTCTCTGACAGTCAGGCTCTGGAAGTTTGTAGTAGGTAGAGGAGGGATATTTGGGAATTGCTCCCTCTCCCCATCTGTCTGCAGGAATAGCAGAGACGTAATCAGAATGAGAGAAGTGAATGTGCTCATTCTGGAGCTGCTGCAGCTCACTGTTAATCACCTTACCTTGAACACTGGTGGGTGTTCGTTTAAGAAACTAACCTGGACTGAGGCATGGGCACACACTCTATTAGTTGAATTTATGGGGAAGTCATCTCTAAAAACACCCTGCTGTGAATCAAAAGATCTTGTCTCCAGGAAACTGAAGACTAAATGATACAGGAAAGAGTTTACTATAGGAGTGCAGTACTTGGGATCAATTAAAACAAGCATATCTCACTGCCAAACCATGCTTTTGTAGTCTTTTGTTCCTTAGTAACAACCCACAGCTTCTGAGCAGAGTGAAAAGAGCAGGGAGGGGGCTGATATCTGGGTGACCAAAGCCCTTCTTGCCCCCAATTCTTGTGGCGTATAACATGTTTATGGAGATACTCTTGGTCAAGAAAATGAGAAATGAATCCAAGATCTCATTGCATGTGATTAAGGGAAAAGTATTCCCCTCTCCTCAGAACTGCAGACCAGCCCGTTCCTTCTCAGGAATGAGAACTGCTGTCGCCAGTCCCTCCTCTTAGAGGACAGAAGTAGAAGTAGAAATATGGTAGTAGAAGTGTAAGCCCTGCTGTGTAAGAATTAGAGGTTGATGCCTCTAATGGAAGGGGTGTTCCTCCTCCTCCCAGTGACCTGAGAATACTTGAGCTTCATGACTTCAGAGTATAATTGCTCTGATTTCCTGAGCTAGGAGAAGAGCTTCATGCTCTTTTCCTTGCTTGTTAACTTAAAGAGCTGTGTCAGTCTGTCCGTGTAACTCATAAAAGTCCTTTCCCAGCCCAAACTGCTGTGCCCAGGGAAATAAGGAGCCTTGACTGATTAGAATTCGTGGTAGCCACACTGACAGCTAAGTGGAGTTACACTCCTGGGTAATCTCCTTAATGTTTGAGTGTTTGCAGAATTTGGCACTAAGATACTGGGAAAACAGCAGCAACTTTTCATTTATGGTCTCAGCTGTGTCCTTCACCTTAAGGGTGAGCTTCATGTGTGTGGGTGCTGGCCTGGAACCATGAAATTAATCCACTTAGGAGTGATGGCAAATCACACCATCATCTCCAAGCAGTTTCTTCAAGCATATGTTCTCTGTGTAAATCCATACCAACATTTGTGCTTAAAAAAACATTGAGCAAAGCAAAACCAAGTTAGGCCTTTGCCTGTGGTTTTCCCAAGGTGGAATGGAAGGTCAAACAAAGCTTTAGCTGTGGAGCCCTGTGTCTTACCACTATGCTGGAGAACTCTCAAATACTCGATACACAGTCAAGTACATGCAGTCAATACAGACAGTGAATGTGGTGTCAGGACTGCGGTGGAGTAACTGGGTAAAAGGTGTCTGCATAGCAGATGGAAAATGCCAGAACCTCTGCCCAAGTGGTTGTGTTAGTGTTGGGAGGGATCCTGTCTGTATTAGGGAGGATAAATCCAACAACATGACCTACCTGCAGCCTGTGCCTAGCCCAGACTAGCCAGAGTGTTGAGTTTTCCCCTGCCAGGAGCAGTGAGGGATCAAGTGAGGTGAGTCACTGTGCCTCTGTTGTTGTCTGTTCTGGTGGGCTGCTGGCTGTGCTGCAGAGAGCCTTCAGTCACCTTAGTGCCTTACACACACCACTCGTGATCCCAGCTATGCCCTACATGCATTCCTCAGGAGCTGTTCCTTCCAGGAGCTCAGAGTGAGCAGTCTCTTGTCAGTTCTGACCTTGCATGTTTGGCAGTCTGCTCGGGAATCTTGATGTTGTAACACCTGCTTGATAGGGTTTGTTGTTTTTATCTGTTCTAGAGCAGAGTAATAGCCATGGATAAAGAGGAGGCTGCTGTGGATCTCACCAGGGAGAATGCACACAGGTACAAGACCACATATTACTCTTTCATTTTGTAAATTTTTCTTGAGAAAGACCAAGAGTCTCAATATTTGTACATGTGGTTCATGTTTATCACCATTGGAAACCAGAGAATCTTTAGTTGTTGAACTCCTAAAGCGTGTAACAATCCAGAAAAAAAAATGCTCATGTTTACCAGAGTGATTTTCTTTGGCTTGTGAACATGCTTTGCAAAGACAGCAGCCTAAACAAAGCAGTGGTGCTCACATGCTGTTTGTCGAGGGTTTTCAAAGTGTTTCTTGGTAGCTACTCTTATCCCTGCCTGTGAACTCAGGAAGCTCAGGATTGAAGTAGGAATGTTTATGTCACGTAGGAGGTTAAGGACAGGTGTCTCCTGAGCCTTTCTCTCTCTGGCTCCCTCGATCATGCTTGTTTCTGTCCTTGCTCCCATAGAGATGCTTGCACAGTCAAATAGCACTACTGCTCTGACGTGCTGTGTGGTGTCCCTCAGCATCCTCCCTGGAGTCTTGGTTTGGTGGGAATGGTGCTGCTGGATCCCTTGCTGTTCACACACCTATGCTGGGGCTGGATGGATGTTCAGATCTTTGGCTCAAACACCTTGTGCTGAAAGATGTCTGTCAGGTTGTCCTTGTCCTTCCTAGTGGCTCCACTCCCTCAGCTTTTCTGTCAGATTGTTCTGGCCCATCACTACCACAAGGAACCCCAGAGATGGAATCCCAGTATGCTTCTGAGTCTCTGTAGGCTTTGTGAAATGGGCTCCAGATTGCATCCATGTCCTCAGTAACTGCTGGGCCCTAGGCAATAATTAGACCCATCTCAGAAGGAATTCCTGTTGCTGTTTCTCATGGAGTCCAGTACAGCTGTGAGTCTCAAGAGGTGCTCGTTAACTGGGATTTCTGTCCACAGACCCACATATCCCTTTTTTACCAAGCTGCTGCCAGCACTAGGGGGGCTACTTATGGTGCTGACTGCACTGGGGTGCATCTCTTCACTTTTTGCAACCTGTCCCAGCTTGTTGGTGAGTCTGAAGAGCTGAATAGGAACAAGCCCTTCCCAAACTGGTCACCTCACTGTTACCCTTTGCCTCCTAACCCAGTTACAGGGAATGGGGAGCAGAGGTTTCATCCTAATGTGTCAATGTCAAACCAAATTCTGTTGCAATTTTTCATTGATATAATAAAAGCTGGGCAGATCTTTGGCTCCTTTATAAACTATAACTCTGGCCTCTGGGGAAAATTGTCTTGCTTATTAACATTGCTTGTTGGCTCAAGAGTGAATGAGGGAGTATAATGCCATATCAGAGAACTTCTAATGTCTCCATGGATATTTTCATTGTGTCTTTGTGATCTTGTCCCTGGCGTGGTGCCCTGTAGCTCTTAGGAGAGAAGGCAGCAGGATAAGCTGTGTTACTGCTTGACTGAACCCAGCTTGGATCCTGCCTGCTTTTCAGAGCTCCCTTATCCCAGCTGTGTTCTCTGGATGCTTAGATGAGTTGTACTAGAACAATCCCAGTGCCAGATCCATCTGGGCAAAAGGCACACAGTGCAGGAATCCCTCCCTTTCCTGATGCCTGTGTGTCCTGGCAGGGCAGGACCATAGGCCCTCAGCAAAGGGAGTAGAACTTGGGTGTAAGGCCACTGTGGTAGGAGGAGAGAATAAGCTGGGAAGATCTTGGCAGTTGTGAATATATGTATATCGGATAAGAGGTGCAATATTTAATGATCTGTTTGTAGAATGTACTGTTCATGAATCCACACAAACACACCTACAAATCTTTCTTCTTTCTGTTCTTGCATCTGGAATTTTACAGGCTGCAACTCCAAGACAGGATTCACATCATCCACCAAAATGTTTCACACAGTAAGTCTTTTCACTGTTACAATTCCCTTTGACTTTTCCCCTTTTGTCTTTGATGGGTGGAGGGAAGCATGAGAGACAGCCAAGGGACCACTCTGGGATGTAGGTAGCAGAAGAGTGAAGTTAATAGAGAGAAAGGTCAGTAAGAAGTCAGACAGTGAAGCTCTTCCTGCAGAGGTTTCCAGGGCAGATTATCAGCTGAGAGAAGCCCCTGACTACAGCAGAAGGTGAATTGATCCTGGCTTTAGGTGTCCCAAGGATGTGTCTGAGCTGGGAGTCCATGTGCTCTCTACTGTTACTGGGGAGAGGCAAATATATACAGAGTGTAATTCATTCCATGCTGACATGGATGCTTTGGCTAAGCAGGTACATGCCTGTCTCTCCACTGATGTTAGAGGGAGCCCAGATATTTAGCTTAGATTAAATGCCCAACCTTACTCACCTGAAATTAGGTTAGTTGAAGCAGGAAAGGATGCTTTTCTTGCCCAGAGCCAGCTGAAACCAGTTAAAACTAACATTTGGTGGGGCCTATCCTGACAGGTGGATTGTTAGCAGCTGTGGAGCCAGGAGCTGCAGCTGTGGGTTCATAAGTACACCTTTCTGGCACTTGTTTTTGACACTCTGCTACCTCTTAGAGCTGAAATCTGTGTGCCAAGAGGCTGCCTGAGGACAGTGTCACACTCACATGGTTACATGAGGTCTGATTCAGGGCTGGCCTGTGTCAGACAGCAGCAGGAGTGTAGGGAGCTGCTCCTGGTCTGCAGATGAGCAGCCCATTGTTGTTTTTGCTGAGGGACCCTGGCTCTGCAGCTCGTTGGAGGTCCTGCTGCAGCTCTGTAAGAGGAATGATGTTCATCTGAAGAGCCAGTCTGAGCTCCCACTTAGGTCTTTGTGGGTTCTCTGAATTCTGCTTTGCTTTAGATCCAGGTGGGCACAGAGCTCCAAGGCATCAAGCTCCTGTGATTTTTAACATGTCCTGCTAAGCAGGTTCTTGATATGAAAAAATGATGCTTTGCCTGTGCTTTCCTTTGTATTATTCTTGCATTCCTGGGACAGGGGGCAGGGCAGGCTATTGCAGAAAGAAACAGGATAAAATTTTATTATCACAAAGCAGAGCCAAACACATCTACATGTGCCTGGAGACAGTTTCCTGGGGAGGGTGTTGACACTGAGCTTATAGGCAAGATGCTGTGGTTGAGAGCTGGTTGTGATTCTTTTTCTTTTCTAGGTTCTGCCAAACAGCTGCTGCTCTGGGGCCCCATAGATGTCATAGTCAGTAACCCCCCATATGTTTTCCATGAAGACATGGCTTCCTTGGATGCAGAAATCCTCTGGTAATCAAACAAAGAGATTTTCCTCTCCTGTTCCTTGAAGCAAAGTTTTCTCTCTGCTTCCTTATTCTACACACAATTGCACACAACACATGCAAATGTAATATACATGTGCAAAATGTAGGTATGTTTATTTGGGATATAATAATACAGGCTTGCTTTGATACTGCTTACAGGCCTGGAGCAATGTGGAAGTGTTTTAAAGATTTATTAAAATGGAAAAAGCATGAAGTTTGAAATTAGCAAGTTCCCAATCCAAAATTGATTGCCATGTATGTGAGGAGAAAGTCCTGCCCCCACCTCTGTATGAGATGTGCACCAGAGCAGGTTGTGACAGCTGAGCTTTCTGCACCCCAGCTGGCTCTGCTGGGTAAGCCACAGCCTGATCTGGTGGTTGGCATGGTGGAAATCAAACAATGATCCCTTGCTGTACAACCCCCTTACTCCCTGGCCAGCTTAGAGAGAACAGCCCTATGTGTTGGAACTCTGAGATCCCAGCTACAGTTAACTCCTAATTTTCAGAAATACTTCAGGGGATGTCTTCTGCTTGTGCTAAATGTTGGGTTTCTCAGCCCAGTGGTAGCTGCCTTCTCCCTCCCTGTATTTCCCATAAAAGGGGTGAGTGCTGTCACCTGCCCTGGGAGCACTGGAGTTCAGATGTGTTAGGGGCACTTTTCTCCTTGGGGGTGTGGAGTGATGCATTCTCAAGGGCCACAGGAATTGCTGTCAAATGTCTTTTTCTGCCCCCACTCCAGCTATGAGGACCTTGATGCATTGGATGGGGGAGATGATGGCATGAGAGTCATCAAAACAATTCTGGCTTTGGCTCCTTCTCTTCTGAAGGTTTCTGGGTAAGCACTACCCTCTTTTGAATTTCATGTGTTTTATCCATCCACTTCTGTAAGTTCCATACTTACTGATATTAAAACAAAATACATGGAAAATGGTTGCAAAATTGTCCCCTCATTGCCCCAGTTAATAATAGCAGTTTACAAAATGTCATATGTGTAAGCAAAATTAGCTTGAAATTGGTTAATAAAGGGATATGAGCCTTCCTTGGCTGTTGGTGGTGTTTCCTGGTCATTAGTGAAGTGAGAATCTTTAAAGGTCAAAGCAGCAACAAAAAGAACATGGAAGAGAGCAGCTGATTCTCAGTTTCTTTCTGCACTCTCTCTCAGAGAGTGCAGAAAGCAGGGGAGCTTTCTAAGGAGAATAACTGATGGAAGGAGAGCAGCGCAGAACTCTTTGAGGATGGATGTAGATCTCTGCTTCTCTCCCACCCTTTAATTAGGGGAAACTTGTTTGTTGTGCCAGTATACAATGCTGAATATCCCAGGAGAAAGAAGATCAGTCAGGGATAGTTTCTTAAATGTTAAATTTCTCCATGATTAATATTTGAGACTGATTGTTCCTATTCTCTGTCATGTGAGATCCATTTTGAAGATCAACATGCTGATACCCAAAAGTCTGAGTGTACTGTTCATGTGCCAGGGCATTGACACATCCTGTTGAATATTCCTGACTTTTGGCCAGCATAAGAGAGGTTGTTGAAAATCTGCTGTTTTGAGAAGAAGAATGGGAATATTGAGAGGCATACTGCATGCAGAATTTATTCCTTGTGCTTTGCATGACCACAAGAGCAGAAGATGCTCCTCAGAACTTCCCAGCAATAGAGACTGGTCCTGAGGGGTTGTTTGTTAAGATTATTTATTTTTCTTCTCTTTTTGTTGTTTAATAAGGTGGAGCCCCCATTGAGGAGGGGAACTTTTTTTAAGGTCAGAAATGAGATCCACACCCAGCTTGTAGTTAGTCTGGTGAATTTGTAGGGAGTATTCACTGTGGGATGTTTTAAGAGTTCTCAGGAGAGCATTTAGGGTGTTTGGCCTGTGTCCCTTGCCTGCTAAACTTGTCTCTTGCTGTGCTGTACCAGGCCTTAACCAGCTCTGTCAGTGCCTGTAAGCTGGGGTGGTTCTGCTTTGTCACGGGAGGGGACATGAGGAATGAGCCAGTGTGTCATAAAGCCTGGCAGAGATGGAAATAGCCCTGCAGTGTCCAGGCCTGGTCCTGGTGCCCTAACTGAGGTTATTTGATCAGTTCTGTGTAGGCCTGAATGCTGGTGTTATTTTCATGGCTGATTTATGGAGACATTTACTGTGGAAGAATGTGTGTACTGACTTGTGCTTTGTGTCTCTTGCTGCTTGTGCACAGAGGGACTTCAGGCTGCCAGGCCAGTGCTCAGTGTTCCTACAGCACAAACACTGCCTTCTGCCCTTAAATCTTTGGGGGTTTCAGAAACACAGTGCTGGTGGTATCTCTGGGTGGGCTTCAGAAGGTCTCACTACATCTCAATACAAGGCTTTAACTGCCCACACAGGAGTACCATGAGAATTCCCCCCAGGATCAACACTTTCTCCCCTGAAGGAGGCAGCTGGGATCTGCATCTTAAATGGACAGCTGTGACCTGGTTTAGGACTGTTGGATTGCACTGTTGGATTTACTGACCTTTTAATTTCCTGCACTGGTCAGAGTCATGCAGAAAGATCTTAATTTTTGTCAGTTTAGCAACCTAAATGTGCACCTCCCCAAATCTGCTCCCAAATGTGTCTTTTCAGGAGTGTGTTTTTGGAAGTTGATCCCAGGCACCCAGATATGGTGGAGCACTGGCTACAGGCACACCCAGACTTAATGCTCACTCTCCATGCCATTCACAAGGACTTCTGTGGCAAGTAAGTCTTTTTTTGCCTTCAGATTTTTCCAGGTTTTGTGTCCTTTGTAGAATATGTCCCTGGACCTTTACATATTGAATGAGCTCAGCCAGAGAAGCTTCACACCTGAAGCCAATCTTTGACAAAATAGGGGCTCTCTGGTATTATTTCAGCCTTCTGCTATCCTGAGACAGCCTGGCAAGTGTTTGAGTCAGAAATTCTGACACAGGTGAGCATTTCTGATGGGATGACTGGCTCTGGTGGGGTCATTCCCATTGGAAAATTGCTGCTTTTATAGGATGGAAGTAGAGGCACATTGTCCCTAGTGAGACTTATAGCTCTGGTCTTTCTTTTTCTCACAGGCCTAGGTTTCTGCACATCCAGAAACAAAGCAGCTGACAACTGTGTCAGACATAACTCTTCTTGCAGGATGCTTTTTGCTCTTGAGCCTGGCTGAACAGCTTGTTGAAAACTCCTTCTGCCTTGTGAAAAGAATTTCCATTCCCCAGAGCGCTGGACTCTCCATGCAGTGACAGACCCCTCAATTCCTGACACAGATTTCATCCAGAGATGCACAAGTTCAGCTGAGCATGTGGAAGTGTTTCACCTTCCTCAGGGAACTGCATGAAACATTTTAGTCTGCTCTGCTAAAGTGACTCAATCATCTCAGGACCCAAGACAGAAGAGTTCACAGCTCCAGATTAAAAATACAACTTTCTCAACGTGCCAGATCACTCATTTGGCCTAGAAAGAATTTAATTATTTTTTTAAATTGGCCTTGAGATGCATTTATATAGAACATGGCCAGATGGGATGATGAATGTTGGCACAGGGATTTGCAGGTATAACAGGACATAACTGATGTGCACATTTCAAATGCAGTTCTGTTCCAGGATCCTGGTGCTCCAGTAGCGAACAGCCTTTGTTTCCCACTCCTGCTGAGTGATTGTCACTGAAGGATCAGTACACTTGTTACAGCACCTGAATTTACAGCCCTTGACACTTGGTGGATGCTGGCACAAACAGTCAAAGCATTGTAATAAAGATAGTGCTTCAGATCAGGCTCCTTAAAAGAATTGTACTGCAGTTATTCAGAGATGCTGGCAGGCCTGAATAAATATCTGGCACCCACACATTTCTCTGATAGTAATAGAAATGCCTATGTTCCATGTGAGGCATTTAATTGCAAGACTTTACAGAGGAGGCCAGAGTCACTACTCCAGTTTTGCAGATGGAGAAGTTGAAAAACGGGAGGTGCAATGACCTGTACAAAATTGGACAAGCTGAGTTTGGAGGAGGATGAAGTCTCTTGACAGGCATGGGAATAGCTGATGTCTCTTTGGGAAGGATGACTCAGACTAGGGCTGCCTGAAACAGCACTGAGAGAAGTCCCTGAAGTGGACAGTCAACATCATGTCAGTATAAATAATGGCAGGATTAAATTCAAGCTGCTGCTTGCTGTTGCTGCTGTTTCCTGTGGTGCAAGTTCCCTTCCAGACCATAGCTAACCAGGGCAGGCAGGAAGGAAGGCAAGGCAAGGCAAGAATGTGGTCTGCCAGTCCAGATGGAAGCAGTTGCTGAGCCAGTGGAGGTGAGCACTCGGGAGGGTTGGGAGTGTCCAGACAGGGCCCTGTGTGTGTGCCAGGGAGGAGCTGTGAGGCTCTGTCCAGCTGTCCTGGGACTGCACAGCCAGAGACACCAGGCAGGACATGCAGCAGCAATCTGAGTCTGTTGGAGGGCTGCAGCAGGTTCAGAGGGTGTTACATGAGCACTGATATATCTGCTCCCTTTCCCCTCTGCCCCTCTCACACTCCTCAAATAAGTCTTTCCTTCACCCCTTTAACTTCTGAACATCAGCCCTGCTTTCCCACAGACACCTGAGCTCTCTGTGATAAACCACTTGGGGTTCCAGCTGGAACCTCTCCCTGCTCACAGCTCTGTTCACAGACTGGTCTTTCACCCATTGTACATCTCACTCTACCTTTATCCACCCCAGTAGTTTACCATGTCTTGTACACTCCTTACTTGAATTTGTGAGTCTGCTCTGGCCTGCAGTACCTGCCCTGGTTAAACCCAGTAGAGGAGTCTGAGGAAGGAAAGAACAAAAATAGGTCAGATAAAGTGCACTTGAGCCTAGATTTGGAAATACAGTTTCAGTACAGCTGATTTCTGGCCTCCTAGAGCCATGAGTACAAAGTACAGTCAAAGTGATGTGTGATTGTGGGTTTTTTTTAATAGTAATTTAGGGATATTTTTAAAGTTCAGTTTGTCAGACTCTGTTTGAAAATTAAAGAAATGAGTTCTCAGATTTCTTCTGGGTGTTAACAGTGTTTGTGTATGAAACAGAGCATTATACACAGCCTGCTTCTGCAGGAGGCCTTAAAGCTGGATAATCCATGGGCTGCTGGGAATGTTAAACAGCATCATGCTGCATTCTTCAGGGGGGTGGGCTGGTTCCCTGCAGCAGGCTGGGGTTAGGTGGCCCTCTGAGAGTGCCAGTGGCTGGGCTGCAGAAGGCAGTGTGCTTTTTCTTGGAAGCATCAGTCACCTTGTCTGAGCTCTGAACAGGACAAATCCCCTGTGAGACAGACTGTTGGTCTAATCCAGTAGGACAAGTGTTAAATTCCTATATTTATCACTAAAACACTTGCATTTCTATGTATTTGCATTGCATAGTGGTTATATATCTTGGAAAATGACGTGGTGCTGCTGACCTTTTCATAAAAGGAGAAATTGCTGTTCCTCCCAGGAGGGTGGATGTTTCTGTGGGACTCACATCCAAGGGAATGTGCTGGTGTAGTACAGTGTGTTCCTCGGTGCTTTACACAGATTGGCTCGGGCTCCTTTTGGTACAGAAGCACTGCACAACTTTTTGGAGGTTTTAAGGAGCCTGGCTGGAGCACTGGGCCCTGTCTGCGTTGCCTGAGGGCAGGAGGCTGAGCTGATGCTGGCAGAGGCCCAGGCATGTGAGCTCTGCAGGGGCAGAGCTGCTCCCTGGAGCCAGAAGGCTGAGGCTTCACTTGGCATTCTGCGTAATCCAGTATGTGAGATACACTGAATTTTCTGGGAATTTACTGCATCTTGGAAACTGTATCAAAATGGTGATTTGATTCCTGAGGTGATGCATTCAGAGGGGGGCTTTGTTTGCTTTCAGGACCCTGAGGAGCATGGTTGTGTTTGTGCTCACATCTGTGTTTTGGGGGTTACTGGGTGTGCGGTATCTGCTGGGGTGATGCTGCCCTTCCCCGAGGAGAAGCCACTTTGGCAGAGCCCTGCAGATGGAGCTGCAGTCCCAGTTTAGCTGTGTCCCTGCTAGAGACACTCCTTCCTCAGCCTTCATGCTTTGGGCAAGGTGCAGGCCCCAGGGAGAGCGAGAACTGGGGTCAGCAGAGGGCTGAAGTGAAGGTGCAGCTGCAAATGGGGCTTTAACCTCAGTTGCTGTGCAGGGAAGAAGAGCTTCCACACTGGGCTCATGTCAGGAAGGCTGGAAGGAGACTCACGGCTGTGACACAAGAGTGGGGTTGTACCTCTTGGTGTGAATAGGAGGCCCAAAGCCCCCGAAGGGCTGGAGGTCAGAGATAGATACTATCCTTGTTATGGTGTAATGTCCATGTGAGCACCCCCAAAGTGCAAGCACTGACCATGCTTTACATCTCCACTCGAGATATGGGGTGAAAGGGACTTTGCAGGGACCTTAGAGAGACAAACACATTTATCCTCACAGTATTCTCTGCTGAGCCTGTATCTTGTAGGGCTGAGCCAGCTTTCCGTGTGAGGAACTGACAGACACAGAGTGCGTTAGGGTGACACAGGATATCTCTGGGGACCCACATGACCGTGTGTGTGGATTACTGGCCAGCACTCAGCTCCTCAGTGTAGAGCCATAGATCAAAATGGCTTGGAAGAGAACTTGACAGTCATCTAGCTCAATTTCCCCATCCAAGTAAGCATCAACTTGCCTTACATCATTCCTGACAAATGTTTGCCCAGCCTGACCCAAAAGACTCCCAGTGCTGATAAGGACTTTAGCATGCAACCTGTCCTAGTGCTTTGTGGCTCTATCTGCTGGAAAGTTTTCCTTTGTCATGGCAGCTCTGCTGTGACTAAAGCTGAGCACTTCTCCTGTCCTGAGGTGGGGACCAGCTGACTCTCTTCTTTAGAGCACCTTCCATGTGGTAGTCTGTTCCCATATTTCCTCAGTCTTCATTTCTGAGGGAAAGAACTCCAGCACTTATTTCTGTAGGCTGCTTGCATGTCCTTCCCTCCCTGCTTGTGAAATTAAAGGGGGACCATGTGTGTTTCAGGCTTGTTGGAGATGATACTTCTGCCTCTGGTGAGTGGGATAATAAAGCTGCTAGAGCTCACTTTGTTACAGAGCAGTCATTTCCCAAGCCAAAACTTGCATTAACATTTTTTTTGTCTGGGAAAGTTATCAAAAACTGTATTTAAGTTTTAATAAACTACAATTTCCACTCCAGGCTGCATCCTGAGGAACAAATACCCCCTGAAAGAAGGCTTCTTTCTCACACTTCAAAAGATAATAAGGCACCAAGAGAGACTTAATCCACTTTCCAGGCTATTTCCTTTTCCACAGATGTTTTGATATGCTTTGAGTTCAGTGTCAGAAGTTTCAGATGTTGTTCTGTGGAGGGTCATGTCACAAACCTTCTTTGTTTCTTTCCCCAGGAAGCTGCTAGCAAATCTCAGTGTGGTCCATCCACTCTCTGGTGAACACAGGGGCACTTTTATGAAATTCATGTCATCTGCTGCTTGGTGACAGGCCTCAGCACCTGGCTGCAGCATGATTAACCAGCTTGGCTTTGCTGCTTTCCAGTGCAACCCCAGAGGATGTGGGAGTGAGCAGAGCACCAGCACTCACTTCTCTGCAGCAAGTGCCTCTCTGAGCACGGTGAGAGCGTGCCACGGCTGCTGCCGAGGGCTGGGAACGTGCATCCTGTGCTCAGCAGCCACTGCTGCTCTGACAGTGCACGACTGTCAAATGTGCTGTGCTGCAGACAGGTGCAGAGAAGTGCTGCCACATACTGTGGTCTCTGTGGTTTGTCTCCTTGGTGTGGTTGATGTCAGAACTGTAGCTCTGATTGAGTGGCAGCTTCTAGCTCTAGAGTTCTGCTTTATCTGCCCCCTTCACCAGCTCACCTGAATGGCCACCCTTCAGTGTTTGTGTGCTTGTCTCAGCATTTTAGGCAGAGCGAGCATCAATGTGATTTCAGTGGCAGCTGCCCTGTCAGCATTACAGATACAATCATGAGCAAGGCTACCACAGGGTGGAAGGCCTTAGAGCCACTGCTTGTGAACAAACTGCTGCCTGGGGAGGAAGGGGCCTTGGCCCCATTTAATGTTTGCTCTGGGTTCAGCTTGCTTCAAAGGTGAAAAGTAGTTTCACACTTCATCCTTTGTTTTGTGACAGCTGGGATGTTCTGAGATCATCCTGTCCATGGCAGAGATTCTCAGCTCCTGGGCTGAAAGAAGAGTTTGCCATCCAAGTACCCAGTGGCAGCAGATGTGGTGAGGAACTGAGGCACAGCAGAAGAAGAGCCATGTCAGAGTCACAGTGACTCACCCCAAGACACACAGCAAGAGCTCAAATGCTCTTAATGGCAGTTCTGGCAAACCCAGCTGTAGCTGTACTTGTTCCTCCCATTACTGGTATTTTAAATAGTGTACATCCCAGCTGTTCCTTGGAAAGATGATTGTGCCTCGAGAGCAGAAAGCAGTGGCCATTATTCCTTGATGGAGAGTGTTACCAGAGAAGTGTTTGATTTTGAGAGCCATGGTGTTGGGATGTGACAGGAGGATAATTTTCACAGTGTGTTACTGGCACAGCTTTTGCTAAACTCTGCAGGACCTGGAGGCACACAAGTGGCAGATTGTTTGGAGGAAGGGAGAGGTGAAGAAACCATTACATGAAGCTCATCTAGGGAAGACAAGATTCTTGGGAAAGGATGTGTTAAAATGAAGCTGAGGTTTTAGGAGGGAAGGCCACATTCCTGCTTTGCCACTCTGATATCACAGAAGTGTGTAGGGTTGAGTCTCTATAAGGTGCAAGTTGTATATAGGAGGCAAACTGAGCATTTCTGCTCAATGTCTGCCCTTCAGCAGGTGAGTGGAGCCCCTTCTGCAGTGAGGATGGATTCCTGGTGGACCACAGGTGATGGGCAAACAACAGTGGGCAGAGCACAGCATTCTTGTTGATCAAGAGCAGAGCACTTTCAATGATATCACAAAGACACCACTGGCCTGAATTTCTATAAACACAGTTTCTATAGAAGTTGCCCAGCTGGGTGTGAGTATAGGGGAGGCAGAACTCTGCTTCTAGTGGCATGTCCTCAGCAATGGGAGATTTTGATTTCCACTTTATGCCAGATGCTGCTTCTTCCTTTCTTGGTGGTCAGCTTGTCTCCTGTATTTTGTACATACACAGCAGCACACTCACAGTGGGACACATCCATCAGCTTGGCAGCACAGTGCCTGTTGCTGTGGAGTCCCTACCTGGCAGCCTGAGCTGCTGCAGGAGCTGCAGTACCCAGCAGTGCTGGTGGGAGAGTGGCTTCTGCCATCAAAATCCTCTCTGTTCTTACTGGAATACTCATGCAAGACTGTCTGGAATGTGAACACGGTTGCTTGGGTTGTTGAAAAATACTTGAATTATTATAAAATTCCTGGCCTGGCATTTGACTGATGATTAATTACTTAGGTTTGCATAGTGTTTTGATGTTCCAGATGTAAACCCAGAGCAAGCTGTTACAACTGTGTTGACCTCAGTGGAGTCATCCCAGTCATTCCAGTTGGCACACCTGCTGCTATGTGGTATTTGTATTCTGTGAAACCAGCGTCCAGTCATTGATTTAAGTCTTTCCAGGGACTGGAGGCTGTTAAGATGTTAAATCTTTTTTCCTCTCCTGTATTGATTGCTGTGCCACTTACCAGCAGTGACCTTCTCACCACACCTTTTGACTTTGAGCTTGCTGCCTCTCTGGAGTACTTCTCTGAGCCTTTGCAGTTTGTGGTGTGTTTGTATTGCCACAGTGCTTGGAAACTCCTCACAGGTTGCTCCATTTCTCTCTAAGTGTTCACTACTCTACTCCCCCACCAGTATCTTGTTGTGTAACTCTCCTCCAGACAATATTGTTGGCTTGCATAGATAAATCTCTTGATGCTGGATAATTTCGAGTAGCCTTGTGACAGAAAAATCTCCCTCTAAAAGGCTTGTATTCTCCTTCAGTGATTTGGCAGCTGGTGGGGTTTGCTGGGTGGAGTCCTAGTGCTGGCATGTGCTCTCTCTGCTTGAGAAGAGCAGATTAAGTTCATACTTCGCTCAAACAAGGCTTCTTCATTTAATGTGGATGGGCAGCAAGCACTCAGGCTGAAAGTAGATTTTGTACTTTAATTTCCAGGTCAGTGGGTTTTTTGTCTTGTTTGTGTCAGCAGACAGTACGTCTTTGTTCAGCAGCACAGCTTTTTCCACCTCAGCAACGCACACACACGTGATGCATGTCCTGAGTTGTGCAATAAACTCCAGCAAATATATTGTCTATTCCACTTCAGGACTTGATTGTGTGCCCTATTGACCAGCAATAAAGCCAAGAGTATGGAGGTAGTTACTTACTCATTTATTTTGGCTTTTCCACCTGCTGTTGCCTATGTGGGAAAGAAAAAGGCCATAAGTACTTCGAGAGGGAAAATTTTTGTCTTTAGAGAGGTGGTCTTGGTAACTTGTGAAAGCTGGGTAATTTAAGAGCATTAGTCAAGTATTAAATTAAGTATTTAATTTAGTAATTATATAATGTTGTTGCTAAGAAGGGACAGGGTTAAGGTCAGGGTAGTCATAAGCACAAAAATTAAAAGATTAAGGTATCCAGATAAAAGTCCTGTAGCCTGTTAGAGTCCTGATCACAAAACAACTGCTTGGAATCCCATCTTTGCAGGGGTTGGTGCTTGCTGGCACCTTGCTGTGTAGAGGCTGGAAAGGCAGGAAGGGAGGCCCCATCCCTCTCTGATGCTGGGCCTTTTCCTGAGCCCCTCTGGAATGAGTGGACACTTCCCAGTAGAGCCGTGAGCATTCCCATATGGATGGGTCATAGATCCCACACAGAGCCCAGCACTTCTCCCTCTCTGCAGCTGGTGGGCACAGGGGTGAAGGGAACCTCCATTCTCCTTCCTCTTCTCATCTGGCAGTGCCTGACTGCTCCAGCAAGGCTGTGCTCAGCCTGGGGCCAGCTGTGCCTGCCCTGCTGTAACCTCCCTGTTCGTTCTGTGGATCCCTGCAGAATTCCCTCCATCCAGATCCTCTTGGACTTTGTTCCAAGCAAAAAATCCTGCTTGGGCTTCTTGGAATTAAGGCACGTTAGCCTAACTTGGAATTGCTGTTTCCTGGGAAGTTCTGACACCGTAAAGCTTGTTTGGCTTTTTTTCTTTTCCCTGTAATCAGAGTGAAATAATGTTTAAATTTTTCTATGAGGACACTGTGTCCCAGATTTTGAGTTTTAGAAATGTTTTGCTCTGGGATTTCTGAATTTTGTTTTGAGTTCTATCTAACTGAAGTTGTTGTACTGCTTATGATGCTGGTTGATTTGCTAAGTAAAGCCTAGTCGCAGGTCACAGTATGTGTGTTATATAAAAAAACAGTAGTTAGCTACTTCTTTTAAATCAATAAGAACAGCAGCTGCTTAATATGATTGATACATTTCATTCCCTAGAACAAGAACTGCCTTGTTTGCAATGTAATGAGAGTCTGGCACTGCTGCTACAACACCCAGCAATGCCTTAATCTAGAACACTGAGTAACATTTTATTATGGAGTAAAAAGCAATGCATCATAATGATCTGAAAAGTAATAAAATATTTCACTGTTTTTATCATGTTAGGACAAGGTAATAATGATGCATGTGGGATAAAGACCTCTTAAGATAAAATTTGGAAGTTCTGGCATAGAGCTTCTGAACTGCCAGAAGCAAGGTTATTCTAAGGAGCTTTGGCAGGAACTTCTAGCAATGTTCTTTCAAAAAGCAAATTAAAGAAAAGGTCTGTTCCTGTAAGAAGTTCTTCCCAAGAAGTTGTTTTTCTGTTTTTTTTCTGCTGTCCTGTCCCTCGTCATTGCACTCCTGAGTGTTGTTGGTAGAGGAGTCTTGGATGTTCTCACTGGGACTTAAACGCGAGACTCCAGAGTGAAAGTCCTGAAAATCCCCCCACTGCACCAGCTGCCCTTCCCTGGCTCTGCACTGCTTGTGGCACATCATTCAGGGGTGAGGGAACTCAGGGAATGCTCCTTCTCCCGAGGCAGGAATGTGCTGCTCAGCTGCTGCCCCTCCTGCCCCTCGTAGGGAACAGGACAGCTTGCTCTTCCTGTTGGACTTTTTCATGGAGCCTCCTCCACCTGGAAGAAATGCCAAATGTGGTTACCTTTCAGCCTTTGTCATTGCAGACCCTGCTGGGAATCTGTGGTTTTGGGAACCAAATTCCAGTGTGGATCCCAGCCCAGCTGAAGGGTGTATCAGTCTTAAATTCATGCAGCTATTACACTGTGTAGTTAGAAGAAAATGAACTGATAGTGCAGAAGTAGCTTGTTTGCTATAAACAAGTATGTTCAGTTTGGGAGTAGCACAGTGGAAGAGCAGATCTGGGCTGTGGAAGAATTTATTCCCTAGGCTAAGATCTGGGTCGAGCTATGTCCAAATTGATTCTTTGGGCATGTATGAGAATTCCTTTGCTTGTTCTTAACTGGTGTTCCATATGGCATTGTTGCCAGCCTGAGTTTATACTGAAAGGGATCTCGAAAAGCTGAGGCAAAGGCTAGGATCTGGGAGACAGCACAGCTAAGTACATGGTATGAAAAACTGCAGGGAAACCTCAGTGTGATGCAGGCAGCAGGGTGTTTGCCCATGAGCAGGGAACAGATGTTTCATTAGCAGAGAAGCCTGAGGGAAACTTATTAGGAGAAGGATGTTCCCATTGTTCATGGCAGCAGAAGGGTTCAGTGGATGTTTGTGTTTGGCTACATTTTAGAACTTGCAGAGTCCAGGTAAGGGCTGTGAACTTCTGAGTAGGACAGGTCTGAGATATGAGGGTCTAATGGAGACTCCATCCTTCTGTCACCACTGCCTGAACCAGAGAAGCTCCAGATTTGGAAGGAGCATGTGGTGGAGAAGAGTCAGGGCTCACATGGCTGTGGGATGGTTCCAGGGAGAGAGCCGTGCTATGAGCAGGGAGGTTTAAACAGAGCTGCAGGAGTGAGCCAAGAACTCTTTGTGGGGTTTGGTCTGAAAAATGGGCGGGTGCAGGATGGGGCTGGGAGGAGGAATGAGGGACAGAAAGCCTGGCAGATGAGGGAAAACCAAAAGAGAGGAATTTGTTTTGCCTACAAAATAAAGCCTGGGAGGGAATGGGATGTCTCTCTGTAAACACTTCATTGCCAAGTAAATACTACAGGGGAAGAAAAGTCCTTTATAATAAAGATCAATGCTGGCACAAGGACAAAGTGGTACAAATTTGCTATTAATAAACTTAGCTTGGAAATTAGATTTTCAACCACTGGAGTGAGATTCTGGAGCAGTGGCTCAAAGGGAGAAATGGAAACCAAGGGAGCTTTGTAAAGGAGCCTGAGGAGCCTGCAGTAGCAAGTTTTCTCTCTGACACAGTCTCATTTCATTTCATGCATGCAGATGCCTTAGACAGCCTGACCCAGCAGTCCAGGCAGGAGGGTGACTTGCAGGAGCAGGTGAAGCAGCTGTAATTAGGAATCAATAGCCAAGGTACAAATCAGCTGCAGGAGAGGAGAGTTTCAGCATAGCTGAGCTCTGCAGACATCCAGTTTTGACTGTATCTAGTGGTTGGATTCTGCAAGCCCCCCATCTGTAATCTGCAGGGAGATGGAATTTTCTTTCACTTTTCTTTTTCTGCAGTAATTGAAAAATAGAGTTAGAGACTTATTCTGTAGGGACAAAAGTTTTCTCCTCAGTTGTCCAAACAATGCCTGTTCAGCTATGACAAGAATATCTTTGTTCTAAGCTGTCGTAGGATGTTTGCCTTAGCAACACAGAGGCATTTGGAGAAGCTGCCTACATAGAGTCTTCTCTCTTGGCAAATAGAAGAGGGGAATACAACAAATGCTCCTCACTAAGAAGTTGAAAGCCTTGAGAAATCATAACTAAGATGAATCTATCTCCTTCTGAGACTTCTCCCAAATTCTTTTGTACTTTCTGTCAATTTAACATAGTTAGTAGTCTTTATAGAGGACAGTTAACACAAATTTCTGTATTTCTTTCCATGTTTTGTTTTCTTCCTTTGCCACTCTATTCCTCTCTTCTTTCCCTCACATCTTAAATGAAACCAAGAAAGGTGTTTGTGTTGTACTGGTTTCATGCCTTTTCTTTGTAATTGTCTTAGTTAATGTAAGAAACTTTTGCCCATTGAGGAGCTATTTTTATTATATTAGTTCCAGCAAACAGCAATAACAGAAACAAAGGGCCCAAATCTCATTTGCCTTCCCTTTTTGTTATTTTTAACTCCAAACCAGAGCAGTTGATTGCAATGGATGTAATCAATTGTAGTGGATGTGAGAGAGGACTGAAAGAATTCTGAAAAATGAGCCGTTGTAAACTCAGAATTTTACCCTGAGTGCACACTCAGTTTTGACACTTTCAGGGCTTTGCAGCGTGTTTGAGCTGAGAGCAGTGGATCCTCAAGAGTTTGTGTATTTCTGAAAATCATATTGAGAATCCCTCAGCTGTGGACATTCCAGAGTGGCAGTGGCCACGGAATAATGGAAAATGTTTGGAAAATGTTTTCCGTGTCTCTTTATGATGTGCCACATCTCTTTGCTGCCTGTAGGATCGAGCCACAAAATCCTGTTTAGCCTGGTTTACACAACCACAGGGCTCCCCTACAGACCTGGGAGCTTGTGAAAGCCAACAGTGGGTATCAGACCCCACTCTCAGCTGGATGGAGAGGCAGCCAGGGAGCAGCCCAGACAGACTTCTCCAGTAAGAAAAGGAAGGTGAATGGTGTTTGCTGGATCATAGCCATAACTAGGTTGAAAGAAATTTCATGGTGTTTTTTTCCAATTAAGGAGTCCTTTTACCACAGTTTCTGCTTATCCTATCAGAATGACCTGCTCAGCTCCTCCCACAAGCTGAGTTTCATTCTTTCCACTGGTGCCAGGGGTGAGGGTCATTGCACTGAAGTTCTCCTCAAACCTGTCCAGCTTTGGTTGCATCAGCCTCAGTTGGATAGTAGGTAGTGCAGGGTGGAGTACATGAATGCCCAAAGGTGTGTTCGTAAATCCCACCAAAGGAACTCAGAACAGTTTCTTCAGTCAAAACAAACTGAGTGTGGAGTGTGTTGCACAAGATAAATTGAAAAAACACAGCTACTGTTGCCCTGTAATCTGAACACTCCTACTCATGATTGTCAAGATTTTTCCATTAAAGGGATAAAATCCCTGCACTGAATAATGAAAGGCCTTTATCCTAGAAGTTATGTCCCCCACGTGTGTCTCAGTTAGGACACTGGTGCAGCTCTGGTGCAAAGGACACCCCATCTCCTGTCCTGTGCTCCCCACAGCTGTTTCTGTCTCCACACTCAGCTTGGCAGCTGGGGTTGTTCTTTGTGTCTGTGCAGTTGGTCACTTGTGCTGAGATGGTTTCTTCCTGCTTTGAAGGAAAGGTGAAGAACTAAAATGAGCTCTGCCATTCTCCGTAAGGCATTAGGAGCCTGGTGCTACTTCTGCAGTCAGAATTCCAACACCCAGTGAGCTGGACCTTGCCACTTTCTCTGAAAGACAGGCCAGCCCTGGGGATTTAGAAACACCCTTCCATGTGGCTGATGGGGAGTGTGGGAGGAGGGAACTTGGCAGAGCTCTGTGGCTTGGTTCAGATTCAAGTGACATGAGCCTATTCTTGGAATATGTCAGTTATAACCAGTGCCACGTCATGGGATTTTGTGCCACTTTGTTGTAGCAATATCTGAGGGGGTGAATCTTGGTCATTTTGAATGTGGAGGGTCTCCCATGCTCAGTTCAATCACTGCTTGCAGTCTGAGTGTGAGGATGCAGCAGATCAAAAGAAGGAGCAGATGGCATTAGAAGATGGATTAGTGAAATGAGGAAGAAGGCAGCAGGCAATGGGGATTACCCCCATCTTTCCTTTTCCTGGCTAGGTCTGGGCTTCTACAATCTTTGTAATACAGAGCTCAGTGCCTAGCTGGGAAGTATGGCCCAGCTACTAGGGAGGAGGTAGATTTTAATATCCGCTTCTGTGTCTAGGATTATGGATACTGACACTTCCTTTGAACATCTGAGTGCAAGGGAGTCTGGGCAGCAGTCAGCAGGGTGCAGAGGCTGGGTTTAAATGTAGCTGAACAGTCAGGAAGGATGAGAAGGAAGGGATGTTTGTATGATGCTGCGGGAAGTCCTCTCAAAGAAGTGAACTAACATGATGTTATTCCTTGAAAAGAACTATACAAACCAGGAACTTCTCCAGCCTCAGTGTTGTGCCTTTTGTTCTGACTCCTCTGTGCTGCTGCTTACCAGGAGGAGCAGTGCTGAGCAGTCCCTGCAGGCATTTGCCTTTCATTTCACTGTGTCAGAGTAAGGGATATTGCACAGAGACAGGCCATCATCTGGTAAAAGTTAAGTTCAGCTGCAAATGCCATGGAACAGCGCAGTGATATTTGTGTGAGGTGCTTCTAGCCTGTTACTATTACCCATTTTCTGAGGGCTTTACACCTTCACAGTTCACTTTGACACCTGGTGAAGTACCTGCAGCACAACCCCTCAGACTGACCTGTTACACAGCCTTGATTTGCAACACACCTGTAATTTTCCATCTTCAATCCCAGTGCTGCTGGGAGGGTTTAATGGTAGGTGACTCCTGCCAAGTGACTCAGGCCCTGCCTGGTTCCTGCCCAGCTCTGATAAAATCTCTGCCAAACGGTTTGGAGGATCTCTGATCATACCAGCTCATGTGGGTGTTGTCTCCACACCCCTGGCTCTGCTGGCAGGCATCTCACTTGAAGCTGACAGCTCACATCAAGCTCCTGGGCTTTTCAGTGACTTTACGAGAATGAGATCCAAGAGCTGTATTTATGATGTAACACACAGTGTGATAGGTTGTGGGGCATCAAGGAGTTGGGTGTTTTTTTCATTCTCTTTTAAGTGACAACAGAAATGATGACCAGATTATTTGGGGTTTGGTTTATCTGTTACTGGGTTCTGCCAGTGCTCTGCGCTGAGCTTGGTCCACCTTAGGGATGGTTGACCTGTGAAATGTTTAATGACTGATGTGGTAAGTAGGGACACCTGTGACCAATGGCCCTTTCCTGGCTGGTGAGGGCTGTTAAGTGCTTGCCCGTGGTGCAGGTGTTACTCAGGAGTAACACGTGGGTGTAAATCAGGAGTTTGTCTCCTGCAGAGTGTGTGGAGCAGCTTGGGCAGAGGTCTGGTTTGCAGAAGTGGTCCTTTACATCTCTGTGTCAGGGAAAAGGTGTCTCAAAGCAGGTATTGATTAATTTTTCATCTGTTTGACCTTTCCTCCCTGACAGAGGGGTACAGAGACTCTGTGGCAGCATCAGTGCTGCTCAGCACAGAGTGGGGATGAGGCTGCAGCAGTTTGCAGCAAAGTGGTGCTGTATTGACTTTGTGTTGATTCATTCCAAATATTTATTCCTCGATAGCACTGTTTGTTCCTGTATGAGCAGGGAAAGAAGTGGAGAATTGTGTTTAATATTAATTTTTAGTGTTGCAATTAATTGTAGAGTTCTCTGAAAAGTGAGTATGTTTATTCCCTTCCCTAGTGTTCCTTCTCCCATTAACCTAAGCATAGGTGAAAACTTTTGACTTCCCAAAATAACTGTATCAGCACAGGGTTGTTACTGTTTTGTTTCTCAGTTCCACAAGTATTGAAAGGAAACAAATCCAGCCTTACCTCTGTGTCTGAAACATGAGGGTTGTTTAAAAGAGAACAAAAAAGTGGGACAGAAGCTCTTTGGTTTCCTCAAAGAGGTTTTCCATTATGCCAAGCATTCTCAGTCCTCCTCCTCCAAGTTCCCTCTGCATGGAAGGCAGCCTAACAGAGCACTGAATTTCAGTGCCTTTCTCCTGGATGGAGGATCAGGGTACTGACCTGGAAAAACTTGTCTACAAAGGCACCTTTTTATTCTGGGCATCAGCACAGAACTCCCTGATCAGTGTCAATAGTGAGTCATTCCTGGAGACCTCTGTGACCTGCAGCACCAGGCATGGCCAATGAGGGGAAGGGAAAGTGCCTTGTGGGTTTGTGGTGAAAGTGGCCCTTCACCCCCTACAGAGTGACAGCACTGTGAGTAAGGACACAGCATGGCTGAGGTGCCAGGCAGCCAAACTGACCTCAGTGGTGGCTGCTTGCTAAAGTCAGGCTGCCACCAGAGCCTCAGAGATGAGTGAAACTGCTTTTCGAGGCTTTGGGGCAGATTTTTCTCAGATAAGAGGGCCTAAGTGAGACCCAAAGGACAGAAGCCTGCCTAGTACCACAGCCCTGAGTACCACTGTCCCTGTTCATTTATAGATAGAAGAATGTTTAGGTGTCTTCACAGACATGAGTATTGCCACAGTTACCCAGCTCTGACCTCTTCTCTGCAAGGCATTGATTGTGGGACCCTACAGTGCAATCACTGTGCAAGTGAAGGCAGCACACAGTAAGAGCTGCTTGGTAATAAGCACTGTGTCATGGAGGGGACATGTGGCAGCAGTTTCTCAGAACTCCTCCTCGCCTAAGGGGTATCAAAGAGGAATTCTACCTGTGGTTGTAACTGTGCCAAGGGTTCCTAGATTTGTGCTGCTCTAGTGCACAGGCAGCAGGAACAGCCACCACAGGTATTGGTGACAGCTGTCATCAGTCCTGGAGTCAAGGGCAGAGCTGCAAAGGGGCTGTTTCATACCTTGAGGAAGCTGTGCCTTCAGTGTCATTTGCTTCCTCCCATTGTGTGCTTTTCTAATCCTTGATGGGCCTAACAGCAGCCTGCTGGAGTGTCTTGTGCAGTTGGGACTGGCCACCCTGAGGAGGTTTGTCTTTGCACAGGATGGTTCAGTGAAGGTGCCAGGAGGGAACAGTTTGACCAAACACTTCATCAGAGACTGAGAGCAATAATTTCTTGTTGGGTGGCATGAGATACCCATGGTCCTGGGACTTAAAAGCTTATCAGGAAGTGCTGTTGTTCATGTGGTCCTTTTCTATTCTTATTCTCTCCTCTTGCCTCCACCTAGAAGGGTTCTGTGCCAAAAGAGACCCAACAAGATATTTGTACTCCTTTCACTGATAATCTCTTTCCTTGCCTTTCTTTTTGTCCTTGCTGAAGTCTCCCTGGGGCAGTGGGGTCTCAATCCCCAGCTGCCAGCTGCATCAGGGTCAGCACTGTGCCCAATTCAGGCTCTTACTTTGTCCCTCTCTGCAATTTTACAGCCATAACATTTTAATTCCCTTCCTTCTCACCCATTTTGGGAGCACCAGTGAGAACAACAGGAGGATGCTCTGCATGTGAAGGAGAGCAGAAATGTCCTCACCTGGTGCTGGGGGTGAAGGTACCTGTTAGTCCCTGGTGCCACATTAACTCAGTGACAACTGGAGTCCAGGAATGTGCATCCTGAGAAGATAAATATGTGGTGGTTGGTTACACAAACCAGCAGGTGCAGCTTCTCGCAGTGGAAGGATTGATGTGCTGAGTGGACTTCCAAGAAATCAGTAAATAATGTTTTAACAGACTCAGCACATCTGGAAGCAAAGGATTTCCGAGCTGGATTGGAAGTTGGTAGTGAGTGCATGACTGTGACCTTGTTAAAGGTAAATCTAAATAAAAGGACTCTCCCAGCTAATACCATAACATATAACTTAAAGTTACAAGACTTCTTGGGTTAAACTTGGCAAGTGTTTTGTAAGAAAACAGTATTAGAATTAGGTAGTCTGTAAAACAGTGCAAAAAGTGTGATTTGCTCTCAGGAAAGAGTTATCTTCACAAAAGCTGATCATTGTTCAGTGGTGAAGACAGCATTAGGAACAAAAAAGTGAAAGCAATGTGGAAGGAGAGGGTGAGCTGGGCACAGCTAATATAAATTAGAAATGAAGTGCAGAAAACCAGAAATGAAAAGGAAAATGTAAAATTATCCTTGGCTGCTATCTTCAAGGGCACTAAAGAATTTAAACATTCTGCTTGAAACAGAAAAAGGAATTGTGTAAGGTCTCTTTGAAATGGAAATGCTGCAATTGTTAATGATGATGAAAATAAGTGGAAGTATTTAGTAAGTGTTTCTGATCCGTGTTTGGATGACAGCAGAATAATACACTCGACTCACAGGAGGACAATGAATTAATTTCTCAATTATTAGGCACCAGGAAAAAAGTATTAGAAAAGATTAGCTAGTAATAAGCATTTTAAAAAGAACACGTTCAGATAACGTGCAGGCAAGAGCCCCAGCAGAGGTGTTGAGAGGACAGGTGGTGTGCATGTGGCAGTGCTTAATACTGGGGAAATCCAGGACACTGAGGTTTTAATGTGCCAGAAGGAAAACTGGATTAGTCAAGCAAAACACTCGTGGAGAGCTCAGAGTGAAGGGCTCCTTCCCTGTCTCCCTCTCTCTCTGTGGGGTTAGGGAGAAGCCCTGAGGGAGATGATCCCTTTGTGTAGTTGCTGGATTTAAGGCCTCTCATGAGTCTTACAGGACAGAATGACAAGTCATCTTCTTTAGGAGCAGGTTGTTTGGAGGCAATGAATCAAATAAATAAATTTTTTAAAAACTCTGGATTAAAAACAGTGCCAGAGTGCTGCTGACTTGAGAGAGAAGTGGGCTGGCTGAGGTTTCAGGCCACCATTCCCCAAAGCAGTATGGATTTTGGATTCACTGTTAATGGGGATGGTCCCATGCTGCTCATTCTTGGATATTCTGTCCATCAGTGAGTTAAGTTCCTGCTTACACAGGAACTCATTTCCTGGGGAAATGTTCTGAATGATGATGCAGGATGCTGAAAACAGTAATTCCTCCTCAGATGGGTGAGGAAGGGGGCATGGAGTCTGTACAGCTTGGAGCCTCCCTCTGAAGAAAAGGTCTGCTTGCAGGTGAGCTTTTGGGATTGCCATGAGGCTGTCCAGCTGCAGGTCTTGGATGCTCTGTAGAGCAGCCTGTGAGCTGAGGGAGTTTTCCCACCTTTGCACCTGCTCCAGGACAGGATTTCCAAGATCAGCTCCAGGAAGGTTGTTCTGTGTGCTGGCTGTGTCTCCACTGGGGCACTCCCAGGGGCTTCCCTGCTGTGGGCTGGAGGCCTGGATGAGATCTGGCAGCCCAGGCTGCTCCTGCATAACAAACTGGAGCATAAAAGGGGTGAGAGGTGTAGAAAATAAAAAGGTGCTGTGGGACACAGCTCGGGTGATTTCTACAGTTCAAGGCAGCTCCTGAAATGTGCAGTTTATTTGCAAGGATCGTGGGTGCCCGAGCTCTGCTTAAGCTGCCACAGCTTAGAGCACCCCCAGAGAGAGAGAGAGAGACTATGAGAGTGAGAGAGAGACTGAGAGTCTAAGAGAGAGAGTGCTAAAAGTCTGGTTATATGATATTATATCTCTTCTTATACTGAATATGGTAATAGTGCAACATCCAATCAATAGAAGACAGAAATCCTTATAGAATTTACATACAACCTATCAAAACTCCTACATTACCATACTGTGTTACATTTTAACTCCTAAAAACTACTTTCTAAAACTACTTTTTTCTTCCCTGCCGTGCTGGCAGGGCTTCTCTGACTCTTGCACTTTTCTGTTTGCTGAAGCATCCTCTTCTTTGCTAAAGCCATTGTTCAATGCAGAGGGATTCTCCTTCAGCTGGCCAGCCCATTGTTTTTGGTTGTACAGTAACTCACAGCTTGGTATCTTATTTCTCAAAGCCAGCTTTCATTTCTATTTCGCTTACAGGTTTCATATTTTCAGAATCTTTGCCAAGCAGTCATATTTATAAGGTTTCCCTATTTCATCCTCCCCAACAAGATGCTGCCCAAGGAAGCTTCAAAGATACAACACAGACATGCCTGGGTGCTACTTCAAGCCAAGGCCTTTGAGCTCCTCACTGCAAAAGGGTGGAGCAGGAGAAGGGAACCTCATCAAAGGAACAGCCTTTGCCTGCTTGTCTCCCTTGCCAAGAAGTCAAGGCTAAGGGTGAAACATTGCACTATTCATGTGCTCACTCTGCTTTGAATTGTAGGATAAAAGATATTTATTGTATTTTTATTATATGCAGAGATATATATATATTTTTATGCACAGTCCCTCACCACCCCATCAGCTTTGTTTTGCAGCTTCTCCTATGCCTCTGCTTGGATGAGTTCACCACAGAGGCAGAGGTGGTAATTCCTTAATGCTGCCTTGCTAGGAAGGTAATTTGGTTTTTCCTAAAATGCTGGAGTGCTTTTCCCTGAATTGTTATTTAACGTGTATTTTCCAGATGTACTGACATCTCCAGTGAGTGTTTCATAATTTAAGGGTAAATTATTTCTTCTCAGTTTTCTAGGAAATGCCAGTACCTGTGAATATCAGATATAGAGGCTTTTGTGTGTTCAGTTAGCTCTGAGATAGGGGCATTCATTTTCTGCACTCTTGCACTTTGCACCTGATATTATTAATATCTATTCATTACAAATGAACTTCTCAGCCTAATCTTTTGTTCCTATTATCAGGCTAGTATCTGTAATGCTGATGTAAAAGCAATATTAATTATTGGATGAATGGTAGGAACTAGAAATTGAATTACAAATGGAATTATTAATATTTATGGAAGCTTAATTATGCTGTAATGTTTTGTAGACTCGCATTGGAAAAAATCTGCACCACACAAGGAATGCTTTTCCTGGTGCAGCTTTATGTAATCAATTCTCAGTATCTGGAGCTTTCAGTGGGTGATTTTTAGATACAACTTTAGAGCCCAGTGCTGCTTTTCCTGTGCAGGGTGAGGGAGGGGAGTGAGCTTGGGGCCCTGCTTGTCTTTATCTTCTGGGGGTGGGAGTGCAGTAAATGAAACCAGTTCAGGGAAACTCTTAAATCTTTCTACATTATCTGTCTCATCTAGTAGAGATCACATGTTATGCAGGAAAAAATTTCCAGGAATCATTAGCTTCTACATCTGGCAAGTAACTTCAATCCTAAATCTTCTTTGGCAAAAGCTGCTTGGAGGATGTTTTTAGGGGCATACTGTGAGCATGACAGGCCATTCCATCTGTTTGCAGAACAGTTGCAGGCTGTGAGCAAAAGAGATGGGGAGGTACAACTGACTTCTTCAAGGGCATTGCTAAAGCTGGAAAACACAGCTCAGAAAGACATTTTAAAATTTTAAAATACCTCCTTAGTTGTTAGCTCTGCATCAGCCTTTGCTTGTCCTAACTGGCTCTGTGAGGCTTGGGGTGCTGCTATTGCAGAAATCCATAAAAACAAAGCTGCAGATGTCAGCCACAAGCTTTGCAGTTTCTGAAGCATTTCAGCACTTCTTAAATGTCTGACTATGTTTCTGCTTACAGAATATTTTCTTTGTCCTATTCTTTTAGCAGTTGTTAGGTTAGAATGTGAAGAGGCTATTTTTCCTAATAATCACATGAAAACTGGTAACAGAAAATAATTCTTTTTAAATGTAATTCTCCTATTTAATACCTCCTGCACCAAAAAAAATTATATTATTAAGAAGAAAAGGCCAGAAAATGAAGTCTTCTAGTTTATCTTCTAAGACCTGTTATTAGTGAATCTGAATGAGTGCCATGCTGCAGGCTCCTGCCTTTTTTCCTGCTGCAGTGTGATTACTGCCTAGTTTATGCATTTTGCAGTTTGCACACTGGGTTTGTCTTTCAGTTACTTCTCTCTTTACCTGTTGCTGTTCTCAAACTGGCAGGACTGACAGATTGGCATTGCTGTAGAGATACCTGTTATTGCAGAGGTACCTTGGAGCTGTTGTTTCCTTCATCCATTATGGGGGCTCCAAGGACATTCTTATTGTTCAGTGACTCACAGACCATGATTTGTATCTGCTCACTAATTCCCTCTATGTGGGCTGTGCATTCTCAAGTGGTTCATGCAGTGTGACCCTGGCCTGGGTCACTGTAAAGCCACATTTAATTTAAACAAGGGTACATTCAGCTGGCCAGAGTGTGTGGAGTTTAAATTCATGGTGGTTTCCTCCTGCCTCCATGGGGCTGATTACCACACATTCCTTTCTTTTAATTTCAACCCTCTGCAGTTCTAGGAAAAGGTCCTTGATTAAGTACTGAGAAACCAGTCTATTTGTGGGTCTAATTTTATTGCTTCAATTACATTACTGTATGCTAAATATAGGAAGGCACCAAGCAAATCCCAGATCCAGGGCAGAACAGGGTGTTCAAGAGCACTGTTCAAGTTTAAATGGCGTGGTTTGGGCCTCTGTTTAATTCTAGCTAATGAACCAATTTCTCTCAGAGCATAAATGAGCACATCTACATTGATTTATAGGCAAGGAGCTGGGTCATCAGTTTGGCACAGCTAAAAATGAGCCCAGTGCCCAATTCTCTGCTTCCTGCCCCTAATTGAAGGGAGGAGAGATAAATGGTGTGTCATGCTGTGGATTTCAGAAGTCCTGGAGGGACAGCAGAGTGCTTCAGTCTCTAAGCTGGTGATTGAGAACCTGAAAATCGGAGAGAGGAAAATGTTCAACAGCCAGTTGAACTGGTTCAACAGCCAGTTCAACTGGTCTTGTGATTTGCTGCTCACTCTGCATTGCTTTCTGTGCTGTTCCCTGGGTGGGTTTTTTAATATCCCTAAAATCCATGTAAGATAGCAGTGAAGCCCACTTGTGTCCCAGATGTTGGCAATGGCAGGAACCTCCAGCATCCCGTGTAACCAGGCAGAGTGGAACTTTCCTTCTCTCCAGCAGCTGAAAGAAACACCCAGCAGACAAAAAACCAGAGCATGGAGCCCTTGCAGTAGGTGAGAGACTGAGTGCAGTGAAGGCAGTGCCTTATCAGTGAGCTGAGCAGCTCCTGTATCTCGGGGAGCAGCTCCTGGGGCAGCCCCTGATGGCAGCGGGCCAGGGATGGGCAGCATGGCTTGGAGCTGCTGCCGGGCACATTCATTGCCAGCCCCTGGTTGGCTCAGGGAACTGGGCTGCTGGGTGCCCAGCTGAGGCCCACGGACAGGCACACAGGTGTCACACCTCCCAGCACAGCTGACATGGGATTTCTTCCATTTTCCACCAAGGCCAGGCTTGAATTTTATAAAAGCTGTGTTAATTCTCACCCAGCTGCACCACTGACTGCAAACTTTGCAGCAGGATTTCTCTCTCTGTTCATAGCTCTGTGCTGCTGCCTTGTATTTCTAGGGCAGCTTGTGGGGCACCCTGAAACAAGCTCGTTCTGGTTCCTGCTTTCCTTTTTTCTGTGCCTCAAGGCTATTCCCACATTCCTCACAGTTGGTGACTGCTCCATTTCCCTGAGTCTCATTCAGAGTGCTGTACCTACAAGCCAGATACTTGTCATCTCTAAAAGATGTTTGTTTCCACAGAAGAATAGCAATGAGGTTACTGTCTGCTCCCTTCACAGTCAGCCAGGCTGGGAGAAGTCCAAATATCCAATCATCCCTTGGAATTCATAATGCTTGAAGATAAAGCAGCCAAAAATAGTTTAGTTGAGCTGGATGGCTCTATAACTTTCTGTGTTTATCTAACAGGAAAATGTTAAGAAGTACAGTAGGTCGTGCACTAAACTGAGCAAAATCATGGGCCATGTGGGAGCTCATGGAGATGAGCTTGTTTGTTATTTGTATGATTAACTTAACCTCTCTCTGCTTGAGACTTGCCTTGTTGCACTGCTCTTATGTTTGTTTGATGATAAAAGGAAAACCAACCCAGCTGTACGGTGAGGGATTAAGAGATGCTGAGAAGAATCTTTTGGGGAGAGGAGGGGAGAGAGAGGACAGTTTGCACAGCTCTGCCAGAGCCTTATTTTTTCCTGCCTTCCAAGAACAGGCTATGTTCCATCCCCTGCCGCCCCCTCAGCTGGTGCTGGGAAGAGCAGCTGAGTTTAGCTCACTGTTCCTGGAAGTCACTGAGACAACGAGCATCGAGAAACCAGCATTTTCTGTAGCACTCTCTGTTTCACTGGAAAAGATGAACTGATCTTGATCCTGCTTGTTCACTAAGCCAGGATTAACCCTCACTGCACCAAGAGAGACTACAAAATGTGCCCTTTCAGAAAGAGGCCATGTGTCTGGAAGTCACTCTGAAATGCAATGTCACATCACCAGCACAGGTATCCCTGATGTAACTCGAGCTGTCCAGCTTTATGGTGGGACCCCTTTTATTGTTTTTTTTTGCCCATTAGAGTTGAAGCAGAGCAACTGTTCAGCCAGGCTGTACCAGTGGCTATGTCCTCCTTTGTTTTCAGTGGGGGAAGTGCCTTTTGCAGAGCAGAGAACTCAGAGACTTCCCCAGAACTGCCCTAGTTAAGAAAAGCCTTGAGAGGGCAATTCCAGCTTGGTGATGTGCACTGATGCACAGAATGTTTGATTATGTGCTTTTAGAGCCATAGAACAACAGTGCCATCAGGTAAATTCCAGTCTGTTAAAGGAAGTTATTTTTATGAGGGTTACAGATAGGGAGGAGGAGTTGATAGTTAATGATCCTGTAATTTGGATTCTGTTTCTTGCTGCATGGTGGGTTCTCCAGTGCCTCAGTTTCCCAGTGTAGTGTAGGATATATTGATACTGTGGTTCAGCTGGGCATCCTGAGTGTTTATTAATGCCTCTGGGGTCCCCAGGCAGAGAGATCTCCAGAAACACAATCTATTACCGGACCACTGGAAATGCACTGGTTCATTTTCTTCTTTACTTATACTGATTCAAAGCTTGTTAATGCCCAGCTGTGAATGTAACAGCCATAGCCCCAGTGCCAAATTTAGCTGAGTCTGATGAGATCAAGAAACAGCTTAAAGTGACCAGAACAGGCAGATGTAGGCATGTCTAGTGTTATTTCCATGGATGCAATTAATTAAAGTAGTCCAAAGGTTTTTCTCTTTCAGTGTTTTTGGCTTTTTTTTATTCAAGGGATAAAGAAAATACGTTTCTTTCCTTCTGTGCCTCAAATTGGCTTAGACTTCTTGACTGACACGGGTCTTCATTGACACTTTACTTTCTCAGTGGAGCTCTGATGAGAGCTGGTCCCTGATTTCAGCTCCTCTTTGCAGTCAGCTGGGAAAGAAAACAAACTCACCATGAGTACCAGCATGGGCATCTGTCACAGGACACACAGAGGAGAGAAGGTATTGGGGTAACTGGGGGTGTCAAAACCACCCTTTGTGGTAGCTGGCACTGGTAGCTGCATGTAATGAGACAATTTCTCAAAATGGCTTTTGTGTCTGTGCAGAGTTCATGGAAGTGACTGATTTTTATGTTTTTTTTCTGCCATGGAAGATGAAGTGCTGAAGCACTGTATCCTACAAGACTCTGCCCCATCCTGTCCCCTAAAGGGATTGTACTGCTATTCAGTTGAGCTTCAGGCTTCAGAGTCAGCATCCCATAGCACTGCGAGGCAGGGAAGAGGCTGTGGGGTGTGATCCCTGTGCAAGGGTCTGGCCTCTTGGGAAGGAGCTGAGTGACCAAGCCCATCTGCAGCCTGACCCATCAGTGCTGTGGTTTGGGCAGCTGCCTGGGTCAGCAGTGCTGGGGAGGGCTTCCTCCTGGAGCGTGGATCCAGGGAAGGAGGGGCACGGTGCTGGAGCTGTGTGCACACAGGGGCTGGAGGTGCTGGCGGTTCCCCGAGTGCAGTGCTCAGCCCTTCTGTTGCGTGTGGTCTTATTTTGGTTTGTGCTCATTCTTGTTACAGCATGGGAAGTTGCCAGAGCAGCGATGCTCATGCTGCTGATCAGCCTGTAAGGGTTTCTTTGTTTGACTGCCTCAGTTCTTGGAATTGATCTAGGCCAGGCAGCATCTTGAAAAACACTAACTAGAAAAATAGCTTCCACCTGATATTTTTCTTTTAGCACAGATTCAAAGGGAAAAACAGAGCTGCTGCAAAAGACTGCAGGCATCCTGTGTGGTGAGGAGGTGTAAGCAGCTGAGTCAGGCTCACAAAACATCATTTAAACAGAAATCTGTGTGTATCTGCTTGTCTGGACACAGCTCCATCGCTGTGCTCACAAGAATAAAATACAATCATCCTATTTCTGAGTAACAGGCTGATCACAGTGAAATAAGGAATGAACCCATGATAACACTCACAAATTTGTTTTCCAGCAGCTTTGAATTTTCATGGGTGAAGAATGAGAATTTTCTTTGATTTACATTTTATGATAAGAATGTTCCTCTTTTGTTTACCAGAAGTTTCAGGGTCAATTGCTCCCCTGCACACGGGTCCTATCCATTGTTCCCCCCAGGCTTGCTAGTCCTGGGATGTTTGGTCATGAGCTGTGACAATTGTCCTAGAAATAGAGGCTTGAAACCTAAAGTGCTCGTTATCATTTCCATTACAGATCCATTCTGCAGTTTGCAGTCTGGGATGCATCTAATGTTACAGGAAGCTTGTGTTTGATACCAGTGAGGCAAATAAAGGGGGGAAAGGGGGCTGGAAGCCCTGGATGCACAAGTGGTTTGTCTCAGGATAGCTGGCAGGTCTGGGCAGAAAGGGAAGTAGGCTTTAGGTCTTCTGAGTCTCAGCCAGCAGCTTTGCTGCCCCTCAGCTGGGGGTAAAAGTCACTGAAATGGATGGTTTGATCACTGTTGGCCCCTGCTTCCTTCCCTCTTCATTCATATTCAATAGCTTGTTTGCCAAACAACTTTGTAGGGTCTCCAGAAAGCAGAGTGTTGGAGTTTGAGAGTTCAGCTGACATCAGGCTCCCAAAGGTGCCTGGGAGCTTTTCTTGTGCAGCAGACATTTCCAGAAGCCTACTGGTGTCCTAGATCCTTTGCACCAGGTGCTGTACTGGCACAGCTTGGGAGTGCTGGCACTGCTCATCCCAGGAGCAAAAGGGAGGATTTTGTATGGCTGAAAAAGGGCCATGGTTTGTATCGTGTTCCATCCCCCAGCTTTAGGGCTTTAGTTGTTTTTCAGCAATGGCACTTAGAAGTGAGCAGAGACCCAGAAATGCAAACTCTGGCTCTGGTGTGTGCTGAGAACTCAGAAGGGATGGAGGCCTCCTTCTCTCAGTGTAAGGTTTCTTTGCTCTCTCCATCCCAGGGGCATTTTGTTATCGCTGCACTTTTCACTCCTAAGTGACTGTCCCTGCGATCTTATCTCCATCCTCCCTGCCCTCCTCTCTTCCTTTGCTTGGCCTGCACTTTTGGCCTCTTTCCTCCCTTATCCTGTGCTCCTGACTGTCCCCTCCCCAGTCCTGAGTAGCACAGACTGCCTCCTCCCCTTCTGTGTCTACCACATTTGTCCTCTTCTTTCTTAAGTTCTCTCTTATCCTTCCCTCCACTTTTTAGCTGGTTCCTCTGTGGTTGTCAAGTACTCCTGTCCCTACACCACGTGTTGGAGAAGAACAAACAGACCAAACAAGGTTTGCCAGGTCTTTGCTGTACTCTCGATAAATTCGGTGTTTGTTGCTCCTGGTTCTTGTGAGAGCGCAGGCAGGGAGCCCAGCACCCCCTCCCACGCGATGAGCTCACAGGGAGCTGTCACAGTTTATTCTAAGAAATCAGCTAATGTACAGTACTCGGCAGAGGCACCCCTCCCCTGGGAGGATCAGCAGAATTAGGATGTGCAGCAAGTTATCTTGGGGATTACACAATCTTATCACCTCCTCCAGGGCACCAGGGAGAGGCGAGCTCCTCTCTGAGCACTCTGAGTCACACTTCCCCTGAAACGTGGTACAAGTTTCCTGACTCACTTCCTCACAGGACTTTTATTTCCTTAGGTCTTTTCACCAACATCACAAGTGAAAAAAGGAAAAAAAAAAAGAAAAGTGACAGAGAAAGAGAAGTCAAGGCAACCATGGCCTGTGAGCCATGGGAGTGCTCCTTGTCTGTTCTGACTCGGGGTGGGAAGGCAGTTCTGCTCAGCAGGCAGTGCAAGGAGAGCCACTCACTGCTCAGGAGGTGGTAAGGATTTCGTTTGGCTCCCTGAGACAGCAGGGATGTAGCTGAGCACTTTCAGTTACATGGCTGGTTTCTGTTATTTAATTTGAGAACACCCCATCATATATCTGCAAATTAAATGCACCAGTGATCATCCTTTTGTGACTGGCAGCTTGTTCTTGCATCATCTGAGTCTGGAGTGGAGAGAAGGGGGTAGGAGCTGGGAGTGGGCAGAGCTGCTGTGGCACACATCCTGCCCAGAAGCCTGCTGCTTACTAAAACCTGATCTGCTAAGCAGTGATGGTGGGCTTGCCTTGCTGCTGGCTCTTACTTTGGGATGGTGCCAGCTCTCAGTCTCCAGCATCAGGGGATTCTCTCTGCATAGCTGCCATTTTTCTCCAAGCCTCTGGGTTTATAAGTCTCTCTCATCATGAGATAGTCTAGGATATGATTTCTTTTTTCTTTTCTTTTTTTAAGCAGATTCTCAGCCCTTTTAGTGACAGAGAGAGCTTGGAAAATATGACTCTGAGAGATCAGCAGCCTGAAGGCAAATAACCATCCCATGCAGCTTTCCACCCTGACACCTCAGCTATGAGCATTTGTTCTATTGTGTTCTTGAGAGCTGACTCCTGCATGGAGAGCACTTGGAATAAGCCTTGTGCACTTGCTCCCCTACTTCAGTGGAGTGGGAGGGGATTGCTGAGTTACTGAAATAGCTGCCTCTTCAGTACCTGGAAATAGTCTGTCTCTGCATCACAGCCTAGTTCTAGAGTGCACTTTGTGACATGAATAAGTGCAGGTTGCCTGTCATCCCCAGGGCTCAATTTTGTCAAGCCTTTGTGATAGAGAAAGGAGCCATATGAGCTCTGAAAGTCCTTCTTATCTCCACTGTGACCTGCTTAACAGAAAGTCAGAGCCTGGTTTGGTGTAGCATTGCCCTGCAGTGCTCTGGATCAGGCTGTAGCTGCTGCTGGACTTCTGACATCTGCCCCCAATACCACCTGTGTGTGTGTCAGCAGTAGGAAGTCACCCTCCTGACCTCCAGCTTGTGTCTCCCTGCTGGTAGAGGGCAAGTAGAAAGGAGCTGGCCTTTCCATTCTGTGTAGGATGACTTCTCTGAAAACACTGGAAGGAGCTGGAAAGAGAATGTGACACCCAGTTCCTGTGTTTGTGTGCTTGTAGCTTGGCAGGGGACAGGAGAGACAGGGGAGGGAAGTGTGACTGTGTGAAGCTTCACTCAGGACTCCTTCCTCCTACCCAGGATGTGTCTTGTTGAAGGAGGATTTACTCACACTAGTCAGTGAAGAGTCTGTCCCAGGCAACTGGATGTGGGTTAGTTCTTTGGGAAGTTTGGCTTTCTCTGCAGGTCAGAAGGACAGTATGGACAACCAGACTGTTGAGATGCCAGGGACTTGCATTCTGCCTCCCAAAACAACACCTTACAAGGGATGAAACACTTTGGCCTGGGTTAAACATAGAATTTTCTGTTGTTCTGACAGCAGAGATCATAGAAAGTTTGGTTTGGGTTTTTTTGTTGGTTTTGTTTTGTTTCATTTTTTTTTTTGTTCATTAGCAGGAGCATATGCTGCTCATCTTCTTAGCTACTAATAGCCCAGGAATGCTGCATCCCAGAATTGCTGGCCTCATGCCTGAACCAGGGATAATAGTAGTTTTTCACTCAATTACAGATGTACAAAGCCGGCAACAGTACTCCTGCAAGAATCACAAAGTACTAGCTGGAGTGTCTTACAAGATTGAGACATATCAAAGGTTTCCCAGCTTTCAGAAGGGGGAACAAAGAGAGCCTACAAGCACATCTGTGTTTGGAAAAGAGGAGTAAGAACTTTGGCCTCTGCTTTAGGTAGAGGGAGGTGGTCTGGAGAAGCTCAGTGGCAGGGGAATAGGAGAGCTGTGTTGTGGAATATCTCAGCCAATGTCAGGTTCATTGCTGTCGAAAGGAGGGATTACAGATGCGGTCACATCTTAACTGTGAACATGTGAGGTGACTGGCATCTCCTCTTGGAAATCCATACCACATGATTACTGTGCCCATTTCTGTGTACCTTATGTGACTGCTCCTTTTCTTTTTGTCTCCTGTTTATTGACCTTTAAAAGAAAAGCTACAGGTTGTAATAGAGTGTCAAACTTATATTAGGAATGGTGTAGTCTTACAGTGACTGCTATAGGTGTATCTTAAAGGGCCTCTCTATCAGGGAAAGCCTGACCTAACACAGCAAGTTCTCATGCATCCTTCTTCCTCTATGCTCCCACTGGGTAGCTTGTTTTTGGGGGCAGGGAGTCAGGTGGATGGAAAGGACAAGGAATAGTTTGTGTGTGTCCTGGTCACTGTGATTAGGGGACGAGAGGCTCCTCTGTTAACTTTGGAAAACCAGTTTGGCTCTGGCTGTCCCAAGTTTGAAGAGGCAGAAGGATTTTGTATTAGAACTTGGACTCATTCTTTTTTTCCCCTCTGACATCCCTGAACACTCTCCTGGAACACTGGGAGTTTATCCCCCATGTCTGTAAGGTTTTCTCCTAATACATCTAATAGCTAAGGAAGTAGTTCTACATCCTTGTCTTACACTTACGGTAAAAGCCCTTGCTTGGCAGCACTTGCAATCTAAATAATGCAAGATAAAACCACAGCTGATAAAACCCAGGGCACAAATCGAACGAAAGGTTAGCAAAAGGGCAGCTCAGACGTAAAACATATTAGACATACTGAACTATTTCGTTTTTTTTTTTTCACTGGAAGGGTTGACATTAGTAATGTGGGGAGGGGACTTTCCTTGAAGGCTTGTGTTGAGTTTGCAGATCTGGTCAGAATGGAGCTCTCTGCCCATCTGCTCCTGTGCCTCAGTCTCCTAAACCTGCTCAAGGGGAAAGTCTGTGCAGCAAACAAAAGGCAGCTTTGACGTCAAGACCTGGGACTGTTGCCCTGACACTGGGAGGTGGAGCCCAGAAAAGAATCTGCAGCTAACAGGCTCTGGACTGGAGTGCACTTTGGCAGAGGGACAGCTACTATCCCTTCTTTCCAGGAATAATATTGTTTATTTCTATCTCACTCTCTGGCTAGAGTTACCCTACTCAGGTTTCACTTCACCTGTCTCTACCACAAAGTCATCAGAGCCTAGGAAAAATTGAATCTGCACATTCCCTGTTCTCCAAACCCTCTCCCTGAGGAGGGATTCACCAATATTGCATATTTGGTTTATTTCTTTGCTTTGCTGAGTTCATGACTGCAGCTTTCTCTTACTGAAGCTTTTGCTGGTACAATTCAATTCAAAACACGTGCATATGTGGTTGCTCTGTTTGTGTGTGGCTGCACTCATGTGCAGATAGATGCTCAAGCAAGTTCCATTCCTACCTGCTGAGGAGCAGTGGGGATGGGTGTGTGTGTGCAGGATTCACTGTGGGACAGCAGTGGGGCTGTGTGTGTGTGCAGGATTCACTGTGGGACAGCAGTGGGGCTGTGTGTGTGTGCAGGATTCACTGTGGGACAGCAGTGGGGCTGTGTGTGTGTGCAGGATTCACTGTGGGACAGCAGTGGGGCTGTGTGTGTGTGCAGGATTCACTGTGGGACAGCAGTGGGGTGTGTGTGTGTGCAGGATTCACTGTGGGACAGCAGTGGGGTGTGTGTGCAGGATTCACTGTGGGACAGCAGTGGGGCTGTGTGTGTGTGCAGGATTCACTGTGGGACAGCAGTGGGGCTCTGTGTGTGTGCAGGATTCACTGTGGGACAGCAGTGGGGTGTGTGTGTGTGTGCAGGATTCACTGTGGGGCAGCCGTGGGGCTGTGTGTGTGTAGGATTCACTGTGGGACAGCAGTGGGGTGTGTGTGTGCAGGATTCACTGTGGGACAGCAGTGGGGTCTCTGTGTGTGTGCAGGATTCACTGTGGGACAGCAGTGGTGTGTGTGTGTGCAGGATTTACTGTGGGACAGCAGTGGGGCTCTGTGTGTGCAGGTTTCACTGTGGGACAGCAGTGGGGCTCTGTGTGTGTGCAGGATTCACTGTGGGACAGCAGTGGGGTGTGTGTGCAGGATTCACTGTGGGACAGCAGTGGGGGGGGGGGTGCAGGATTTAATGTGGGGGAGCAGGGGGGGTGTGTGTGTGTGCAGGATTCACTGTGGGACAGCAGTGGGGTGTGTGTGTGCAGGATTCACTGTGGGACAGCAGTGGGGCTCTGTGTGCAGGATTCACTGTGGGACAGCAGTGGGGCTCTGTGTGTGCAGGATTCACTGTGGGACAGCACTGGGTGTTTCTGCTTTGTGCAAGTGGCTCTGTGCTGGGGGCAAAAGCTTTGTTCTGGGAAGTTCCAAAATGTCGCAACACAGCGCGGTGACAACCTGAAGTTCAACGGATTTGTTACAGGAGTTTGATTGCCTCTGGAATTATGAAAAACCACTCTATTTTTACATTAGTTTCAGGTTGCCAGCCTTTCCTGGGCAGACTGTACAAACTGTTGAGTCATAGATCAAACCTACAGTAAACTGTTCCCTATTTTGTTTTATTCATCTTTCCCTGCAGCTCAGGTCAGTGTGTGTTTGCCCCCTGTGCCCTTGGGGACACTGTGTGGCCTTTGGAAGTTTAGGAGCTGAATCCCAGCCTCTGGACAGGATGGAAAAGGCACTCTCAGGTGTAGCTGTATTTGGCTGCATCTTATCCAGGGGGAGGTGAAGGGGAATTTTATGACCAGCTTTGGAAAGCTTCACTCAGTAAATCAAATCAAGTTTGCCAGAGTCCTGTGAGCTGTATTCCCTGATCACTTGTTCTTTAGGTTGGCTGCAGGGAGCAGCCTGTAAATAAGCATTCCCTCTGCTGCACAAGGCAGAACTGCTACCCAGACTACAGAATTAGAGACTTTTTCACCAGCTCTTGTTTAACCCTTCTGAGATTTAAGCTCACAGAAGTGCATTGCCCCTCTTTTTACATACATATACCATATGGATGAGAAGTACTGAGAATAAGCCTATGAGATATTAATGGCATAAGAGTTTAGAGCTCTGTCTGGTTTTGAGATTTTTTTTTTTAGTTAAAGTGACCCCTTTAGAGTACATGAGTTATTTTTTTCCACTCAGGATTGTCCCTGGTGAGATCTGACTTGCTTGGCAGCCATTTGTTTCTTCCTCCCACCTCAAATTCAGGCATGGAGATTGTCTGTGTCAAAAAAAACCCAACAGTTTTAACCAAGTTTTCAGCAGCTCCTCAAGTAGGAACATTTAACAGAGGTTGTTTTTTCCTTCTAGTTCCTAGCACAAGCCTGGTGAGGATCTGCAAGTTGTCAAGCTTGGGTCAGAGCTGTCTCAGCTTCTCTCTGTACTTCCCTAATCTGAATTCCTTTTTGTGTGTGTTGTAAGAGTTTCTTTGTGTGTCATTCTACGCAGAAGCCAGATCCCAAGAAACAGTGAAAAGTTTCTTTTTTAAACAGTGAGTTTCCTCTTACAATCTCTTGCCCCACTGTCTGATTGGGTAGTTGGCACGAGGGATTCCACTCTTTCCTGATTTCCTGGAAGAGCCTGGCTGCTGGCTGAAGTGACTGCAGCAAAGAGGATGGGAGGGACTGCCTTGCAAAAAAGGTGGTGATGGATGAGTGTTAATGGAGAAGAAGGAGTTCTTGGACCTGGTTTAATTTCCTCAGCCTTCCTATGAAAGGGAGGAGAATGAATGCATCTCTCCAATGCTGCACTGTTCCAGCTGCCTCCTACCCTTCCAAATAGGCACTAGCTCCATGTTTCTATGTTGAGCAACAGATGATGCTCCAGTCTGGACCTAAAGCATCTGAACGCTTGTTTCTCATTCTGTTTTGCACTGCATTTTAGTTCCAGCCTGTTCCTTAGAGCCCTTGTGTCTCTATAAAGTGCACTGTGAGAAGGTGCTGCCCAGATATTTCAGCAGGGGAGGAAGGAAAGGTGGAGTACTTGGAGACACAGGAGAGGGCTGGAATGATGAGCACACTGGCTGGGTGCTTCTGATAAACTGATTGGCAGTGAAGTAATTAGCACTGGCATGCTGCCATCACTGAGCATTGATGCAATTTGCTTGGACTGGGCTTTCAAGGTTTTTTGCCCAGGTCTTGATTCCAGCAACCCCAGCAGGGAACTGCAGTTCATCACAGGAGAGGGGTGATAAATCTCATGGCTGCCCAGCTGTGATAGGTGTAGCTGGGGGATGGAAGGTGGAGAATTTCTGAGTATTGATAAAGTCAGATCCTGGCAATTCCAACCCAATTTGGAAACAAGCTCTGTGGGGAATGACTCTCCATTTTTTGTTATCTGAGCAGAAGGACGTGCTGGAGATGTGTATAGAATTAAAGTCCTGTGAGGTGGGCCTGGGACACGAGTGGTTTGCTGGAAAAATTCAGTAGTTACCTGAGTGTGGGCTGAAGGATTTCTCTCAGAAATGGACTTTTGCTGTTTGGACAGAAGTAGAGTTGGTGTCATGCATAAACTCTGAGAACCCAAAAGGATGAGAGAGGGCTGCTGTGGAGAACAGCTCTTCTCTCCTAGATGCTTCCTTTCTTATAGTCCCATCCCATGGTGTACAAGGCAGGTAGGAGTGATGAGCAACTTAAATCACCATCTTGAAGAGTAAATATTATTTATAGTTGTGCCTTGATGGCTTCAGAAAGAGTACATCCAGAATGAAGAAGTAAAGAAGGAACATCTTGTTCAGCTGATTGTTTTTTGAGAAAAGGTGGAAGCTCTGAGGTCCTGTCAAAGGCAAGACAAAGCAGCGGCACAAAGTTGTGAAGAAAGAACCAAGGACCATGATTTATCAGGCTTGAGTACGCTTTGAGTGCAAACTGGCAGCAGTGATGGCACACATTGTATTAAGAAGTTAATATGTAAAGGCAGGGTTATGTACTCACTTTGTGCAGTTTTACATTGCTTAAAGGGTGGAATCACATATGGGATTGTGTTTGTGGGATTCAAAATTTCACTGTCTTGGCTAGCAGAATTGGAGTGAAGAGTATGGCAAAACAATGGCTGGTTTTGTAAATAGAAAGAAAAAAGGATAGTGCTTTTATTTTTTGGCGTGCTTCCTGCATCTTATTTTCTCCCACATCAGTAAAATCACCTCACATGCTCTGCCTGAGTGAGAGTTAAAGTTGCTGTGTTAACCTTTTCACATATCTGGGATGAATCTGTAACCTATTCCACATTTCTGGACCTGCTGTATTGTAGTCTCAGTTTTAGAGATGACTACCCAAGGAAGCTGCCTGCTATTTAAGAGGGGGAGCTAAATTGGGAAGGAGTGAATATAACTCAGTGTATGAGTGGAGGAAGGGGAGCATCACCTGTCAGCTCCCACCCAAAGCATTCAAAGACTCAGGGAAACTGCCACTCATCACCAGGGGACTGGTTGTCAACACATTCAACATAAGTAACTCAAGACTTGCCACCAGAAAGTCCTCCTGACAGTTAACATCCTCTAGTTAGTCATCTTTTGTGGATGGCAGCAGTAATCCATGGAAACCCCCTTGTCCTAAGGGCTGCAGCTTGAAAACCACTGGTTAAGAAAGCTTAATGGTGCCTCTGGTGATGTTGGTGTGTATTTTATCATGTCTTTTCTTCTTCTCTTTCTGTGTCAGAAAGAGGCTTGGATCTGAGGGAAGTCAGGCTCTGCATTCCCATGGGGTCACTGGACACATTGTGCTGCTGGGCCAAAGCCAGCGCAGGTTTGTCCAGAGTCAGTGTGGGTGGGTTTTCAGCAAAAGCTCCTGGCCCTTCCCCATTTGGCATGTTCTGACCTCTCCAAGTGTCTCAGGAATGTGGATTTTTGCTGTTTGTTCTCCACTTGGGTAGCAAGGGATGGTTTCCTTTGCAGTTGTTCCTTCTGGAAAAGTGAGACCGAGTTGTGGACCCATGTCAGGCTCATGATCCTCTTGATTTCTGGCTGTTTCCTTGGCTACTGCAAGGTGGAAAAGGACTGTCACCAGATAGACAGTGGATACCATGAGGCTGTAAAGAGTAGGCCAAGGGTGCCTTTTGGGCACTGAGTGTGCTCAATGGTCTGATGTTACAGACCACATCTCGAGGTGTGCAAGTACATGAAGTTCCAGCCTGTTGAGGTTTCCAAGGAAAGTAAGCTGATAAGCCAAGCTAGTGTGTCTTTGGATGCCGTGGAGAAGGCAGTATTGAATATCACTTGCTCACTCCAGCCTGCCCATTTAAACTGGTGTGTGAGTACAGAGGACCCAGGTACCTGCTCCCTAACAACAGTGCTTATGCTGGAATTCTTCCACACAGACCAGTGCCTCACTTGTCTGTGATTCATGGCTTGAAAGGATCAGCAATGTTTTCTGGGATCATTGTACAGTCTAAATCTTGACATTTTCTTCTTTTTCCTCTTGTGTGTAATAAGTAATATTTAAGGAAGCTGTGGAGAAGCATGTGGGATTGAAAGCCCTCTTTCTTTCAAAAGCCCCCCCACCCAATATGTGTGGACAGCTGTAAATATTTTTCATTGCAGTTGTCACACTTGGTTTAAGATCACAAAGGTGAAAGTCCAGAGTAAACTTTCTGTTTTACCCAAATACACTTCTTTGACTTTATGAAAAACCAAATAAACACACCGTATTGTGGCCTTGAGGACAAGCCAGGAAAAACTCAGTAAATGGAGCAATATCATCACCTTTCATGGCAGTGCAGATGATTGAAGGAAAAGTATGTGCTGTCAACAGCAGGGAAATCCATTTAGTTTATTTACTTTCCTTCAGCTCCTGATTTCCATCTACAATGTTCTGGGTTTTTCTGGCTGTTACTTGTCAGCCAGGTGCTCAGAGAGCTTCCTTCTGTAAACCCTAAAGCTGTCTGCAGTTAAAGGCTGTGCTGAGGGAACCCAGACTGTGGCCAGGTTCTTTCTCCATCGGCTTGGCACAGTTTTCTTGAGCCAGAGAAATTGCATGGGATTAGCTAAGAACATGGTCCCAGCTATGTCTGGCTCATGCTATAGACATCTATTTATCTAGAAATAAATTTTATAGCTAGGTGTGTGCTGGGCTGTGCACACAGCTGCTTGGAGCTGAGGTAGAAAAGGTGCCCTACAAAATGAGGGCACAGGACCGCCCTGGTGTGTGGTCCTTGTGCACGACTGCCATAATGGTACTGGAGATTGTGCCCGGCCTGGATTGCCTGTGTTAGGCTCAGCCTAGTTTAAATCTTGCTGTTGTATGGCAGATTTCCATCTTGGTGATATTATTGTTGCTGATGTTTCCTGGTATAGTGTGTGCTGACACTGGAAAGGATTTTCAGTGTGATACCCAGGTGTGGCTGCTGCCTTTGACAGAGTCGTTTTCAGTTGCAGGGGCTGGAATTACTGAAGCCAACGCTGGGATATGGCAGGAGCAGGGAAGGCAGCGCCGGGCAGGGGAGTGGGCAGAGAGGTGGGAGCTGCTGCTGCCAGTGCAGCCAGGCTGCAGCTGGGCTCATCCCACACTGCCAGCACCGAGGAGGTCAAAGCAATCCTTCTGGGACTGACATGAGGAAGGAGAGGGGAATGTGTGGAGGGCCCGAGGGTCTGTGCAGTGCGGCCTCTTTGCTGCCATTCTTCCCCCGCTGTCGTGCCCCGGCCCCCCCGGTTCCCCATTCGGTTCTAGGAACAGCTCGGCCCGAGTCAGCAGCGCCAGTTCCAGGAACCGCGGCCCCGGCCCTGCGGGACGCTTCAGGGAATTCTCGCTGCCATTCCAAGCATGGCAAAAGAGCTCGTCCAGTGACCTGAGGCTCCCCCGTGGCCGGGGGCAAAAGTTTGGAGTCAGGCCACGGGACTGGGAAGATTACCAGAGACTGGAGGGGCTGGAGATTTATGCCCCTCTCAGCTCTTTACTACAGAATGTTGTTTGGCTTCTCAAGGGATCGAGAGAAGGAATTTGCTACATAAGAGACAGCAGCAGTGACCACAGGAATTTAGAAAAGGGATATGGAGTTAAAAGGTCGAAATTTCCCGCCATCAGTCATCATCTCCATGGTAGGAGTCAAAGAGGGTGCCAGGAGCTCAGACAGAGATTTTGGGACCGTGAAACCACCCACAACCACATGACCTTGTATAAATGAAGCAAGACAGATTGACTACCACTGCCTAGTGCTGCTGTCCCACACTTTGTGCTTCCCAGTGCCACAACTCATCAGTCCTTTGCCTGTCCTGGGTTCAGGCCTCTGCTGCTTGTTGCCTCATTCCAAAGCAGAAGATGGTGGGAACTTTTCTCCCAAGCCCTGCAGAGCTTCTAAGGAAAATACTCAGCATGACACTGACAGATTAATGTTATTCTTACTGCCCACTTAGAATTATTTCACATGCTGCTGGCAGCCTGGGAGGAGTGAATTTCTCACAGCACTTGGCTTTAAACACATCTTTTATGTGTAGTTACTAAGTTGCTCTGGGTTGACTTCAAATTAGCAGGGAATTGAGGAAGTGTGTAAGTTGGATATTGGCTTCCAAGGTACTTTTCTCAGTCACTGTAGCAGTGCTGCAGACAGTACCTGCTTTCTCAGTTTCTGGGTAGGGCACACGTGGAGGGTTTGCTCTCCTGGGAGAGCTGGACTAACCTACCACGAGTTACTCCAAGACAGAAGGGGAAGGAGTCACATTTTCTGGCCTTCTGGCCAGACCAGATGAGTTCCCTAGGCCTTGACATAACCAGTGCTGTGAATTTCATTGGGATTTTACCATTTTGCACACTATTTCCAGTCTAGTCTTACGCTCTGAGAAGATCCGTGAACTCTGTTCCAACTCTGACCCTGAATTTTGCTGCTCTTTTTTGACTTGAGCTGACAACCACATCTCTGTCACATTGTGCTCCAGCTAGCAAGTGTGCTGTCCTCTGGGGCTGTTTGTTTAATGTCATCAGCTTTTCCCAAGACATTAGAGCAGACTGTTTCTCTACTTTCACATTTAATGTCTTTCTCAGGTACCAGTCAGCCCCCCAAACCTCTTTCTCCCCATGTATTTATTTGGATTCTGCTTCTAATGTTTGATCAGACTTTCTGATACTGCTTTTGAGCCTTTCCTGCCCTACATTCTTTGTTATTTCCTCTGTATTTTTCCACTGTGGAGAAGCTTTCATAAAATGAAAGCCAACAAAGTCTTTTCAGCTCACATATGCCCTGGGCTTGGTAAGAAGCATATGCTCATGTTTGTGGGGGAGGCAGCTGTTCCAGCTCTTCATGTAAAAGATCTTAATGCATTCACAGGATTATGCTGTTTCATCAAAGCCATAGCAACTTCCTTGTTGCCTTTCATTTCCTTAGTCTATTATATGTGTTTGGTTTCTATGAACAACTAATTAAAATGCAGAAGAGTAGCTCTTTATTAAGGTTTTATTAACATTTAATTTGCTTTTCAGTTTTTGGTAGCAGATCAAAAGGCTTAGCTCTTTCCTAGAAAGATAACCAGAGAGTTGCAGTGCTGTGCTAGGATAATGTCTCTCTAACAACTTCATGTGCTCAGCAGGGAGGTGCACAGAGACCCCCTGCCATCAGGGGTACGTGGAAGGAGGGCACAGTGGGGTGTTCACCAGAACTTGGGAGCCTCCAGGTTTATATTTGCTTTGTTTGTAGATGCTCTGCTCTCAGGGCGTTATTCCCAGGTCTTTCAGAGCATCTCCACTGAGCCTGAATGTAGCTAAAGTAGCTTTTCTTTCATGTTTACATTTTTCCCTTGTTCACCAAATATTCTCCTTTTGGATGCAGGCATGTGTTTAAAGTACACAGGATTCCTTTGGGTTTGTGACTTGTTGCTTTGCTGCAGCAAAGAGACAGGATGAAGCTGAGGAGAAACCAGAAAATTCTATATGAAGATGGTGAGGGGGGTGGGTGAAGAGATTTCTTTCTTCTCTCCTTTTCCCTTTCTGCAACTGATGCAGGTGCCTCATGTCATTATTCTCTCAGTTATCAGCTGCTGCTTATGTAGATAGACCCTGCATTTCAGCTGTTGCTGACTGCCAAGAAAGAAGGGGGATTTGATGACAGAAACTTCTTGCTGCTGTTGTAGATCAGCGGCAGAGAAGTAGAGCAATTATCTTGTTTGTTTGTGAAGTCTTGAGGGACTTTTGATCCGTCCATTGTTGCATTTTCTATTGACTTTCCTTCTAGAAAAGGCTTGCTTTGAAGTTTGCACGTAACTCGTTTGTTATGTGCATCTGCAAAGGGTGAAACAAGTCTCAACTTTTCTGGCTGCTCGCTTAGCTGTGCAATGGTTCCTCAAAGGAGCTGTCAAGGAGTTAACTCTTTATGAATTTGTTACCTAATCTGAAGGATAAGGAAGATGCTCAGCTTGCTTTTCCGATGGGAAACTGGAACCTTAAAACAAACAGATCCTTCCCCTCCCTAAACGTACTAATTTATTACTATAATACTTCCTTTGACCTGTAAGAGAACTCCCTTTCTTTCAGATATTAAATGCAGAGGTAGTTCCTGCCTGAGCAAATTTCCTTGTCAGTTATGAGCAATGCCTGGAATTGGGAAGCTGGGCATGGCTGTGTCCCCTGCAGCTTCAACCAGCTGTACATGGCCCTTTGGCTAACTGGGTTGTGCCATGGGCTGTTTTGTCTCCTAGAGTAAGGCAGCTTTTGCCCTTCCTCCTCTGGGGTGTTCTCTGTGCCACGTTGTCATGGCAAGAGTTGCAGTGGAAAATCCCACTTGCTGGACTCCATGGAACTGCAGGCTGACAGCAGGGCTGGCACAGCAAAGAGTGTGGAGCAGCTGGAGAGAAGTGGGAAGAGTTACAGTGTCATGTTTAAAGACTGCCCTGGTCTCTTTGTGGTGTCCTAAAGAAGGTGCAAAAGGCATGAGACTCCCTGCCTTGTTAGCCAGGGGAGGCATCTATTCAACCTGAAATTAGTGCTGTCCTTGCAACAAGGTTTTCCCTGTGAACTGCCTCCTGGGTGGGGATTGGGGAACACCTGTGCAGATTTCTTGCTCAGCAGTGGATAGGAAGCTTCCAAAGGTATTCACAGCACCCAACGTGATGTAGTGCCAGAATAATAATGCCCTCCTGAGACTGCATCTCCCTCTTTTTTTGCCTTTTCATTTGTTATTGTCCTGTTGCACAAGACTGTCTTGGAGAAGGTTGAAGGGAGCAGAGGCTGGTGAAACGTTTAGAAACAACACAATTTCCTGGGATAAGGCATTAGCAGTTGTCTTTATCAATGCTTCTCAGTCCCGAGGGGATGTTTAAGCAGCTCAAAGTCTGTACAAACCATCTGTGCTAACAGTAAAAGGCAATGCAGGGGCTGATGCCCCGCTGGCACAGCCCTCCTTGACCCCACAGCTGGAAATACTGAGCCCCTAAAGCTGCCAGGATGCAAGTGGGGGGTGTTTGCATGACTTGCTCCCCCCAGTTTGGCAGGAGGACCCGCTGGTGCTGCCACAGCTTAGCACCATCTGCTCCTGCAGTCCGGAGCAGGAGAGCACACACCACTGGAGCTCCACAAATAAAGACTGTGTACTTGTCCTTGGCCTTGCTTCCCCCACTTCACTGTGTGACCACTGGGGATGGCTTTGCACAGTGAGCAGCAATTCCTGTCACAAGGGTGAATTCTGAGTGGATTTTTGCCCTGCAGGTCTCACTAAAAGTGTGTGGGAGGCTTCCATCTTATCTCATTTCTAGGCATTGCTTCCCAAACTGAGACCCCCTTGTCAGTGTAAGGTGCAGGCCAGATGTGGGTCTTATATTCCTTCCAGACTCCAGAGAGAATTCATTTTCAGCTTTGTGTGCTTCCCTAGGCAATATTTCCAGCTGATCCATCTTCCTTTCTGTGTTTTCTGTGTTTCATAGAATTTGCTCATAGAGCAAAGCAGTGGATTTTGGGTCTTGTTTGTTTTTTTTTTCCTTGGTGATAAAGCTGTTCAATTACCCTCCGCAGAAATCCCTCCCTCGGTGTGCTGATTGGGCGTGTGGCAGAGGACGGGCTGCTGTCAGCATGGCTCAGTTCCTGGAAGAGCTGAAGCGCAATGGAAATGACCCCAGGGAGCAATGGGCTTTCCACAGAAACGTGATGGGGGAAGGGCTGCCTGAGCCTGGATGGCTTTAAGAGCTCATTTCGTTTCCTCTCTGCAGCCTGACAGGGAAAGGGAGGGAGTGACAGTGTTGCACACCGCTTCAATCACATCATAGGGTGTTAATGCAGCATCCTGCACAGTAAAGACATCGGGTCATGCTTTTGTGGTTCTGTGCCCCAGGGTACCCTGTGGGTGCCATCAGCATCCTTCTCATCTCCAGAGACCTGAAGGCTCAGTAGATAAATTTGTCCACTCCTTCCTTACACTATAGATTTGTAATTCTACATCATATTCCCATTTGTATGATGTTTTCCTTCACCTTTCACTATTTTACTTGCACTGTTTCTGCATGTCTGCTTTTAAAGGAACAAACAAAAATTGCAAATTTCATAGCTGTGATTTAACCTTTTTCTTCTCTTGTACTTCTGGACTGGGCTGGGGATAGGGCCTGGACTGATCTCTTTGATCAGTCATCCTACAGATGTTTTGATATTTACAGAATCGCTCGAATCTTCTTTTATCACTTTTATCTTCAGATATCTGGACCAAATATCTGTTGCCTAGCACTTGTGGGCAACCAGGGAAGAAGGGAAAAATACCACCTCAGTCCTTATGGCAGAGGCCTAGGGGAGTTAACATTAAGTGAAAAATCTGCCTGTACCACAATCTGGAAATAAGACAGCAGTGGAAAGATCTGGAAGTTTCTTCCCACTCCAGCTTGCTTTGTGTGCAGTGTCCTGTGGGTGCAGCCTGAGGTGTGAGCAGGCACGGGAAGGTGCTGCTGCTTTGGTGCTATCAGACTGAACTTGCCATGTTGGAAAATGCTGCTTTGCATGAGAGCATTCCTGAGGGCTGCAAACCTTTGGAGCCTATGGCTTCAGCTGCCCTGACTCAGGAGCTTGTCTGTGTCAGGAAGTCAGAGTGAACTAAGGCAGTGCCTGGGTTTAAAGTGCTTGTGCTTTGTGTGCTCAGTGTCTTCGAGAGGTCGATTTTATGTAGCTCACTGAAATGACTGAATTACCTTGTGTTTGTAACAGACCAGAACATGGGGGATCTGGGGTGCTCTGAGGTGCAGGGTTAGGTGACCCTCCTGCAGGTGCTGCTGGGCTCTCAGCAGGACAGACTCCTGCTCCGCAAAGTTATCCACTCAGGATTGATTCCCACTCCTGTAGTGTGGGGTGAGCCTCATCTCAGACTTCAGGTACCACTGGCACTGAGATTTAAAGTTTTCTTGCCTGCACACGTGGCCCTTCAGAGTTTAAGTAGAAGAAGGAGATACTGCTATTGATGTCACACTTGATCCATGGATGGATCCTGTTCAACCAGCAGCAAATATAACCCTGCTTCTTGGCTGGTGAAAGGTCAGAAAGGACTCTGCTTTTCTTTCCTACCGCAAGAACATGAGTTTTCCCCACTGGCTACTCCATTCCCACATCAAAGCCTTTTGTTAGGCTGTCTGCAGCCACTGCTGCACAGAGTGGTTCTGACCTACCCTTTCCTATACACTTGGGTGACTTAGCTGGGAGCTGCATCACATTTTCCACAATATGTGAGGAATTCTTCATACATTACAAAGTATTAGTGCACCATATGGAAGAAGCAAAAAGTACTTTTCCAAGCAGAGGGGTTGAGTACAATTAAAAATTTATTTTTCCATGCTCTTTTTGTCTGCATTGGAGATTCAAAAAAATAAGGATATGTATATCTGTGTGTATATATTTATATTTTTTTTAAATATATATTTATATATATATAAAAGTATAAAAGGACTTGACATTTAACAGTACAGGGAAGTGAAACTAATCAGATACATGTATGAAGACAGCATGAGGAAATACTGGTTTGTAGTTGGTTCCTTTCCAGGAAAATCCTCTTAACTATCTTCTGTCAAGTAAACACAGGGTGGAAGAGGTGTTTGTCACGAGAAGGGTGTAGCTAGATGTAATTAGTAACAGAATCCAGCTTTCCATGAAAAGCTCATTAGTGAGGAGTCAGACCTGTTCAGGTACTCCAGTGCTCCTGCTCCATCAGGGTGAGCTCCCAGGGAGCAGCAGCGATTCCTTGGTCAGCAGAACTGCCTCCACCATGGTGGGGAGGAAGGGCTGGGCAGTGCTGAGCACAGCACTGGGCTTTGTGCAAGAGCAACAGAGCACAGGGTGTGAGCTCTGGGATCAGAGGTCAAGCCAGAGAGTTTGCAGTTTGAGAGGAAAAGGACCGAGGGAAGACTTTATATGGTGAGAAAACACAGGGACAGCTTTGCCTCCCGAGCATATAAAGCCAGGATCAAGAAATGTGGCATTGATTGCCATAGAGACAAGAGAGCCACTGGTGCTTTCCTACCCCTCCGCTGCACTTGTCTCCCCTGGCAATGCAGGGAAGAAAGGAGGTTGGGTCACTTACAAATTGCTCTTGCTCAGCTTTGAGGCAGCATTGCAAGGGCAAGAGTCACCTTTGCACAGAGTAACTTTGGGCCTGACTTGCTTTGTGTCAAGGTTGCTGATGTGAGGCTGAGCTCAGCGGAGGCGGCGGCGCGGAGAACCAACCCCTTAGCGTGCTGCCATAAGCATTTCTTCAGGATTGCTGTCGGGGTCGTTTGGAAGCTGCCCTGGGTGAGACTCTTCAGGCCTGGGTCGAGCCCTGCTTGTTGTGGTGCCAGGCACTGTGCCCACTGTTCGTAAAGGCCGTTCCCGCTGCGGCGTCGCCAGCCGGGCGCCAATGAGGTTCTGGTTCAGAGGAGGCAGCCTGGGGGACTTGAGCTCAGTTTGGTCCCCTGGCCCCTCACCCAGGGTCCTCCCCAGGCCGCCCATGGGCAGCCCCTGTGTCCACCCCACCATCTGTAAATCCGCTGAGTATGAAGTGTTCATGTTGTAGCCCTGTGTCGTCCCTGGGGATAAAGGAATGATTCCAACTCTGTTCTTGGGTAGTTTGAAGGATTTTTGACAAGGTGCACTGGATTGCTTTTAGTGTAAGACAGCAGTAGGAGCTGCCTGGTATAGGCAGAATAACTGGTCTGAGTGAATGCAGCTACAGTCGGTCTACTTTGACTTTGATGTGGAAGAAATGACCCACTTTCTGCAGGGACAGCTGTCCTTTGAAAACAGAAGCTAAATTGTTACTTGGTGACTGTGTAGGGTTGGACGTGCCTTTAATGTCCCAGTTTGTCCTTAGCTGCTGAACCTCATGGCTGCCTTTGTGTGTCTCAAAGTCAGGCTGGTCACCACTGATAATTTTGTATCACGCAAGTATTTTCTGATGGTGTGGAAGATCCACCAGCACAGGGAACAGAAATGAGCAGTACCATGAAAACTTCACCCATTCAGGCACTTCTATCAAGTGCCATGCAGGAGATGTACACTGAATCCTTGTGTCCTCAGCCTTTTCTTTCAACCTCCCCACTGGAGGTCACAGAGAGGACACACGAAGGCCTAATATCTCTCTGCGAAACAAAAAGAGGAACCAAAGAGGAAATTTCCTCCATTTGCCAGTTTTCCTTATGTTCCCTGAACATGCACATAGTTCAAGTGGGAAAGGAGGAGAAAAAGAAGAAAATAAGTGTTGCTGAGGTTCATAGATCTAAACAACCAAAAAGTTAAAAAAATCGAGATTTTCAGTGCAGATTGTCAGTGTCTGACATTTTGCTGTAGTGATACTCATTGCTGTAACTGTTTACAGGTTTGCTTGTGTCCTTGTGCCACCCTCCTTTTCCTTGTTGCTGTTGGAAGGTATCCCAGCCATGGTTCTTTCAGGATAAGGGTCAAGTTAAGAGGTTTGTGTTCGTGGGGCAGGACTCCACATTTCATGTTGGTCTTTAACGTAGTCATCTTGGCATATATACTGACCCCCAGGTTTAAAACTGGGACTGGAGGTGAAGCTGAAGAGAGTCTGTGTGAACCATCTTTGCTCACTGGCATTCTTCACACAGGTGGAGTTTTGGGGTGTCTTCCACAGTAATGAGTTGGGCTCTTTCTTTGGCAGTGATTCCAGCTGGAATGAATACCTAATGGCAGAGAGGCTGAAGGGCCTGGGTTTTCCCCTTTTCCTTTAGTTGGCAGCATAACATATAAATCTCATTTGACTCATTTCCCTTTGCATCAAAAAGCAGTCTCTACAAGGCAAAAGAGACATGAAAAGTCTGTGTTTCCCTGACAGAACTTGAAGTGCTTCCTTTTGTAGGCTTTAAGCATCAGCTGCCTCCAAACAAGCACCGCTGCACTGATTTTATCAGCCTTAGGAAGGCTTGAGGGATAGGGTAAAAAAATAATTCCTTTATACTTTGTTTTGGTGATGACATCATCGTTTGAAATGCCCATCTTGGAAAGCAAACACCCTGGAACAGCCAAGCACTGGGAATATTTATATCTCTGGAGCTGGGCAAGGTAAACCCCATGAGGAGTGTGACCTCAGCTGGCTGCGTCACCCGGTGTTTGTTGGGCTGTTCCGTGAGGTACCTGGAATCACCAGTGCCTGTAACATGTTCCCTTTGCATTAGGTTGTTTGTTTTGTCAATAACTGGGAATTTTGAGAGCTTTCTGTTTCTGCTCCAGTAAGAATTGATGATGCTAGTTATAGGGATTACTATAGGATATACAGTATTTCCTGTAAGCCTTTGGGGTTTTAACTCACCTAAGTAATAGGCTAAAGAGGGATGCTGCTGGTGGGGAATGAGAAGAGAGGAAAACCAGCTTCTTTGACAGTTTCCTATTTCATTTAACTCAAGCATAAGAAGAGAATGTTTCTTTTGACTCACAGGACAAAGACTGTCCTTGCTTTAAGAAGTTATTTGACAGGACTGTTGTTCTTCCATCAGCTAATTCCTCTAAGAAGAGCTGAGACAAAGGAGGTGATTATTGGAGTAATAATGGGCCAAAAGACAAATACAAAAAATAAACTGCAAAATAAACATCCAAAATCCTGCTTGTTGCCCCCTGCAAAGTGGGTAGAAAAGATTAAGCAGGATAATATATTCTTTTTATTGTTTATTAGTCAAGTAGGTGTGGATTGATATGTAATGGGGTTGTCTGGTTGTGTTACGGAGTAGACTTCTCTGAACCCACCTCTCTTCCCATCCAAGATGAGTGGAGTATTTCCACTTCCAGTAGCTGTGCTGAACCATCCCTTTGGAATGATGGTTTGTATAAGCACAAATGCCAGCATGATGATCAATGCATATTTTTCTGTTAATGCCAATGCACGTCTATGTTAGGAAACAGCAGAAGCCAGCATGTGACATCTTCACTTACTGCACCAGTCAGTGTCACACTGTCACTTGACACTGTCACAAGTTACTGTGTTTTCAGCTGCATACCTGACTTGTTCTGGCTTATGAAGTGAAGTTTCCTGTTTCAGGCTGTGCTATACAGCCAGACAGGAGAGAGCTAAGGGATGTAAAACCTGCCTTCAGGTGCCTTCTTCACGTGGCACTTTGAACAGGAGGGACTCACACCAGGGTGGGTGTGGATCAGGCCTCCTCCTTGCCTGCTGTGGGTTGGCAAGGCACAGGGAAATGCCAAGATAGGTTTTATGCAGCCTAGGGCGCATGACCCTGTCAAATGGAAGCTGCTGTGCATGAAGAGAGATGAGTGGAAGGAGTAGTGGGGACCATAGGAATGGGAGACCAGTGTGGTTTGTGTCATTGGAGGGTTCTGCAGTTGGGAGTGGAGAGTGCAGCTGTTCCCTGTCTGGCACAACCCATACCTTGTGTACCAATGTGTTTCCCTGCAAGCTCCATGGCAAACTTGCTTCCCAGCTGGTTTTCAGTATCCTGGGGCATGGAGGGCATTACAACATCTGCACACTTGGGCTTGGAACAGCTGTTTTCGGATAGCCCTGAGTCAGCTGCCTGGCAGGTCATGCTAACCCCAGTCTGAAGACTTTCTTCAGCAACAAAAGGTTCTGCCTGCACAGAGAAGCCTTCAATCTCCTGAATTCTTGGAAAGAAAAGAGTCATATGGAGTCTCCATGTCAGACCATACCTGGATTGTTCTTCCCCTGCTGATCCATCCCCAGCCTTGCAGTGCTGTTTTGTCCCTGTTCTTCCCAAAATGCTGCCCAGTGCCTCTCAGCCAAGATGATTTTCAGAGCACAGGACTGGAGAGAACAGAACTAAAAAGGGGTGAATTACAAAGAGGCTTAAAAGAATGTAAGGAGTATTCCAAAGCCAAGGGCTAGGAAGAGAGTGAGGTATTTTCAAAAAGTTACAGAGATTTCCCAAAAAGTTCCCTGGAAATAACGTTAATAAATAATACTAGGTCATGATTTAGGCTATTTCAGATTTATGTTTTAATCATAACAACACCTTTTATTAGTGCTGAGCACTTTCAGACAAGTGCAAACATATAGCATGTGCACTGGGCAACATATTTCTTCATTATATTTCCAAGCTTGGAGGTAGTGTTTTGAACTCTGCCTCTGCAGTGTTTGGCAATGACTGTGATGACACTTGCATGATGGGAAAAATCCTTGCCAAATTGGGTAACTTCTGACAAGTATAAACACAGCTCTGCCTTCTGTAAGCTAGATTTCAAACCATATTGCTGTTCTAGGGAGGAAACAGCCCTGACATTAAAGACTCTGCAGTCTCTGATCAGCTATTAAATGTCTGCTCCCCTGCACTGAGTGAGCCCACAAGGAACAGGCAGCGAGGGACAGCTGGCAGGGAAGGGTTTCCCAGGAGATGAGCAGTGGGTCTTACTGTCTCTTTGTACCAGATATAACCCAGATCTGTTGTTTTTAGGAGTTGTCATCACAGAAACCTCTGTCCTAGCCAAGGTGAAATGTGTTTGCTGAGATCAATCCAAGCTTGGCTGCTCAGTTTTCCATGGGCTGATGTTTACATCCTGAAGTGGCATCACACATGTTCTGACTGGAATATTTGTAGGTGAATTCAAGAAAGCCAGAACTTAATTGTAAACTGCACTATGGGCTTTCCTTCTGCTTTCCTTCTGCTCGGTGCTGGGTTTGTGTGTGCTGGGGACAGTGTGGGAGGGAGGGGTTTTTTTGTGTTAAATCAGCAGCACTTCAGTGTTACCATTACCCTTGAAGACAAATTCGTGTCAGAATTTTACCAGGGATAAAATTCTTGTCTGTAAAACTAGGAATATGAAATGGACCAAATTCAGCCCTGAAGTAAATGAATTCCCATCCCACTCCATGCAAAAGGAACCTGGCTATAGCTAATTAGGTTTTACAGGGTTTCCATGGCAGGGCCATTTCAGCAAGGGCAGTGTTTCTCCAAGAGCCACAGTTGGAAAAGTTGCAGCATATCTTCCAGACCAGGGCAGTCACATGATGGAGTTGCTGGCCAGGCCAGAGTCCAAGGAACTCCAGTCCTGGCTGAACTCTACCACTGAGTTTTGGTTGACCAGCTCTTCCTTTGCCCTTCCATGTGGCATATTTATATCAGGTTTTTGAGAAATACGAAGTCTCTGATGATCTGTTTGGGCAACCTAATGCTGCAGTAAAACCAGTATTATTTCAAGCTTTTATTGTCACTGTAGTACCTTGAGGGGACATTAAAACAAATGTCTTTCCTGGCTAGATAGTGTGTTAAAATAATTATTTTTACAAAAACTAACGTTGTATTCAGTTTTTGCAGCTCAAATATGAGCTGCTGCAAAGTGCAGTTTACTCAGCATTTAGCACGAAATGGCATTGAGGGGAAAGCTCTGCCAGTGAGGTCTGAGGAAGAGGAGCAAAAGGGGGAAGGTAGTTTTGTTCATGAAAGGAAACCCTTCTCTGCAAATCTAGGTTGGTATGTCAGGCTGGAGCATCTCTGACTGAACCCTTTCCTCTGCTAGGCCAGGCTACTTCCCCCAGGTCTGTTCTTTTCTATATTTAAATTAATCAAATGATGATTTTGCAACAGGGGAGACTGGTGGGCCAACAGCCTGTCTCCAGCTGTGACCACTGCCACAACTGGTTACATGGGAATTGAAGGACTAAGCCAGCAGTGGTTTGCAGTAAAACTTCCTTTTTTGTTCTCATCTGTAGTGAATATTAGCTGGAGTTCTGAAGCTTTGTTGTTTTCCCTCCCCTTTTGAAATCTAAAAAAACACTCTGAATTATTATGTTAAGATTGTTATTATGTGAAGCCCAAATTGTATTTTACTTTCCATAGTTTTCTTTTGAATTTTAATGCCCAGGCTAACAATGAAACCTTTCAAATTACTTTTCTTCTCTCTGGTCAACATGTTGCCTACCAATAGCCCTTTCTTCTGAACAGTATATTATTTTTCAAATAGAAAAAATTACTAGTTCTTGCTAAAGTTTGGAAGAGTATGTTTGTGTAGACTCCTTAGTCCACATAATTGAACCCTGAAAGACTCAATAATTTTATGGCTCGGGCCACTTTGTCATTTTCCCCTGAGCTTGTTTTTTGCTGTAGCAGAGGTGATGACAGATGTCTGATGGATGCTGCTGGGTTGTGCCTGCTCCCGAGGGCCACTTGCTGCACTTGTTTGTGCAGAGAGCAGCCAGAGCCACAGGATGGTTGTTTCTCGGCAAGCAGCAGTGGGAGATCAACACGAGGTTCACTCAAGGCAGCATTAGCCTCCAGATAAAGCCGTGCCTCCACGTGTCCCTGTTCCCTGGGCGCTGGCGCCCAGCACTATAAAAATCCCACAGAGGCAGCCTGGGTGTGGGCAGAGAACAGACATGTCTGAGTCTGAACGTGCTGCCAACGCTCTGAGCAGCAGTGGGGCCTCCTCGCTGCCGTTGGCCAGCGCTGGCAGCACGGCCTTCCCTCACACTCCACTTCCAATTCAAAGCTAGCCTGATGTGAACAGAGGGTGAATGTTTCTGCCCAAGGACAGGGCAGATCTCTAAGTAATACCTTATTTTTATCTCTGACTGGTTTCTTTCGTAAGGAGCTGCCCAGACTGATGGGGTTTTCTCCCATTTCCCCTGTGAACGATGGGTGGGGGTCACTGACAGTGTGATGTGAATGTTGTGACAATGCTGTTTGGAACTGAGGGAGCTGGAGGATGTTATTTGGCATCCAAAGTTGTTCTGGCACATCTTCACTGGATATTGCTTTACCCTCTGCTCCAGACCTTTGGACTGCTGATGATGTCTGGGCTGGGGAAGGGGCTACTGCAATTCCATCAGGATTACAAGGATCTCAGCAGCCATTAGGGAGGGATAGGAGAGGGCTGTGATATTTGGCTTCTGACAGACTTGAACATGAGAACATGTATGGCAGAAGAGCTACACATACCGTGTCCAGTTAATGTTGGTTTTAATTTCCTTAATATCATAGATAGCAGGTAAGACTGACAATGGAATTTTGACTAGAAATGACATGTAATAGGTCAATAACTGGAAACACCTGACCATGTCTGTCCTAAGAGAATTAAATACACTCTGCTGATTCACTTGATTTGATGCTGGTTCCCCTGGCTTGGACTGGGAGATGTTGGCACTTGAAAGGATGTGGGGAAAGAACTAAGATTTCACTAAGTTAGAAAAGATAGGGATATGTGCATGAAAATGGGTTGGTTTATGCTTGCATGTGTTGCTTTTTCAAAAGGCTGATGATTTAAGACAGAAAATGATACCATATGTGCCTGACAAACTGCAGGGGAGTTCTGCTGTGGCAGTGGGGCCACAGGAGTGTGGTTTCACTCATGGACTGGGATTTCTACTCCCAATCCTATCAGTCTGCTTTTCAGACTCTGTGAGGGCTCCACACCCATGTGTCTGTAGACAGAAATTAAACCAAGAGGAAATCCAAGTGCATTGGCTCTACAAACCATACAGGTGCCACTGGGAGAGGAGTTGCAGCTGTACTTGGGTGCTGATAAAGGCCAGTCTGCATTGCCACAAATGCTCCTGGTTCCAGAGATGTGGAACTCAACTGTAAGAATCAGTTCAGTCTGCACAGAGGTTTGGCACAGTTTTCAGAGCATGAACCTGCTTTCTTTAACGAAATGTGCTGAAGGTGTAGGAGTGGGAGTTGTTAAGGTAACAGCCAATGCAGTAAAACCATGTGTGACTGCAGCTCTGGACCAGCCTAGCTCATGCCAAACATTTCCACCTTCAGCCTGTGGAAAGAGAACAGCAGGGTTTCCTGTGTGTACTCAGAGGAAGAGTTTAGCCCAGCTAAGAAATTAAGAAATCACTCAGTAATGTGTCAGAAATGCTGTATTTTTCTTTCCAGGATTTTCCAGGTTTTGCAAGGTTTCTTTTTAAAGATGGATGCAGCTTTTCCTTCCTTTTGTTTTTGGGTTTCCACATAATTTGTGTTTTACCTCTACCCTGTGTAGTTCTTTTTCCCTATTTTCCATTAAAACAAGAGGGATATGATTGTTTTTGTTTAACAACGTGATCTGGAATGGATTATGGCATTGCCAACATTTCCTGGTTGGTGTGCAGTGGAAGTCCACCCATGGACTCCCGTTGATGACATTGTGGAAACAATATTTGCTGGGAATGCCAGCCCCATGGCTGGCATAGGAAGCACAGCATTGCTTCAGGAATACTTCAGAGCAGTATTTTGAACTTTGAAGCCAATGGATTCACTGAGGGAGAAGGATGGGAGAGGAACTAGTTCATTTTGTTGGGGAGATTATTTTTTTCTGACCATGTTTTCCATTATCCAGTGGTCAGGAGCACATTATGCTTGCTTTGGGCAGGATGGGGGGACTTGTCTTGGGCATCTCTCCTTGAAGAGGAGCATGGAGGGGCCACAGTGTAGTCACCTCCCAGTAGTGGCATTGCCTCAGTGTGTTCCCTGTGCTTCAGAGGCTGGACAGATGGGATGTCCTCTGTCTCCCTCTGACATTATAGGGCAGATCCACATCCCCACGGTTTCCCCACCTGCTGTCTCAGGTGATGTGAGGGGAAAGGCTGCAGGGCCAGACCACAGGTACAGGGACACTGTGGCCCAATGGCACCAGAAAAGGGAAAATGGATCTGCCTTGGATCTCCCACCCAAAGCATCATCTGCCCATTTCTGTTCTATCTTCTTTCCCCTGCATCGTATTGGTTTGCTGTGGCATACAGAAACAATGCAAGAACCATTTCTGTGTTCTTCCACATCATTAAAAAACGTTCCTTCAGTCCTTATTAACTTGGGACTTGGGATCTGCCACTGCTGATCTGTGTGCAGTAGAAACCAGGCCCACACTGAGGAGGATTTTGGTGTTAATTTTCCCAGTATCTGAAGGGCCTTCTTTTTGTTAAAAGGCTTTTTGTCTTGTTTGAAAAAAATGGTCAAGAATTTGCCCTGTGTTCTTGGGGAGGATTTCTCTAAATAGAAAATGAATTCATCCATTTGGATTTTACCAAAGACTTTTACATTGAGTGGCTTTAAAGTATATTTAAAATGTTTATTTAAAATCCAGAGTCAAATTATTTTTAACAAACTGTTTCAAGATAGAAGAAACTGACTTTTTTGGAGTAACTGTATTGTTTATTTGTTGTATTGCAGTAGCACCTAGAGATCCCTACTGTGCTAAATGCAGAACAAACACAGAACAGAGCTGGTCCCTGCCCGTGGGAGCTCACAACCTTCACATTGGGGTCAGCCATGAGCTCCTGGGCTCTCACGGGTCACTGAGTCAAACCCACAGCTTGACTTCCCCATCACCCCCAACAAAGAACAGATCAAGTACAAGGCAAGTTTCAGAGAGCTGAACAACCTGCCCTTTCCTGCTGTACACTTCTCCAACTGATTTTTCCCAAGCTGTAGTTACCAGGCCTGTGACTGAGCTGTGTGGGCTTCCTGAGATCACTGCTGCTCTTTGGAGAGCCGTGGTTTCCTTGTTCCCAGTGCCCTCAGGCAGACAGAGGTGTTTGGATAAAAGGAAGCCTTTTCAGTGGTTTATCATTTATATTATTTTTTAAAAAGTTTCCTTTTTGCCTTCTAAATTTCCATTCTCATGAAGTACCTTCCCATGGTTGCTGCCATAGGGGGCAAGGGGGAAGGATATACCAAAAAGCAAACCTGACATCACACATGCACACTGTCAATCATCAAAGTATCAAAAACAAAGCTTGCAACAGCACAAACTTGTATAAATGTGGAGAGGAAAAAAAAAGGACACTGACTAAGCACATCAGGCCATCTTGTCCCTTTTGGCAGCTTTAAGATAGGGTGGAAGAAACTGACCCATTTTTTGAGCTTGTTTTCTGGGTCACCATCCCATCCTTTTCCATCTTCTCTTCCAACACTCAGCTATCGCTGGGGGTTTGTCCATTCTGATTTACAGAGCCTTAGAGAGAGTCCCAGGGAGGGATGAACAAGGAATCCTTAATGTTTATTCATGCTAGAACAAGTTAGGGGATCTTAGGGGCAAAATAAGCCAAATAGCAATTTCTGTAGACTTATTTCTTCCCCCTTCTACTCTCACTCGAAGGCAAGGCTGAGAAGGTGGTGGGACTCAGCAAATGCACAGGAAGGGGGAGCTTGTCTGTGCTGGTTTGGGGCAGATCCCATCTGCTGTTTGTCCCTCATGTGTGGAAAAGAGCAGGGGAAGAGCCATTGTGCCTCATCTGCAGGGGGTGAAGGGGCTGGGGTGTGAGAAGGAAACCCAGAGCCAAAAGCCTAACTCTGGATAACAAACACACAAGGAGCAGAGCAGGGATGAGGAGAGGTCTGGCCCTTGGCAAACAGAAACGATGGATTGTGGTTTCCAGTGTGTGCTCCAGGCTGGAGCTGGCAGAAGCCGTGTGGCCAGTGAGTAATGCTGGCAGGAGCAGAGCACGCAGCAGTCTGGCACTGTGTGAGCAGGGAGGAAGGACAGCTCCTTCTGCTGAGGTGCCTCTAAGTGCTACCCCAAAAATAAATAAATAAATATCCTGAAGCTGTGCGTATCCCTGGTGCAGCCCAGCAGAGCTGTCTCTGAGCCCCTGCTCAAGGAGAGCCTGGTCTTGCCCTGTGTCTCAGGGAAGGGCAAGGTCAGGGAACAGCACTTTGAAAACACAAGCCAAACACAAGGTGCTCTGAAACCAAATCCTTCTGCCTGCATATGATAAAATTTGGTTTCTAATTACTTGTTTCTAAATGATGTGTCACAAACTTCCTTTGGAGATGGAGAAAATGGGAAAAGAATGGGATGAGTGCTCCCTGGCCCAGCCTCACCATCCAGATCTCTGCTTAGAGCTCTCAAGAAAGAAGAGTTTCCTCAAAGAAGTCTCCTGTCCACCTGTGATACAGCACACATCTCTGGGAGCTCCCACAGGGCTCTGAGGTTGTGATACCCTCTGTAGCTAAGGAAGAAAAAACAAACAGTCTTTACCTCTGTAGAGGTGGGTCTAGATACAGTCATCTGAGTCTCACATACCCCAGAAGCCTGGGAGAGCTTGGATGTGGACTCCTGTAACCTGTCACAGGGACAGGCTCAAACAGAAGCTTTTTGGATGTGAATCCAAATTCCCACAGAGCTTCAGCTGCCAGTTGGCTGGTAGCCTTTATGCTATCTCTAATTCCACAAAAGAAACAAAACAACAATAAAGTAAAAGGTGCTTTAAAAATACCATGAAGAGAGAAACTGCCATGGAAATAAATAGCAAAAATAACGACGTTAACATGTCCGGTGTCACAGCAACTCTGACATTCAAGTAGTGTGGCCATGCCCACAGAGCTTCTCCCAGCCACTGCCAGCACGGCCCGAGGGTCAGAGCTCAGCTGGTGCCCCGCTGCTCACTGAAACAACCCACTCCTCCCTGGGGCTGGAATGGATGTGAAGAGAAGGAGAGAGGAAAGATGGATGCAGTCTCTGCTGCTCATCAGGTCGTCACTGTGCCCACCTTTAGCAGGATGGAGACACAAAGTTCTCGTGGTTGTGTCTCTGTCATTTGCGCCTGAGCGAGAACGGCCACGCTTCAGAGCTGGAAAGGATATTGCTTCAGGTAGTCCCCCATGCGCCGGGGCAGGGGCAGCTGCTCCACGTGGGCCGTGCACCTGTTGATGCGCAGGCGGCACAGGTGCTGCAGGCTGGGAATGCTGTCCTTGCGGCCCAGCGGCCGGATCAGCTTCAAGTGTACTGCGGCTGCTGCCATCTCTTTCTGCAGGGGAGGTAGAGGAGATGGAGGCGGGTAGGGAGCCTCGCTCTTGCTTTCTGTTGTGCAGGACATGACATAGTGCTGGATGAGGCTGACCACGTCGGGGAAGGCCAGGATGCGGGGTTTGGACAGGTAGTTGGAGTCCAGGCGGAACTTGCTGTCAGTGTACTCGATGCGCACATTGGTGGGCCCTCGGTTCGTCTTGACGGACAGTGTGAACAGGTAGCTGGGGTGGGTGCTGTCCCGCACCAGGAAGGTGCCCTCAGGCATCTTTTGCAGATGCTGCTTGGCCTCACTGGCGGTGATGGAACCCCAGTACCAACCTGGAAAAACATCCGAGAAAGAATTTGTTAGGAAAAGAACGTGTTATAGTTCTGGCAGTATTTTTAGGGAAGCCTTGAAGACAGCCATGTTCAGGGCCTGGGAAGCAACCAGAGCTAGAGCTGGCAAGACCTTCAGAAATTAAGACCACGTTCTAAGGGTTTCCTGCCTATGCTTGTCATTGCTGTGCTGGGGCTTGGGATGAGGCTGGCAGCTGCAGAGGAAAAGCAATTTGCTTTTTGCAATTCCTTCTCCCAATTCAGTTACAAAAGATAAAGCAATAAATTAGTTAATGATATAAGTTTGTAGAGACTGCAGATACACTTGCTGTGTATGTGCACAAGAGTCAGACAAGGCTGTGACAGAAACAGGTTCCTATCTGAAGTGGGATTAGGAAGATTCTTCCTGGTGCTCAGGATGTGGAGTTGCATCCCTGCACCTTTTTGACCCTGTGACTTTGCAACTGAGTCTTACCAGATTCTCGCAGGTAGGAGAAGGTTTTTGCAATGCAAAGAAGGTCTTCTTCAGGGTCCCGTGTCTGAGGTGGGTTGCTGTCTGGAACTGGAGCTGCAAGGGCAGGCACAGACTCCTCCTGGAAGGCCATAACTGGGAGAGGTTGCATGATGGGCTCTGATAATTCCTCAATGCCTCTGAGTGACAGTCTCCTGATCTTTTCCTCCGCCAGCAAAGGATGAGGTCTGAAATGAAAGGCACACTCTGCTATTTCTCCTTGCCTTGAGATCAGTTGCAGGGTCTGTTCAGTGCATGCTACACTGTACTACAACGTGTTATGTTTTACAAACAGATCCTCAGCCCAGTTGTTTCTGAGTGGCAAGGGAGGAGGGAGGAACACAGCTAAAGATGAGCCCTTAGAAACAGGGGCAGCGAGTCGGCCCCTTTAGCCTTATAAAAGGTTGTCCGTCTTGCCATTTAGTAAAATTTGAACCTGGTATTTTAAGATGTTGCCTTTTAATACATAGTTTCAGGGACAGTAAGGTCTATAGCAGCATTACAGCTTCATTTACATGATTACAATGTTGGAGCATTTCTGTTTCTGCCAGTGGGATTGTCATTTACTGTAATATAATTAGAAGCAGCACTGGGAATAGCTTGGGTTTTGTCCTACCCACTTTCTGCTCAAGGATGACCTGATCCTAAATTAATCTGTCAGAACTCAGAGTGAGCTGATAGTGTAGGAGGACAATGGGAATTCTTGTTTTAGCCAAGCCTGTGTACCCACTCCACCGTTCAATAACTCGATGGAGAAGCCAGTGTGGCTGTAATCCCTGCAGGACTGCAGAAGGACAAGGCTCTGCCATGGCCAGGCTGCTAGAACATGTATTCCCTGTGGCCTAAAGTGGTGTAGCTATTCAGCATCTAAATGCATTTTCACAGAGCCTGGAGCTCTCATGGGTCATGGGTGCTCCTCCTCTGCAGCATGGAGATTCCTAAAGGAAAGCAGAGCTCCATGGGGAGGATGGATGCCAGAGACCAGGGAAGCCTTCACTCCCAGGCAAGCTCCTGAGAAAAAATTTGTGTCTGTTCCGGTGTGTGTAGGCTCTTTGCCTCTGTGTCCCCTGTGCTGCTGCATGTCCTGTGTTACATCCCCCCATCATCTCCAACACACCTGAGATGTTCTTTCAGACACTTTAAAGAAAAGATGGCTGAGGAAATACACTCAGTCCTCAGTGTGACACTGCCACAGCACCACTGGAGCTGCCAGTGATGGCACAGAGTGCAGCCACCTCCCCACATCACTGAAGAGAAGCAGAAGGAGACTGAAGTCATAAGAGCTTCCTCCTTCCCTGTGCTCTGTGTGAACAGGGACCCTTCAGGTTTATAAATAAATGTGCTATAAACTGATCTGCACCTGATCATAGCTGCACTCCACCACCTCAAACTGCTGAGACTCAAGTATGGGACAGAGAAAAGAAGAAGGGATGTGGGAGGAAAGTGGATTAGAGAGAACCTGAAAGCACCTTCACACCTTGTAACTGAGAGCCATGATCAGTTCCACAGCTCTGCATTCCTAAACAAACTGTGGAGGTTTGGAGTAAAATTTTGTAAAACCACTGGTAAATTTAAATCTACAGAGAGAAACTTCTTGTCCTTACAATACATAGGAAACCCCCTGCTATTCTGTTGGTATTTAGGAAAGAACATTCTCTCTTTTTCCATGTGGCAAATCACATTTCAGAAGCAGAATAACTGCTTGGCTTTCATGGCATCTAATCTACATTTCTTAATTTCTATTAATGGGTAGGAAGCCAGGCTGAATGAAAGTGATTGCTGGCCCTTGTCCTCACCGGGGACCCTTGGTCACAGGACTTGCATTTTCAGGGGCTTTGACAGAACTGTGCATCTGGATATATTTTTATACCTAGATATCATTGTTGGGAAAGCTCCAAGTTCTCTTTTAAATCCTCCTTGAAATACATTTATAGGTTTTGAGGGCTGCATTTTTCAAGATTTTTGGATGTCTCCCTCTTAATGTCTTTACAAATGCCTAGCTACCTGTGTCTCCTTGGGGAAAGGAGATTCCAGATTCTCCATTACCCCTTTTTTTGCACAAGGAGGACCATAAACCAGCTCAGCTGCTTGGAGCATGGAGCAAATAATACCAAGGTCATGGATTTGATCTTCATATGGGTCATTCAGAGTTAGACTCCATCATTCTTGTGGGTCCCTTTCAAATCAGAATGTTCTGTGATTCTGATCTTTCCCTGTGCTGAACCTAATTAACAATTAGTGCTGTGCAAAGAGGGTGTCCCAGGCCTGCTGGCAGAGCAGTGTCTCTCTTATACCAACTGTTCCCTAAGCTGAAAATGACTGTGACTGATTGTAAGGAAAATCAGTCCTGCACCATTCCCTCCCCGGAACTCGAATACTGCAGTCCAAGTGCCAAATCTCTCTGACCTTTTTTTCTGCTGGAAATTTTTTCTGGCCTATCCTTCCAGAAAGGTTTGGAACATCAAGAAAATTTTTCATAGCATTGAACTTTTTTTCTTTTTATATACCAACTTCAGAGAGGAAATTAGGAATTTGCTGAGAGACGGGGAAGGAAGGGAGAGTAGCAAACCTACACAGGGAAATGTCTGCCATAAATTAGGAGAAAAGTTGTTACATTCAAGGGCTGTACCAGTTCACAGTTCAGTCCTCCAAAAACTACATCAACTATGTGAATTTGTCAGTAGGTTTCTTTTACAGAGCCCCTGTGCTTGAGATGAGGTTTCCCACTGTACTTGTGCTCTGCTGCCTTACACTTTGTGCCACACGAGGCTGGAAGAGCCCAGACACCATGCAAGGCACTGTGGGGATCCTTCCACTGAAGCCAGACAAGGGCCGGGCTCACACTTTCCTATTTTCCGTCTCTACTTCAGCCTTATGCCCCTACAAACCTCCCAGTGCATCTGTAGGCTCAAGGAAGCATGGTGGAAGGGAGAAGGATTAGAAATTTTGGCAGACTGGGAGCTGCTGGTGTCTTAAACAACTTTGTATGGAGGTTGAAGAAAGAAGAGCTGCTGCTGGGAGCAAACAGAGCAGCTCCAAGCACAAGGAAAGGGAGAGCAGAGGGATCAGCAAGTAATGGCAGACTACAACTTTTAATGCAAGAACATTTGCAAGAGGGTTAAGAAGAGTTTGCTGGGATAAGGACAGGCTGAAAAAGGTTTGCTGACATGAAAAAGTCAGCCCTTTGGCAGGGCAAAGAAAGGATTTGCAAAAGAAAGAAAGGAAAGTAGAGGAAAGATGTGGAGAATCAGGACTGAGTAGAGCAAAGTGTTCGTACAACAGCTGTGAGGAGGAAGCAAACAAGCATATGAAATTTGGCACGTCTAGCTGGGAGTCTGGGTGCACTCTCCAGAGAAACAGCAAATGAGCTTCCCTGTGCTTCGGCAGTTAGTGTTTCAGAAAGCCCTGGGAGAATCAGATCTGTCTGATAGCATTTAGTGTTGGCTTTGTAGTTACTGTGCTGATCAGTTAAACTTCATAACACAGCCCAAACACTACAAGAAAAAGTGTGGAGCTGCTCTCCCTTCCATCAGCCACATCCCAGCACTCCACTGGGAGCTTGGTCTGAACGGGACAGGGAGTATGGAGTCCAGGATACATGAAATCCTAGAGGATAATGAAAATGGAGCAATAAATGGTCTTCAAAATAGACATTAAAAGAAAAACTCTACACATCTGGCTTCATAACAAGTTCTTGGTGGGTAAGGGAAGCAGTAGCTCTGGTATGTTGACCCTGGAGAAAAGCTTCAGATACGAGTTTCCCAAAGGCCAAGCTGAAAACTGAATTCCCTTCGCTGGAACTATAGGAACTGCAGCTACAGACTGAAAATAAGAGTGAAAAACAAGCCCCCTCGTGTAGTAGGAAAATAGTGGTAAGCACGAGCTCTTCTTGTCTGTGGAACAGTTTCTAGGGGGAAAATGGCAGAAAAATCCCCGTGCTTTGGTCATTGCATGCAGACAAGGAAGATTTTCCTCTGGGGAAAATCCACCATACACCAGAGCGATAGGAAATACTGACGTGATGGCGCAGACTGAAACAAATGCTCACAATTTCCAAGTATGCAGCATGTGTAAAAATACCAGGAGATTCCTACACACCAGGTATTCCTTAGTTAATGAACTGAGCTGGTCACAGGGACACTGAAGTGCCAACACATCAGTACTGATACCAGAGAAGGCACTTGGATGTCACCTGCTCTCCTGAACGCAGATGTGGAACTATCCATGTGCCCTCTGTGGCTCTCACTCTACAGAATGCTGTATATATGTACATACACTTGAGCTTACACAAAACTGAAATTAATTTAGCATAAATATCTTCTTAGAAATAGACCAAAGCACCTAAACTCCAAGGAAGTTTTTCCCTGTAAGCAGCTGGTTTCCGAGAGGACTTTAGAGAGCACCTGTGGTGTTGGGTTGGTGTCCGCACCGCTGCTGCAACCACCACACTGAACAACACACTCCAAGTTATTTTACTCTGTCAAAGACCTTGAATACCATGTAGTGTTTCAGCAATAGAAAGCATGAAAATCAGGAATACCTTTATGATTACATGATTTTGGCCTTGGAATCTAAAACACAGACACATAGGACAGCTGCACAGAAAGCGCTCGGCCAGCTGAAGTCATTCCCATTCCATTACAGTCACACATGGCAACACACACGAGCTGAAAAACTGTCCCAGAGAACCTTCCTAATTACAATTATCAAAGCACAGCTTTTCACAGAAGGCTGCAAAGTATCTTACCCCTGAACACAGAGGATCATGTCACTCCCCGACCAAGGGAAAAGCATTAAGTCTTCAAGAAGGTGGGAAATGATTTCTCCTCTTCTTGCTTCTCTGCTTCCCCGAAGCAGCGAGTTCAGCCTCTAGTTGGGGTTCACGGTGAGAGAAGGCTGGCGAGTGCCAGCAAAGCCCTTCTGCAGGTTGTTTCAGACACAGGAAAAGCCAAGCAGAACACGAGCTGTCCGACAAAGACTTCAGCAACTTTGGCCAAGAAAATGCGTGCTCTCAGTGCTTTAGAAAAAAATAATGTATTCCTGTTCTGCTTTTCAGAAAACAGCAGCAAAAAAAAAAAAGTTTAAAAAAATAACCAGAGAAGAAGGAAATTACATATATTTAAAGAGGAACTAATCTTCCTTCAGAGCACTCTGAAATAGTAATAAATAGGTACCAATAAATAAAATCTCCCCGAGTGCTGCGGGAAGAGCCGGAGCAGCGACCTGTCTCAGCGCTGGCTCCGGAGAAATGAAGCTCCGTGGAAGGAAAAAAAAAAAAAAAAAGCAAACCTCCTTAGTAATCTTTTGTGTGTCCCTTTTAATCTGTTCCAGGAAGTGAGGGATTCCTGGAATCGTATTGTGTTCGCATCACTCTTCCTATATCAGCCACGAGGGGAGGAGGGGGGGAATAAAAAAAAGAGAGAAGGTATAAATAGCTGTGTCCAGCACAGGCGCGTCCCTGCTGCCATGGCCGGGGGAGGGAGGAGCGAAGGGGAGCGGAGCCCTCCCGGCGGCCGGGCGGGCAGGCAGGGGAGGCCGGGAGTGAGGGAGGGGAGCCGTGCGGGGCCGCCGCCGCGCGTGTTCGCGGAAACGCCTTTGATCCATTTCCAAGAACTTTCCAGGAACGCGGGGCCGGCGCGCCGGGCGCTGCCAATGGGCGCCGCCGCCGCATGCGCGGGGCCCGCCCGGGGCGGGGCCGGCAGCGCCCACCGCCTGCCGCCCGGGCTTGTGCACGGCTCCCTTTGATTTACTCGCAGTTATGTGCCATTTTCCTTCTATTTATTTTTAAGCGTTTGTAGTTTTGCGGTGTCGTTTTAATGCCTCCCTTCCCCGGCGGTTCAGCATCGTCCCCGAGCTGGCGGCGCCTCTCCGGGTCGCTTGAGCACCGGTGCAGCGGGTGCTCGGGGAGGGGCAAGGCCGTGGGGCCGGAGGGGCAATTTCCAGTGAAACCTGGGGAGCAGGAGGAGGATGTGCTGTAGGGTCTGCTATTCTGGGCAGCGATTGTGCGGCTGGCACGTTGCATAGGCTGGCTTGGTCACCTGGGAGTCCTTTGTGAATCAGGTATCGGCTCAGCTAAGTCTCCTGGAAAAGGCTACGCCACTACCGTTTTGTCCTGCATTTATATGTAGATCATTGACGTGTTAAAATTTGGCAACCCAGGGGGAAATATTTCAGTTTGTTTTAGGGTTATTGAACCTTCTATTTTTTAACATTTTATAACAAAAGCTTGGTTACTTTTGTCTTTTCCTTCCACGAGTTGCCACCTCTTCACTTATCAGAGATAAGAGAGAATGTGAGTGGTCTATCTGCCACCTCCATTGGAGTCGATAGAATACTTAAAAATATTAGTAATCACTGTGCCATTCAGAACATTCAGAAGTGGATGGGGCCGGGAGCAGAGGGGAAGGGAGGATGCTGATAAGGGTGAGGTTAGAAGGGTGTTCCCGTGGGCATGAGCCTGAGAGCTGGCAGGCTGTGTTCGGCTCCTGACTCAGCCTTTTCACTCCCTGCAGTTTCATTTGGCAGCTGCTCAGCCTCCTGCACACTTCCATCCGTTTTCTGTCCTGAATCAGGGGCAGTGCAGTAATGAGTGCTGCTAATAATACCCAGCTATGGGAAGAGAGATGTGCTGAGGGCCATCTAAGTATCCGGAGTATCCATCCATCTAAGTACTCTGAGGGCCATCTTAAAGGGGGTGGGAATGTCAGCCTGCAGGCACTCAACCTCAGCAGCTCAGTTTGCTTCCGAGCTTAAGACAGATTTCAGCTCACACTTTCTCTGAATTTGTGTAAATTCACAGGGGAGGCGAGTGGCTGGCAGAGGAATTTAATCCTCACCTTTCCTGTGCACAGCAAGCACATTCAGACGATCATTCGGAGGTCCCCTGTAGTCTTCGCTCAGGGTTGCAGGGGACACCTGCGTGCCTGTGCCCCTTCACATCTAAATCCGGGGGTGTTTAAACCTTCTGTCGGTGATAGAGCAGCGCGATGGATTTGAACAGATCTAGGCTAGAGAGATGGGAGCAGCTCTTGTCTCCTGCAAACAAACAGTGAACCTGCACATTCAGAAGGTATTTAACTCGTCAGCCTCGGAGGGGACGCTGAGATCCCAGCTTGTTGTGCCGGCAGGAGCGCTGCAGTCAGGCTCCGGCAGTGAGGAGCTGTCTGCATCTTCTTTTCACTTAGAATTGGGCTCCATCTAGTGATCCTCGCCTGGAGGAGGCTTTTAGTGCAGGCTCTGTGCTGGGGGCCGAGCAGCCATTTGTACCTCCGGCGCAGGGCAGCCACGCTCAGAAGTGTGCAGAGGAAACAGCCCCCGCAGCAGCGGGCTCTGCGCCGTGAGAGGCAGCGGCTGCTCCCGGTGCAGGTCCCGCTCTCCCGCCGTGCTTTCCAGCCGCAAACACCGGACCCGAGCCGCTCTGCTCACGGGTCCTGCGGGACCCGGAGAGATGAGCACCGACTCGAAGTAGCTGATGCGTGTGAGCATCAATGAAAGGAGCTTGTATTCGCATTGGAAACTTCTTTAGGGGACGACCTCAAAAACATATCCAGGCTAATGCCTGGGCTGTTTTATCTACAAAGTCACTGATCGGTTTGAAGTTGGGAGCACTCAGCAGTGCTTCATCACTCTGCGTGAACGTCGTGCTGGTCATTGGCACTCCTCGGGCACACGACAATGCCGCAAGAGGGAACAGCACAGTGTGCCCGACGTGCTAGTGTGCCAGGCCTTGCACAGTCAATATAAATTGCTGCCATTCACACAAACTAGAAACCCAGTTTATATTCATATAAACGGCTCTCCAGAGTCCTGTCTTGGAGAATTAGGACATCACAGAGGCAGTAGCAAGAAATATTGTTGAGAGATGTCATTGGGTGCTAGGCTTTAGTTATGAAAGGTATCAAAGAAATCTCAAAGCTGGCAGTAAAGTCAGGGAAGAAAAGCCAGAAATCGTGAGGCAGTCCCAACAGAAAGTTCACCGACACAACAGCACCATCTGCTGCTAAATGTGTGCCTGGGAAGACCGGTGGCTGGAGTCCCACTGCGGGTGTCAGGCGGCTCCCGCTGTGCGTTGGATGTTGCTGTGATCTTGTAGAGTCGGTGTAAATGAAGAGTGACATCCAGAATCATAACTTTTGAGAGGGGTCTGTGTGCCTGGGGACTGGATTTAACCTTCACCACCAATAGCATGAAAGACTGAAAGTCACCCCTTTGGTTGCTTTGGGCCTTACCCTGAGCTGTGCTGTAAGAACCCCACTGACCCAGCGTTACCAGTATCAAGCAGCTGTTCCTTGTTTAGAGGGGCCAGCTCGTTATTCGAGCACGACACACCAATTTCTGTAACCAACAACAGGTGGTGAACTTACTGTTGTGGTGTTGATTTCCCAGGCTCGTGAGGAACAATGGAGGAGTCTCTAGAGTGTGGGTGAGCTGTGCCATGGATACAGGGACATCTGAGCTGGCTTTATGAGAAGTAGGATGTGCAGAAAGGAATGGGGTTTATTTCAAGCTGTGAAAAAAATGCCCTGGGTTATTGTAATGAATTCAGCATATTTGCTGTCCCAAGGCTTGTGGCATGTGGTGACCTAGAAGGTGATGGCAGTGTGGCATCTGTTAGGAGTTTTGCTGCTTGATTTGAATACTGTGTCTCTGCAAAAATTGTATTTCTGAGTGGCCTGGAAGGCCACCCCAGGACTACCAGGCAATGCTGTCATACCCATTAGTTGCAGGATGTTTCAGTCAAAGAGATTAATTTCTTCTGCTCCACTGCAGCATAAAATGAAGCACTGTCTCCTGTAGACAGATTAGAAGGTTTTTTATGCTTTTGATTTATGATTCTTCTGTGAAAAAAAGTTATCTTTTTTTTTCCTTTCTGCTGAAATGGAAATGCCCAACTGGGGCATCTCTCTGACTCCCCCATCAATAAGCTATGGAGGAACATGGATGGAGCCTCCCAAAACCTCAATGATCAAGACAAGGTCCCTGTAATAGGGTGTATGAGGCCAGGCATTAAAAAAGCAGCATTTCTATCCTTGTCTGTATTTCTATAGGAGAATACCTGCTATGTGCTAACATGGAGGAATTAATCTTGAGGAACAAAGTCAGGTACTAGGACAGGCTCTCCATATGGTGAGAGTGGTGTTCGTGAAACTTTGCTTTCCTTAACTAGAAGCTGCTTTATAGCCAGAATTTAAATTCCTCGTGGAAACCATGTTATAATCCCAGGTTAGGACAGAGGGTGTTGAGAATTAAAGAGCAGTTGTTCTAGGAACAAAGCATCAGTAAAGATCATTGCCTGTGAAAGAGCTTTATAAACCTGGGTTTGTGTCAGCCAGGAGAGAAAAGAGCTAGGCTGTTTGCTGATGAGCTTTTTGAGTTTGGCTTTTTTTTCATGCCTTTTTGATAAATCTGAGACAGACACCTCCAGAGCAGAGCCAAAAGACAGGCAGAAAAACATGCATATAGTTTGTGTTTCAGACCACTGTGTACATGACAGACTAAAGTAAAGATCCTACAAGAGGCTGCTTTTGTTCTCCTTCATATCAAAATATTACCCTGTAGAGCTGCCCTTTCTTTCTTCTCGTATCACAGTTGCAGTTTCTGAAGAACTTCCTGGGGGATTTAATAAGGTTGTTGCAACCGCCCAACCAGACAAAGCCGTGTCCTCACTTCAACCTAACAGTACAGAGGATTTTCTCTTTGGTGACATCTATATAATAGCATGGATTTCTCATAACAGCAGAAAAAATAGAGGAAGCAAAGTTTCAGAAAAACAAGTGACTAGTTTTCAGCTGATAATTTCTTTATCATAGCTGATGGGATTTCCATGAGACATTGCTATCAAAGGGTGGACCTCCAAGCAAATCACTTTTGTATATAAGGAAATCGAAATCCCTGTAGCATTCAGGTATCACTCCTCAAGATATGGCATCCCTCAGAGAACATTTGATGACATCAGCTTTCCTAACTCTCCAGATGACAGCAGACTTGGTTATTTTATTTCGTGTTTATTAAGAAATGAGACATTTGAAAGTCTGAAATGTCTTTGATCCCAGTTATTGAATTGCTAGAGCATGGCATAGAGGCAGTGAAAATACCCAGTGGAATAGCCAAAATTAACCTTCTCTGTTTAAACAGAGTGGTGCTGTCTGTACAGCAGGTATCTGTGACATCTAAGACATAATAAAGCCAGGGAGAATGTATCTAAATTGTGTGCTCGCTAGAATAAGAAGCTTCACCAGGTGAAGACAGTGGTTAGAGGAAAGGGGCTGCTGCTCCAAAGCTTATTGAAAGAACAGGGCCTTAATATTTGCTGTTTTCTCCTATAAGCTGTTTTTTTTTTTTATTTATTTTGAGACAAAGCAGGCATAGCTGAGCTACCAAATTCTCTTTTGAAATTTAAGTTGGTTTGTGTTGTTGCTTCTGGGAACTTCTGGTAAAAATAGGATTAATGTTTAATTTACAGTTTTAGGGATTCTTGTGAAGATGAAAGAACTTTTGCTGTAGTGGGCTTTTAGCCTGTAATAGTACTGTTTTGGGTTTGTTTTTTTTTTTAACTTCAAAAAGCAAACATCAATGAATAAATAAAAAAATCTGCTTGAATGAAAAATGTCCCCCGGCTCAACGAACTGCAGTGAGCCTGTCAATGTATTCTCCATCAGCATCTGCAGAGGATGCTAATGGAACTCCACCTGCCATGAGCACAAAGAGAAGCTTCAGGAGCTGTTTTTTTATTTTGGGGCCCTCCTTGTGTAGAGTGTCTGATACTTGGGCTGGTGCTAGAAAGGCTTTTTAGGAATTTATGGTGGTTGAAATGAGCAGAGGGTTGATGTAAGGCGTTATTACCAATGATTCACACACACTGGGTTTTTAAGGTATTTGCCCTGTTTAAACTTATTACTGGCTACTGGTAAAATGATGAACTTTGCCCAGAGCATATCCGGGCAGTATCAAGTGGTGAATCCAAACAAGCTTTTCATCCAGTGAGATACCCAGTGACTTGAAAAATGTGTTCTGTATCCTCCCAGTTTAACTCGTTTCATTAGGAGACTGCTCATAACTGACACATGTAGAACCAACACATTTCACACATCCTGTCTTATTCCCTCATCTTTCCTCCTTGCTTTCCATGCACATCTTATTTTTTTAGAAATTCATTCTTGTAATAGTTAGAAAGAGTCAGAGTTTCTTAATGAAATTCCTTACTTCTGACACACTGTAAAAAATAGCAACCCCTTATGTAGACAGCTGCTTGGAATTTTTGCAACGTTTAATATTTCCTAGAATAGAGCCATAAATCGCCTTCTACCAGCTTTAATGTGCTAGTCAGTGTAACTCCTGCGTGCTTTGGGCAGCCATAGGCTTTTGGGTGAGAATTACATGGAAGGATCCAAAGTGGGGCCAGGAATGGGAGCTACAGATGGGTGAGAGCAAGTATGTTTTTCAAATTAAAAAATGCAGAAGAGAGCAGAGAGATCTAGAAGTTTTCTGAAGGGTCTGGCCCCCAGTGAGTGAGTGCTGAGAAGAGGACTAATAGTTACTTGTTGCAAAGAGAAACAAATTACCATCCAGAACAAACAGATCAGCAAACACAGGCAGAAGCAGTGGGGAAGGAGAATCAGAGCGAGCTGGTGACTGGAGAACCATGTTATTGAAGTTTTGCAACCTGGAAGCTCACAGTTACATATACATTCTCTGAGACTACCACAGTGGGAGGTGATGCAAAGACTAAGAAGGCTGGCAGCTAAACCTGAAAAAGTTGGAAATAGCTGTTTTCCTCAGGGATTTGATTAGCCCAGAATAGGTGAACTGAATCAGGGGGCCAGGCCCTCCAGCAGCTGAACTGCTGAAAGCCTGGAAGGGAAACCTGAGGCAGAATAACTGTAGTGTCACATCACATGGTGATGTACTGCGGATCTGCATCCTGCTAAGTTGAACTACTTTTTATTCCCTGGAGAAAAGGCTCATTAGCCCTCTTAATTATTTTCCTAACCGCTAGAACTCCAGATGCCATTATGTTACGTAAAATGACAAATGTATTTTTAACTTGTAAAGCATGTGAACTTTAAGCTCCTTCCAGTGATACGAATACAGCTCCATTTCGATGCATGACTCATCTTCACATGTAAGGAAAAAAGCTCAGCATTTCACATCCCTGGAACCACACTGTGCACCAGGGATGAGCGACAGTTGCTGTGGGAACCATCACTTTTGGTATCCTGACTGTGCATCCGAAAGTGCCGGGAAACACTGACCGCGTCTTTTTGGTCGCGTTTAGTGACTGCATATAGTGAGAGCACCCTTTCGGTAGCCAAGTGCCTGAAGGATCATTGCCCGCTGTCGAGTATCATTGCAACAGCCTGTTTAACACCGGGTTTGGAGCGAACGTGGCGATTCTTCCCAGAGGAGCCATCGGGGGAAGGGCCGGCGGTGCCACCGCGCGGGCGCGCTGCGGTACCAGCCCGGAGCTGCCGCCGCTGCAGCCTTATTTCCCCTCTCTGTCACGGCCGTTTACCCCAATAAATTAATATCGTGCTTAAAGTCACCGCCCTAAATCACCTTAAAATCACCGCGGGGGTTGTTCTCCACCGGGGTTGTTCAGGGGAACCCGAACAGAGGCACCTGAACACGAGGCAGCTCTCGGGCCCGGCCCAGTCCCCGCCGCCTGTCGGGGGCTCGGGCCGGTCCCGCTGCCGGCAGCCCGGCGCGGCTCGGGGCGGGAAGGCGGCGCGCACCTGCCCTGGGCGGCGGGGCGGACCCAGGCAGAGCCCGCCTTCCCCGAGCCGCTCCGGGAAGCCTCGGCTGGGGCCGCGCCGCCACAGGCAGGTAATCGAGCTCCGGCGTGGAGCTGCCCCCGCCCGGCTCCCGCCGCCGACACCCCCCGCTCTCCCGGCTTCGCCTCAGAGCTTTCCCGCCCTCCGCCGCCGCCTCAGCGCGGGGGGCTGAGCGAGCGGCCCTTCTGCTCGTGGTAACGGGGCTGCTGGCGCCGGGACCCGCCCCGGGGATCCCCCTCAAGTCCCCCAGCGGGCCCCGCTCGGCTGTGGGAGCCACGCCGCGGACTCCAGTTTTTGGGTGGTTTGGTGGTCCCTGCCCCGCTCCTGTGGAGCCAGGCAATTAAAGCACTGTCCCAGGGTTCGGTGCCTGCCACTCTGGGGTTCAACCCAGGTATTCCTGGTTCTCTTGCGTAATTCGGGAGTGTCGGTATGAGGGGACCATCGTGAGGATTTCTACATAAAACATTGAGGCAACAAGTGGTTGATGCGGGTTTATAAGCTTGAAGCTCTGATCTATTTTACAGAGCTTAGCTGTGGTGTTATTCCAAGACTCAGCAGTTACTCAGTTACTTTTTGTTGCAGTAAAAGCAGTGATTTATACCTGCAGACTGAGAGCTGTGTGTATTGGAACTGGAGTGACTGGTTTGTAAAGCCAAAGTGTGGTTTCCTGAAGTGACCCTCCACTTCTGTTCTCTGTAGCACCTGGTCATCTTGTTAAAAACAAGAGAAAAGCGATGAGGTGGGACAACAGTTAGTTGACATCAATTACTAACACTTGTTTACATTTTTACTCAGGACTCAATGGCGATCAAATGGACTGTTTGAAGCACTGGGTTTGATCGCTTAAGAGAAGGGACTCTGCTGAGGATACCCCACAGGAATCTGTCGGGTATCTCTATCATCCCACACTCTTCCCTGATATGGAACAAAGTGAAGGTGAACAGCAATCCCAGGCAGAGAGCCATGTGGAGAGCAAGAGCAGTGTGAAATCCTTGCCTGGGGGAACGGCCCATGTCAAACTAGAGATAAAAAAACATGCAGTTACAGATGACTACAAACTCTCCAAACGTGTGCTAGGGTTAGGAATCAATGGCAAAGTACTGGAGTGTTTCAACAAGGAGACAGGCCAGAAATGTGCTTTGAAGGTATGTGTGTTTTGTCTTTTTTCTCTTATTTATGGTTTGGAGGCCAGAGTTCACCTGTTCTGTTGCCCACCTTTCACAAAGAGTGATGCATGAAGAATCTGAATATGTGGAAACATTTGCTATTGCAACACTGGAGTCTCAACTTGAGCCTTTTCCAGAATATTCTGTGTAGTTTCCAGAACAGTGTTATCAGCTGTGAAATTCTCATGTTCATATTTAAAAGACAAAAAAGTCAGGGAGAGAACCATATCTTGGTGTGTTCTGGGAGAAAACTTGCTAGATTTTGAATGAACATATTATGCAATACTCATGAAGGAAACTATTTTGGATCTTGTGCAGTGAATAGGCCTAAGCTGTGAAATATTTAAATGTTCATTGATCTTCAGTCTTTCCTCTGTTTGAAGACTTTTCTTAAGGAACATTTCTAGTTGTTCATTTATTTTCCTACTTTATTTTTGCAATCCATTTACCAAAGGAAATTTCCTGGGAAAGCACTCATTACATCAGTAGGGCAAATGAGTTTAGTAGATATTTATGGTGATAAGTACCACTTAAATAAATGGAGCAATAACCGTTCATTAGAGAACATAAAGCTTACTTGCCTTTTGTTCTGCAGCTTTTAAACCTGGAAATTTCCCTGATGCTCTTAAACAACATTGTTGGGGGAAAAAAAACAGCCTAAATGAGAACCAGGATGGTTCAATAGGAGAGAACTAAATCCAGCTGAAGTAACTGTGATGAGAATTACTTAAGGATGTTACAGATGCCTTGCTGATATTAATCTGATGGGTCAAGGAGGCTCTCAGGTATCCTTCCTTTTCTTAAACACACTGCACATGTGTTGGAATCAGGGTGGATCTGCAAGTGGTCACCTGTAGGGCTGCCAAGGCCTGGAGATGGCCTCTACCAAACAGAACTGCTGTCCCCACCAAAGCCTTTGCATTTTGACAGAGAAACCTGGAAATACCTGGCAGCTTTGGGTATTGAAAGAAAATTTAATAGAGGAACTAGAAAAGCTTATAATACAGTAATTTGCTGATTAATTCATATGTTTCTAACACTCTCGTGTACTTTATCACACTCTTTTGTATTAGCTTACGTAGCTGACTCACAGAAGTTTATCATGGGGAAACTGGAGGTTTTGACAAACAGACTGCAAGTACTGGGGTTTTGCACCTGCCTAGGGGAGTGTCAAGTTTGTGCAGCTCTGAGGTGATCCATTAATCAGGTCCTTCTGGAGTGCTAGCAACATTAATTTCTAAACTTAGCATGCTGTGATAAAGGATGATAGTTAATGCTGAAGATGATCTGCTGTTTCTGAAGAGTTCATGGCTTTGTTGGTGGTTAGAGATCATTCATACTTCAAAGGTTTTGTAGTCCTAAGGGCTGGAAGCATTTTAAATCAGAAGCTGCCATCCCAGAGGACAATCCAGTAGCAACAAGTATGTTCCACAGCAAATTTGGTAGCTCTGGAATGAAGTAGGAAATATATTCCAATGGATATTAGCATGTGGAAAATATTTTTTTTATTTTAGCCCTCAGAGTTGGGGAGAGGGGAAGAGAATGGAATTTGCAGTGCCCTGATAGAATGTCTCCTGCTTGATGGGTTGGAGGAACCGATGGTGGAGTCTCTAATACCTGTTTGTGTTTGGCACTGATTGAATTGGCTCATTATTTCAGAACTTTTAATATATATTAAGGACCAAAGTTCCACTTCTCCAGTCATTACAGGTCAGCAGTGGCTGATACATCACTGAGCTTACCCTGTACATGTGTTTGTCATCCCCTTTCCCTTCCAGCTGTGGAATTTGTGCACTTTTCTTCTGAAAGGGACAAAAGTATGGCAGCAATATTAAGATGTTTATGAGTTCTCTGGGGAGTTTGAATGGCAGATAATAGTTTGCTGCTTGCATGGGTGTATTTCTCATCGTTATGGGTTTAAGTGCTGAATAAAAAGTTAAACATGCAATTAAGTAAAACTGCCAGCAGCCCAGAGAGAATCCGCTGCTCTCTGCAAAGATGGGCTAGTGAGAAGATTACCCAACAAGGAGGGATAAAAACTGCTCAGTTAATTGGTAAGAATAGAAAGATCTTTTCCCAGCCCTGAAGATATTTGCAAGGATGAAAATTTTCAGAGGAAGTTTTTTCTTTGTTTCTTGTGGAATGTGAACTGGGCCACACAAGTCCCAAACCTGCTCCAGATGACACTTCTCAGAGCAAATCATCCAGCCAAAGCAGTTATGTAAAAGGGACAAGAAACTTGGGAAAAAATATTCAGAAACAGCTTCAGAGCAGAATTCTCTGTGTAGGGACAACAGGGCCTTGCCACTGCTCATTCTTCTCAGGTGTGATGGCAGGGTTATCATTCACTTACAGGAATAGAAAGTGGAGGCTGATGAAGCTGTCACAGAACAAACCCAACTGGTATGACAGGTAAAGAGAAATGGAAAGACTGAATTGCAAGTTGAACATGAAAAAAAGGGATGCTGGATGGATTTTTTTTCTGGAAGTTGCTTGCAGATATTCATTGAGATTTATGTATATTTGTGGACAAGTACTTCAGGTATGAGAGTGCTTGCTGTAACCTGCTCCTGGGAAAGGAGGAACATCACTCCTGCTGCTGAAGATAAAGTGTAATAGGCTGTTCCCCTTCACATCAAACTTGCCCATTAAAGCAGCTTCTGACTGGGCAGATGGCACTGCTTTCTGCCTGCAGGTTTTCTTTTAAATGGGAACAGAGCCAGCACTGCTGGGATCTGGATAGAAATTACTCAATGGAAGGAATTTTAACAGAGGTACTCAAGAGGAAAAGGCTTGAACAGGCAAAAATATTCATCCCCAGAGCCATATGTCAGTCAAGCACTCCATGCCGTAATTGGGAGGTCCCTGTTGTTGCTGTTTGTCTACATCCATAATTGGAACTGGTTAGAATTTCACTAATCATTTTAGAGTGGGAAAACATAAGACATCCTTTTGGAGATACTGCAGGGCTTTGGTTGTTTTCCTAAAATACTGTGTGGCTTAGTTTACTCTGCTTGGCATTGTGATTTGGTGCCCAGTTTTACAGTGTGCTGTCAGCTTTGTTTCTGGTAAATTGAAATGCCACACGCATTGCTGTCCTACTCCAGAAAATCTCATCTGGTTTCTCACTTAGACACATAATGACATTTTGGCTGTACAGCACTGTTTCCAAATAATGAGAACATGAGGATTTAGAAAAGTAGAAGCATAAACAAAACTGCTGTGCAGGACTGTGGCCTTCTAGAAGGCAACTGCGTTTTGGTCTCTGTCTCCCGTACAAATAGAAGACCTTCTCAGATCTCTTTCCATAGTTGATCCAGAAATAGCTGTCAAGTGCAGTCTAGTCACTCTTCTATTTTTATCTCCTCTCTGCCAGCCTGCCCCCTTCTGTTCACTTTACCTTTTGGAGCTTTAAGGCAAATTTAACCTCCACTTCTTTGACACTGACATCAGCCCGAGTGTTCTCTGCTGGTGTTTGCACTCCTCACTGCTTTTAGGGAGAGGAGGAGACCAAAATAGCTGGTTACCTGTGAGGATAAATGTGAACTCCTGGGACTTGCCTTTCATGAAAAAAAAACCCAACCCACAGCTCCTTGTTCTTTCTTTCCTTCTTCCTCATTTCTTTTTTTGGCACAAATTCCTGCTTAGTGGTGTCAAAATAATACTTCAATGTATTTGATGATCTCCTCTATTTTTGTGGAAAATGGTAGGAAGGGCTCAGAGCTGGGATTAAGAAATAATAAGAATAGAGAGAGCAGAGAGGTAGAGGGCCTTCTACAGGTTATTGGAGTTTCTCTGCATTTGCAGCTTCAGGATTTTGGTGGATGTTTCAGGATATAAAAACAGTGTTACATGTCATTGCCATAGTGTTCATCTTCAGTAAACAGATGGTGCTTCTTTCCAGAGGGAAAGGAAGGACAATGCAGCCACAAAACAAAGACCCTTGGAACGTCAGGAAAGTCAAGTCCATTGGTTATGGGTGCATTGGTTCTTTTGGGATGAGTAACTCCTGAGTAGCAGAGGTAAAATGATTCTCCTCTAAGCACTGGGCACATCCCCTGGGTACTGCAGGTGCCTCCAGCCACCCAACATTTCCAGGTGAAGGTGAAGTGGGTATGAATGGACCTGTTACTTCATGGAATTGTTCAGGTTAGAAAAGACCTTAAAGATCATCAGGTCCACCATTGAACCTGTCCCCAAGTGGCACATCTACACATAGACCTTATCCTCTAGAACAAATAGTGAGTTAAGCCATCCCCTACCTCATGGAAAATGTGTTGTGCTGCTGAGTGCCAGCAGAAAAGTGACTGTAACTTGCTGATTTGAAGACAAATAGGCATAGCCCGAATGTTAAATAAAGCAAAAAGCAAACACAAAATTGAACACCCTCCTTGCCTTTTAGGTTTAAAGAATCTTTAGTGAATGATAGAAATTATAATTGTAGAGTAGGAATCTCTGCTGTTATGCATAACAGTATTAGGATAACTTTCTTCTCAGAAGGAAAGAAAACAGGTAATAGAGAAACAAATCTTGCAAAAGAAGTCCTTCCCAAAGTGCTTCTTGGGACTCACACATTTAACTATCTAGAGAAGGTTGTTTTGCTTTCCATAGGTGAACTGTTGTGGACAAAGGCATTCTGCCCCAGTTTCATTTAGTCTTGAGCTGTGGTTCTGCCTCTCACTCAATTTTAATGTTTCTGATTACATTAAATAATTCATGCATGACAAAAAGCTAATAGTGGGACAGTCTGTTTTCAGTTAGTTTAGCCTGAAGCCAGGTCACAATTGCTCACACACAGGAGACTGTACAGTCCAAAGTATTTGTTTTGCAAGTTATCTAAATAGCTGGTGCTTATGAAATACTCTTCTTGATGCATGAAGTAAGATGATGACCAAGGAAAATGATGCAGCAGTGGAGAAAGCACTGCACACTGTGAAAGTGAAGGTTATTTTAGGCTGATGATTGACTGTAGAATAGGAAATGGTAGCAATCTTCTTAGATGCTGCAGATTGTGTTTTTAGAAGAGAATTATGCCAGATTAGGAATGAAACATTTCAACATTTTTGGCATTAGGAAGAATAATGGTGTGCTAAGTTTAGAACTGTAATGAGAATTTGGGGAACCAAGTGTAATGGTTGGTTAGGTTTTATCCAGGGTGAAGCAGCTCTTCTGGAATGATTGTGTGTTTCTGGAGGAAACTAACACTTTCTAGTGAAGTATTCTGTATTTCACTCTTACCTACCATGTTTCCTGCAGCCTGTTTATGCTGGTTTAGCTCATGCTGCAGTAAATTCAGTGTCAGAAACACAGCTTAGTCTGGGTAACAAAGTCTGGGAGCTGTGTTGTAGATCAAAACTGGATACAGCATAGAATGAATATGAGTTCAGAAGAGTTCTAGTTAAATGGCAGCCCTGTCTACAGAGGAGTACCTAAAATATGGATAGCATCAGACTGGTCCTTGAATTTTATCCTTCAGTGCCAATCTTGGTGACTATTACGTAAATATGCATGAAATACCTAAAATAACTTCCAGTCGATTAAAAAGTGGGTCGTTTCTACTGCTACAAGAATTGTTTTTAAACCAGTGAGTCATTCAAGACCAGAGTCTTTGAGCACTTTGTACTTATTGGGGCCAGACTGGCACCTTTCAGAGTGTCAGTTGGACTAGTTAATTTTTAAAAAACAAGAACTTACCAATTTACTTTGAAGATCTGATATTCTTGACTGTTCTGCTCTTTATTTGAAATACAGCAAATAGTTTAAAAAATGAAAAGATGGGCTTGGTCTGAAATAATGAAACCTGTAATAAATTTTTACTTTTTTCAATGGCAGTTCATTAAGCCTAAAAAGCAGAAACAGAAAGCCAAATGCTGTAAACCATTAAATCATCTTGAAAAAGCAAAACTGCATTGATGCTACTTTGCACCTTCTGCATTCTCCCCCAGTCTCTCGGCAAGCTGGCACAAGTTACACCCTGACTTGAGTGGCAACAAAGCTCGGGAAGATCAAGGCGTGTTCCCCGCTTTGCCAAGTTCAAAGACCTGATAACGTTACAGATAAGTGTCTTCCTGCGGCTGCGGGGAGGCCGCTGAAAGCAGAGCGCCTGTGAGCCTCGGTCAGACGCCACTGACCGCCTGACACCCTCCTCGGACTAGAAGGCTCTTCTCTACGTCTCTCCCTCCTCCTTTTAAAGTATAAATCCTCCTGTGCCATTTAACCAAAGGAAAACCTCACTGATTTGTGCTAGTGGGAGTCTCGTTACAGGTAACTGGATTTTGCAAATCAGCTTAAGTGCAAGGGAGCAATATGTAAGAATTTTTAACTTAATTTACAACACAAATGTACTTCAGCTGCATTTTCTTATGGTAATATCGTGTAGAGAGATGTCCAGATTGGAAAAACCCGATAACGTTTGGGAAGAATCAATGCACACCTGAATGTCACGGCTCACACACATCCCTTTTTCCTTAGTGTATTTTCCTCTGACTGTGGTAGCACCCTGTGTTAGAGTGGCCTGGCCTGAGAATAAATGGCTTCTTGTTGTCATTTGTGCCAGCTCAGTTTCAGCTGAAAAACAGAGATTATGTTCATGCTGTGATAAATTCACACAAAGCATAGAGAAGGAAGGTGTCACTATTATTGGGAGCAAGAGCCAATGTGAATTTGAGAAAGTTAATGGATTGATATCTTGCCTGTGAAGACTGTTCTGTTTTAAACCCTCCACTGTACACAGTGATTTATCTTTTTCTTAAAAAAAAAATACAATCATTGATTTATTTACACTGTCATGCAGCATTTTGCATCCCTAAATGTTTTCGCAGTTGCTATTTGCTTGACCCTGAAGAATTTCCCATTTCTCATATGACCTGAATACGTTTCCCTGTTTTGGAGGTTTTCCATGATAAATGTGTCTTTAGAACAGCAAACCTGGGATGGTGTGCCAAATTCTATTAGCAGCAGTCCAGCTGTCTGCAGAGCTGTCTTTTATGTCTTTGGGTCCCACAGAGTTGTTTGAAGTCCGTGTGGCACAGTGACATCAGTGGGAAGGGAAGTGGCAGGGATGTGGCCAGTGCTGGAGCTGGAGAGTAGATGACCTGTTTAATTAATTGGAAAGCCATGAGAACATCTTTCCATCAGCAGCAGTGAAAGCTGGTGGTGTGGTCTGTCTGGATTAGGGTGTATAAACTGCAGGGATTGTGGTATTTTACACAGACTTCCTAAGTACTTAAGATGATTCAAAGCTCTGTAAATGAGATTAAGCTGTAACGCTGCAGCATTTTAATACCTCGAGAGTGAAGGGGGAGAGGATTCTTGCTCAGCATGTAAATCACGAGTGGCCTCCGAGTTCCTGAATCTTTGTGATACCTGGCATTTTGCACTGGAGCTTTCATGGCCTGTGTTAAGAGAAAACAAATAGTAAATTTGTGTAAAAATTAAGTTTTCCTCCAGAGAAGTTGGCTTGCTGATTTTTTTTTTAAAACCCCAAAAACCAAACAAACCACCCTGAGTGTGCCATCTTTATGAGTAATTTCAGATGATCTGGATGAGCCAGTCTTATTGAAGTTGCGCTGTGCACAGATCTTAAGTCTTGCCAGTTCAAACTCTGGCTCTTCTCCATGGGCTTTTTCCCAGGATTTTTTTTCTTGAATACTCTCTTAGGGATACTGGCATTCCAAGTAACAGACCCTAAAGCAGCTCCTGGAGTCTGTGTCAACAAGGGCTGAGGACAGATTTATTAAGCCCGTTGTAAGGGGAGAAATCAGAAAAAAAAATTGATTGTTTATGAGTTTTTTGGATGGCATTTCTGAAATACATAAACTGTTTGGGAATGGCAGGGCGTGGAGCGACACATGATCTCCGTGGCCAGGACTTTGTTGTGTGCTGAGGTTTTGGCTGGGTGAGTGTTTTGCCCAGGTGTGAGTCAGTGTGGGCCTTGTGAAAGCCCTGCAGTGCTCATTTGTACCAGCCTTGGCTTCTGTTGTACTGTGGGGTGGGGCTGGGTGCAATTTTGGTTTCAAAGGAGAGCAATTACAAACTGGATAGGGAGCAGCTGCCTCACTCCTCTGTGTTCTGTGTTGGACTCCGGGATAGTCCTTAGCCCTGAATCTACCATATATTTCAGGGATGAAGTGTCCTTAAAATCCATTTGCAGTGCCACGAGGCCTGGCATTGGGCAGTGTACTCCTGGCCTGTCGTTCCAACACTGAGAAATACTCTCCTTCACTTGCTTCATTTTTAACCAAAATCATATTTATTTTTCGTGTAAAGGATTAATTTCTCTCAGGGCCTTATTCCATTTTCCCACATGTTGCTTTTAGTCAATGTGGCTTTGTCAGAAGCAGTCTGGTTTCCACAGCAACGAGTTGTTAGCACCAAAGATGTCAGAGCTCCAAGGTAGGGAGAGGAGGGGGCTGCATTTTCTGGCTCAGCTGCTGTGCCACGGTACCGGCCTTGCTGCAGCCACGCTACAGCACAACGTCCCCATTGTCTTCGTGAAGAGTAAAAGCCTTTCATTTTGTTCTAGTCTTCCCTTTCCAATCAATTTACAGTCAAAATTTGACACTTGGGAGGTAGATGGGGCTTGATGGTTCCTTGATACTTTGAAGCTTCCTGTTCTTTCAAGCCCTCTCTCTGTTCTAAGGGCGCTGCTGTGTCCTCTGCTTTTTAAAGAGTTTTTCTGTGGACAAAATAGGGCTTTTGCATGCATACAAACCCCGTAGCAGTAAGTTTGTGATAAAGGGGAGCAGAGCACTATTCTTTCTGACCCATGTTCAATGTCTGCCTGTGAATGATAACACAAAAAATTGTCAGTCCTTTCACCTTGCCCAGTAATGTGAAACCTGCTCCAATTAAACCTGCTCGGTTGGGTTTTCCAAGGCACCCATTTCCTTAGGGTGAGAACTAAGCCTTGCTGCTACTGACCTTGGAAAATTGCATTATTTAAAAGGATTTTCTAAAACACAGTTAACCTGTGAAATTCATTGCCCCAGGAGCTGAGAGGTTGTGATGCTGTGAAGATCTTGAAAGAAAACAGAGCTTCTCTGAGCATTTCAAATGTGAAGAAACCCCCTAGGGTTTCAATATACTGTACAGATTTGGCTGTGATCTTCCAGATCCTGTTGTTACAACTGATAAATACAAAACTGTCAGGATAAATAATGAAACTTTGAGCTTCAGAAGGCATATTATTGCTTCTCTTGTGTTAAGTGTACTGCTGCTGCAGGGGTAAAATATCCTCCTGTCTAAGGAAAGGGAAGTGGAGCTTTGGCCTCAGCTCTGCTGGTGGCTCTGCCTCTGCATAATGTCCACCCCTTGCACAACAGTTTCGTGTAAGGGTGTGTCTTCCTAGGCAGGTTGTACTTGTCTAAACTTGGGTGAACACATAAGGTGAAATAGGGATTTTTTTGCAACAGCTATTCATAATTAGATTTTTTTTTTCTCTTATGAAGGGCAGGGCAGGAAGGCACTTTATGAGACTTGGCCAGTGGAAATACAGTGTAATGTCATTGAAACTTCTTTTCAGGCACATTCTGCTCCTCAATTTCACCTTTAATATGAACTCAGGTAAAACCCAGCTGCTAAAGGCTGTTAAAACCAGAAGCTGAAACTTTAGAGACTTGGGTAGTTAATACTTTAAACTGGCTTAAATATATGATGAAATCATGCACCCCAATGCAGATATGGTTTTAATTCAATTTTTGGAAGTCTGCTGTTGACTTTTAAAGGCTAAGCTTTGTATCTGGAACTTGGAATAGAATTGCAAGCCTCTTTGGTAGCTGGTTGTATTCTTACTCTTTATTTCACTCACTTTCTTAACAAGTCTCTGGCTGTGCATCAGTTCATGGTGCATAAATCGTACTTACAAAGGGCAAGATATCTGCATAGCTGCCTTCTGTACTGGAATTAGGTGGTTTTCCAGATTTATCATGTTTAATTGGGAGGGTTTTCAGTTGATTTTTTTTTAATGTTTGAAAACCTACAAAGTAGCATCTTCCAAGATTGCTGGCACCAGAGTGCAGGGAAGCAGACTGCCAAAGAGAGAGTAGCTGCATGGGGAAAGGTCAATTAATTTAGAAACAGTCCCAGTTCTGGTGGATTGGTATCAAGTAGAATTTTTCTCCAGCCTCTTAGCCCTGTAGTAACTTCTTCCTGGTGCTGAGATGCTGTTGCTAAAGGCCTCTTGAAGGTAGAGGGAGTGTGAGAGTGACTTTCATTTCCATCTTGATTTCAGAAACCCTGCTTGCTAGGGTGTCTCTGTTGTGACAGGTGTGACTGCCTTTGGCTTGGCCTGGGCCTCTGTGTCTGTTACTGTTGAACAATGGGACAAGACACACAAGATCTACAAAAAACCAACCTCTTGCTGCACTCTGAAGGAAGAGAAAACAGCAGGATACATTATTGATAAAACACTTTATACAAGAGCAATTAGTTCTGAGCCTTCCCCACCTCTCTGCTGTCTGAATCAGTTGTGGAGGTGTGAGAGAGGGTGAATATTGTGTTTGTGCACAAAAGCCAAGTCTCACAGGGAAAATATGGAAAAAATTCTCACAAGTGTTGGCTCAATAAAATATCCAACATAGCAATAGTAATTTATTGTTAAATGGTTCTTGCTGTTTGTGGCAGTCTTCATTTTTGATAATATGAGGTAATAACTGCGTAGGACAGCTTGGGTTTATAACCAAAGCAGGATTTTTCCTCCATCCTACAAGAAGGGAGCAGGTTTCACTGGAGGGCAGTTGTGGAGGAGGAGAATGGTTTGAGCTTGGAGCCTAGGCAGTGTGAGAAAGGGCTGTGTGACAAAAACCTCTGTGGGTAGCGTGGGAAAGCATCCATGATACTGCTCAGTGTGGAGCTTCTCCCATCTCTTCGTTCCCATCTATCCCAAGCATCAAAGCTCATGAGGAGAGTGGTGTTCTCTGGTTTTGTTTATGTGAACCCTCTAAACTCAAACACCTGAGGCCTCTCAGTGTGCTGTGTCTCTATTGTGTGTTCAACAACTGCTTTCTAACTCAGTCATGCAAGTTCCAGATATTTATTTATTTCTGCTTCTTGAGGATGCTATGACTGGGCAGACCAAAAGGGAAGCTTCTGTCTTTTAAACTGCAGATCTTCTGATCTGCATTTGAGCAAGTTAAAATAGGGGTGGCTTGGTAGGGGGGAGGTGTTGTTAACATCACCACTGGTCACCAACTTCTCGTGTGCACAACACACCACCTTCATCACCGAGGAGCATTGCTCTGTTTTATGTTAAAAACTGATAACTTTAATGTGTCCCATCTTCCCTTGGTTTCCTGCTGCGTAGGGGATTACCAGGAGACTACTGCTTGCCATTCCTCCTTCATGTGCACAAGAGCATTAAATGCTCTTTGGCTCGGATTAACACTCTTAATATCATTAATATAAATTAAGGTTCTGGTTGATGTTGCTTCTTATTACTAAGGGCTCCTCACCTTCTCTGAAGACCAGTATCTTTCAAAGCTCCCAAGTCTACCAGGTTTGGGGTTTTTTTGCACAACATCTCACCAGAATAGAACTCCCTCAGTTTAAACTTTTTAACTTGAAGCCATTCATTGGAGGAATAACTTTTCTAATGCAGTGACCCTACTGAGAAATTACACTGCATTGAGGTGTCTCTTTAAGCCTTCAAATGATACTTAAACTTTAATTAAAAAATAGATTAACTTTAATGAGATAATTTACACTTTCATACCACATTTAATCTAAATCTGCAAGTTATTCATCAAAATACCTTCTACCTGTGGACTGTAGCAGTCTTTAGATTCCTGTGCACATTTTGTTGCACGATAATACAGAAATTTTGACTGGTGCTTTGTATCTGCACAGAGCAGTCATGGCCCTGCTTCAAAACTTGGGGATTGTGGGGATTTTCTATTTACTTTTAGAAGATGGGTTAATTACATTTCCAAAGCACTTTCCTAACCAAACAAATAGAATCCTGTGCATGTTATGAGCTGTCAGCCTGTATTGGTCACTGTTTACTGCTGCTGAGACATCAGGAGCAATGATCTCTTCCCACTTTGGTGTGACTGATGGCCGTTAATGGTCCAGAGCTGACTGCTTGTGTTGTAGGGAGCATTTCTAGGGAGCCCAAAATCAGTATTCCTGGGACCTCTGACATCCTGCTTGTTTAGAAGAACTTCATCTGCAAATACTTGTGGTTTGGTGTTTTCATTCAGTTTATTTCACGCTTTTTAACTTTTTTCTTCTGTGTAATCAGAGCAGAAGTTGATTCCCTTCTCTTCCACCCCCACCTTTTTCTGCTATTCATTCTCTGGAAGGATTACATTTTAACTACTAAATGTCAGTAAATGTCAACTTTTGCTTCCACCCTAAAACTTCATTTTTTTTTTTTACTAAAAATTATATGAGGGCAAAGTAATCTGTGTGACATCAGTCTTCCCAATTTTCCCTTTTTCTTATCTCAAATTTATTTAGCATTCAATAAATAGAAACTGTACTTCTGAAGTATGTTTAAATTTGTTGCTATTTTTTCCCAACTACTGAATTTGGTGTTTTCAATATGTATTTTTTTAAAATAAAGCACCAAAGAAGAGAAAAAGTAAAATTGCTTTAAAAATAAAACAAAAATTTGCACTTGAACTTTTTCTGAGGCAAGGTAAAACTGTATTATCTCTACTTTTTCTTTACAGTTGATATGCTTCCCACTCCCCATTTAGTGAGGTTTTTTCCCCTCATTTTATTTTTATTAGTTATATAGAAACATAAGCTCTGGTATATTATTTGCCTCTTTCTTGTTTTCTGAAATCATGGAGCTTGTTAGCTCAAAATAAAATACACTGGTTTGTCCTTTTTTTCATGTTTATATATATCTGTGTGTAAGAGCATGAGAGCCAAAATTTGTATTATTGAGAGAAAAGGGAACAAATAAGCATTAATTACTGGGAACTGTAGCCCACTAGAGGCTTGTTAGTAACTGCAAATATGCAGCAAACCCAAACTTGTAGGACGAGTAACTAAACCAAAAATGTTACATGCCTTTCTGCCTTTTTCCTGAAAAGCCTGTTGGAGTTTGGCTTGAATTGGGAGTTCAGTTTTGAAGCCCTGTTTGTTTGCTCACTGACTGTGAAAGTAGAAGCCAGTAAGCATTGCCATTTTTGGGAATACTGAGGCTTCCATACGTTCTGTAAATCAAGGATATAGGAAAGAGAAGTCCCAAAGCAGATGGTGCTGCTGCCACTCAATGTAACTGTGCTGTCTTTGTGCCTCTGACCCTCCAGTAACCCGAGGTTCTCTCATTTAACAGTGTTCCCATGAGGTCTGTGTTCCATCTTCAACATTTACATTTCCCTGTCTATCCACACAGGATTATATTTTACATCTTAAAATTTGCCAAACATCTGAGTAGAAATATTTGGGTATATGAGACTTTTACTCAGCAGAATATGCCAAAGTTTTCCTCCTTGCTTTGTTCAATTGCTCCCATGGAAGACTTGGAGGAGCTGTGAGGCACATTTAGTATTTCTGCTGTTTGGCCAAAGTACTTTCTACACTCAGTTGTTATTTTTCCATGCAGTTGTAGAAGGTTGGGGGAGCAGTGGGAAGTGTTCCCTGTGCTGTTTCCTGCAGGCTGGGCTGTGACTTGTGCTGCTCTGGGCAGTGGCTGCTGCCTATGGAGCTGTTCTCCTGCACAATCACTGCCCCACAATGACTCTGTGCAAAGGACAGGCTTTGATTGCACGAGGACAAGGAGTATTCTGGGATGTGTGCATCTGTTCTCGCAATGCACGTGCTCTCCACTCAGGTCATTCTTGCAGGATGGTACCAACTGTCCGACCTCCCAAATGGCTCCTCTGCTGAGGTGACCCAAGTGCAAAGCTGAGAGCAGCTGAGTTGATCAGGGTGATCTGGATGATGACCCCAGAGATGATGAGGATGTGCTCAGCTCAGTTTCTCACTGTGAGTGTTCCTCCTGAGGGGAAGCCAAAGGAGGAGCAGCTGAGGGCACTTGGTTTGTTCAGCCTGGAGGAGACTGAGGGGAGACCTCACTGGAGCCTTCAGCATCCTCCCGAGGGGCAGCAGAGGGGAGGGTACCAATCTCTGCTCTCTGTGACCAGGGAGAGCAGGGAATGGCTGGAGCTGTGTCAGGGGAGGTTTAAGCTGGAAATCAGGAAATACCATCAAGTCATCAGAGCTTTCTAATCTAGACCAATTTTTAGTGGGATGTACTCTGAAGAGATACAAAACTGTTATCACTCTACTCTGAACTTTGTTCCAAAGAGAGGAAAGAACATTCTGTGGCTCTTCCCTCACTTTGAAACAAATCTAAACCTAATTTGCTGAAAACTAAGAGAGTTATGACTATGGCAGCAAATTAATTTCCCCTTCCCTGACATTGTAGTTGAATTGGGGTCTCTGCTGGAGGAAGAGACATGGGCATTATAAAAGCCATAGAATTGGCCAAATAGTCTTGGATTTGTTTAGTTTGATTACATTTATTTAATATTCTCTTCTTAAAATATAATGTAATACTCATCGCTCCACAGGTCAGGAAGTGTGAAATAAGTATCTTCTAATTTCACCTATTTTATTGATAGCTTGAAATGGGAGAAAAAGAGGCAGGAAGTTACTTACCCATAGACTTTGTAAAACATAAAAGGTGAGGTACACAAATGATCTGGTATACCCCAGTAGAACTGAGGAAAATAAAACCAACTGCTAAGTATAGTGAGGCTGAAAGATGTGGAGTTAATTACCCTTACTGGAAGAAGAGAGCAGTCAGATAAATGAGTCTAAGAATTATTGATTTTATAATTTTAGTTAAAACAAAATCAAACTGGTAGAAAATTACGTATTTTTCTAAAGGCAGTGTAGTGACACAATATGACACAACAAGTGTCATATAATGCTGAAATGAAGATAATTCCTAGTTTTGATCATTGGATCAATCAGGCATTAATAAAAGTAGCAAGTCTTTTATTCAAGTCATTGGTTCTTTACTACACCAGAAAAATTAGGCTGTATTTGAGCAAAGCAAATGAAGAATTTGCAGTAAAAGATGCTGAAGGGTGTATTAAGTCATCAATTCCTCTGCTTTTGTAAATGATTTTCAAGCAGAAGTATGAGGTACAGATTAATAACAGTAAGGTCATCAATACGATGTTACAAAATCAAAACAAAGACATGGACTTCTCCAGAAGATGAGAGAAATAGGCAGAAGTAAAATACTGAGCCTAATGCAGGCTGATGCTTGAGTTTATCCCTTCTGGGGATTAATAACTGACAGCACATCGGCATTAAAGAAGTTAAAGAACTTTCTATAGAGACCCTCAGTTAAATTTGATGCATCAGGGTTGATCTGATTCGCTACAACAGTGCTGGAACCACTTAATGTGTGGATGGAACTGCCTTTGCAGCCTGCAAATCTCAGCATCAAGTGACAGATACTGCCTATCAAGGAAACATCAACCATCCGAATTGTTCCAAGAGCAGATCATTCTAGATAAAGGGGTGTTTGAAGGGAGAGCAGTGATGAAAGCTGAATAGATGTGGTTTGAAGACAGCATCAGGAAAAAGCATCTTAGAATACTGATTACTTTCCTGATGTAATTAGCCTCTAGGGCAGTATCAGAGTTCATTGTGGAAAGAAACAAAAATAACCACCAAAGTCATTGTCCTTGCTCGGGCAAAATATCTGTAAATTGAGAGAGTGGTTTATCTTGGTGGAGACATCAGATCTGTGACTAACGTGATAAATGTCGTGCAAAAAGAAAAAAAATACATGCCAGGAAAAATGATGCTGTTGTGAGGTCAATGCTGTGAGTGCTCTTTCCAGGGAGCTCCACTGTGCCTCTGGAAAGAGGCAGAATTGGGCTGGACCAGGCAATTCCCTTCCTGGTGGGATTGCCTTGGTCTGCATGACCTCACATGTGTTAGTATTCTAAGGGATTTGAAGGATGGTTTTGCCTGTGCTGAACTGAAATAGTTTTGCAGGAGTTGTTTGAGCAGAAATTTTTCAACCTTTTCCAGTAATGAGACTAGAGGAAAAAGTTGTTTTGGCTACATAAAATACAAATTTAGGGTTCAGTGATTTGCCTGTTACTTGGATTTGAGGTTTATTGAGGGGTGAATTTTGTACCAGGCATGTCTTGCCCTGTCACCCTTAAATCATCCCAAGTTCAGCCACGTTTCAAATCTGTAATGATTAGTCTGCTCTCACATACACAAATCTCCCTCATAAACAGCAGTTTTGTGTTGATAAACTGAGCATTCAGATGTAGATGTCAGGATCCATGCTGTGTTTATACTTCTGGCTGTTTTGCACTTTGTGTTTTCTATCCCACTTAAGGATTTTTCAGCGCACAGACGAAAATATTAGAGTGGCAAGTGATTGATTTCAATAGCTGGTTTCATCCTCATTGTTCAGTGTATGGATTTCTTTATTTCAGGTTAGCTTAGATCTGCTCTGAAAACAGGTTTTGGGTTTGTTTTGTTCATTTCCTCCTGGTTGTGCTTTGAAGAGTTTTCTCTCTAATGGCTGGATCACTGTTATTTTCACAACATGGCTTTAAGGTATGTTTGCATTGTCACTACTTTGTGTATGTGGAGCAGATGAATAGGTTAAACTTGTAAAATTCCACTGAATTTTGTGAGCTGCATATGAAATATCTCAGATGAGGGTGGCTTGGTTTTGGTTCCCCTTACAGTTACAGATTGCACTTGAACTCAATCAAGCTTTTTAGATCCAAGCTGTGCCCCAGCTGGGAGTGCCCAGGACTTTGGCAAATCAGGCCACAGTCCAGGCTCTGGGAAATGAGGAATAGGCAGCTAAAAACTACCTGTGTGGCTCAGCTGACTTCCTGAGCATAGCATGAGACACCAGGAAGAACAAGAGGAGAATCTGGATTTCTGAGAGTAGCATTCAACTGTGGTTAAACCACAAGACACTTCTTTCTTATGCTTTCCACTATCTGTGTAAAATGCAGAGGAGATGGGAGAGGCTCCAGATTGCAGTTCCTGTCACTCTGCAGCCCAGCTTGCATCCTGACTGGGTTCAGGTTGAGGAATAATGTAATAATATTGTGTTTAATACATACAAAGGGAGCAATAATCAGGTTACTTAACACCCTAATCCTGAAGTTCACTGATGTTAGAAGGGCAATTTTAAACATATTATAAAATCTGTATTTTGCTTTTGGTAATTATCAGAAAAGCCTGTTGTTAGCAAGTAGAAGATAGACTAATGGTTCTCTTTTTTCCTGTAAAATTTTATTTATTATGTATTTATTGAAAGGGTATTAAATGGTTCAGAGAAAACAATTTAGAGAAACAGCAGAACTGATGGAATTGCTCAGTTCTGCTGTGTGCACAGAATTTATATTTTTAGGATTTATTACAGTTTCTGTCATCTCTGTTGAAGATTGTTAAATAATTTATGCCAAAGCACCCCACTGCAGTAAAAATGAGGAAGTGACATCCAGAAACAGGTTTTGTCCCAAAAGAAGTCTGTGACCCAGAAAAGGATCTGAGATTCCTGGGTCCAGTCTCCTAATTGCAAGAGCTTAGGCCTTGACCAAGCCGTAGCAGTCCATGGGTTGCATGTATGTAAATAAATTCATTATTCTGTCAGAAAAATGCATGGTGAAATCTTACAGGCAATCCTAGGGCCATGAGCTGCAGGGAACTCAGAGTCAATGCCACACAGAGAGAGTGTATCACACAACAGCCCAGAAGGAATGCTGCTCAGGACTTCAGTGTTGCTCAGGTTATTGCTCATGCTGCCATCAGTCACTTCCAATAAATCCTCACCAGTCTCCCTTTGTTCCTCTGAAGCCTTTCCAGTAAAGCCTGCAACCTGGGCCTTGTCTGCTTTGCTGCTAAATTATTTATTTTTTAGTCAGGAACATGCAAAGAAGATGATTCAGTTTTTATTTCTTCATTTTTCTTTACAAAAGTTGCCTCATTTCCCTAGACTGGATCAGAACTTCAGGATTTTGCACTGGCAAAGCTTCTTTTACAGGTGCTTCTGTGTGTGCAGCAGTCACAAGACACCCTGCAAATGACCCTGGTGGGAAATAAACTGTAAAACTGGGTTTTCCTTTCTAACTTTTATTGGCCTGGCATTAACAGCTCAACTAGATAAGAATATTGATGCACCTGAAAAATTTAAACATTGCTTGAGTTTTGGAACCAGCAGCTCTAAGCAGTGAAAAGGATCCTTTTTTGGGCTGCCACAGTGAATTCTATACTGACTTTGCCCAAATCATAAAAACTTGGAAACAAGATGTCTGAGCTAAAGGTGCAATAAATAATAAATCCACACTGAACACAATAGATTATTGATAATAAAATCTATGGCAACAGCATTAACAGGCAAAGAGCATGGAGATGGGAAAGAAAGGATGAGAAATGTGAGTATTGACTGAGTGCCCTGGATTTTAGGACAGGCAAGAGCAAATGTGTTTATGAAGGCTTACATAGTCAAAGAAGATAATGTTATCAGATGTGGCCTAGATGAAATCTGGACTGAGAAATACTGCAAGAGTGTACAACACTACAGACTATTTATAAATCTGTAATCTTTACATTTGACAGTATCTTTGCAGAAAGCAACCTTTAAATTTCACCTTTAAAGTGAAAGCCAGAGAGCACTGGAATTTAAATATCTATCTTTTTCTTCTGTCAGATATGTGTTTGGCTTTGTATCTTTTGCAAGGTATGTAAGACAGCAAGGTAGTATGGCTGTGTCCAGGGGAACAAAGTTATTGTACACATTGCAAAACAGCCAGGGATTCAAGGCCAAAGTCTGCAGAGTTGAACAGAGCTCAAAGGTGGGGAGAATTTATTTACAAGCTTCCAAAGACATGGCAACTGTGCAGCTTTGAAAGTTGCAGCCAGGCCTTTTTTGGGCAGAGGAAGAGGTGAGGTTGTGGTAAATATTAGAATTTAAAGTTTCCAGACATGTCTGAAGGAGGATGGCAGGCTCTGTGGCTCACTTCATTTGATTCACATTCTTGGATTGGTTTCTGTTTCATTTATAGTTTCTCTAAATAATTGCTTAATTTGAATATGAAACTTTATTACTTATAACATTTTTTTTTTTTGGTTTGTAGGTTTGGTGCTATTCTAGGGTAGCCAGAATTTGGGTAGTGAAAAATAGTCACTTAGTCATTTGAGTTCAGTCCTGTTCCTGCAGCCAAACCTTATTCCATCTTTCTCAACAGGCAAGATAATTTTTCTTTCTGATTCAGAGGCTGAATTACCCTTTATTAGAAATTGCCTCAGTAAGCATGTTATAGAGTTATGAAGAGGCTTCACTTTCACATTCCACATCTCACATTCTTGTGGTCTTTTCACAGAAGGTTCCCCAGGATATGTGAGTGAAACAGGTATTTCTGTAACAGTCCTTTGGGAAACAGCAGCAGTGTTTTTCCAGTAGTTCTTGCTGTGGCACTGTTTAATCAAGAAAGTGAATGCAGCTCTGCCCTGGCATCCCCTGAGAGTCTGAGTGCAGCTCTCTGGTTCTGCCACTCTCATGAAACTTGCCTTAGGGGTGGCTTCTGTTTTCAGACTCTTTTCTGAATCCCCCTCACCCTGTAATGAATCCATGTATCCCTGAGGAGGTTTTCTTGCTAAGGCTCTCCTTCTCTTTTGTTGGGTGATAATTGGTTTTGGAAATGCCTCTCTTAAAACTGAGCAGGAAATGGTATTGTGACTGCATGAAAATTTTATCAAACACACCAATTTTTATTCCCCACACTTAGAAACACCCAGGAACTTTTAAAATTCCTCACAAGAAGTGAGAATAGCAATACCCTTCCCAAAACAGACAGTGGTTCCCCCTCAGCTGGGCTCTGAGGAGTTCAGGGCTATGTCCCTATTTTGCCAGCTGATGTTTTAGGGGTGAAAAGTGGGAGGAGATGCTGCACACTGCAGGCATGCAAACAGTTCTCTATAAGAGCTGGAAGAACTCAGGTTGTGAAGTGGAAGACCCTCATCTCATTCAGGCAGAACAAGGAACTGGAAGTAGATTTCTGCAGCCAGACTTAACAGGAATTTGGTTGTTGGTTATTTGATCTGGAAATCCAGGGTCTCTTGGTACTTTTCCATGGTGGTTCTGTCCAGGACCTATGAATACTTTTCTACCAATCTGCTGTATATTTTCATGTGGAAACTAATAGTTTTGACTAAAACAGTTCTAATCTTGCAGTTGGGAATACAGATAGTGATAGATAATTATGAGTTCTGGCAGAGCACCCCCCCTCCCATGTTCAAAATATCACAGCCTCTTAGTTTAGAATAGTCACTGCTAAGAAGAAACTGAGACTTCAGGAGTTTTTAATGCATTATGGTTTAAAAAATGTCTCCAGATCCTGCAAGAGTTGGTATCATCATGTAGTATTACAAAGTGTTTTGAAGGGATCACATTTGCTGACCTGGTTGAGCTTGTCCTGCATAGTTGTGTGAGGAGAGCACTGTATCTTTGTCTTGATGTTCTTTCCCTGGACCTTCAGGGATTCTCCTCCCACACCCAAAACAGAGCTCTGGGAGTGGAGAAGCCTGGGGTGGCAGAGTTGCTGGGATGCTCTTCAGAGCTGGTCTCCTGCTGGTTGTGAGCAGCCCTTTTAACCTCCATTAGTGACTAATGGGGGGGGGCAGGAGGGTCAAACCTGTGTCTGTGAATTTACAAACAAATAATCCCCTCCCTTGGTTATGAAAAGGTGAAGACAGATCAAGAGAGGTTTCTAAGTCTTCAAAGCAGCCCCTGCTTGGCAAAGTGTTATATGGCCATATATAAATAAACATAAAGCTTTTTTGGTGATGGGAGAAGGATTAGCCCATGGAAGTTTAAATTTCCACCACCTGAGAGGTCTTGGACAAAATCCTGCATATTAAGTAGGTGTCATCCAGATCTTCTGGGGTGTGGCAGGATGTTCAAAATCTGCAAATTCCCATTACCCTTCCAGTCTCCAACTGGGGATCTGTCTTCCCAACCAGAGGGAAGAGCATCATGGCTTCTCCCCTTGCCACTACCTGCTGTGAAGTGCTGTTGCAGCTCTGTGGAGGGACCAGCAGCTGCACGCTTGGGCAATCTGTCTCCCTGTTGACATGGTTTTAGTGCAGGTTTAGTTGACAAGGTTTTCCTGTTTCCCTGGTGTGCTACATCCAGGAGAATGAGACTGGATGAACACACATTGCTTCTGTGAAATCATCACCTCGGGAGTCAGGAACACGCTCATGGGGCAGAATGCTGATGTTAGTTGGAAGCAGGCAGGTGGCTTCTGAGTCCCTTTTCTGTTGCCCCAGCTTTCTCACTCCCTCCTCCCCCTGCCTCAACCCAGACTCTCTCTCGGGCACGCTGACTTGTGGAAGTGAGCCAACATTGCAGTGTACCACAGGCAGCTACTGCTGCAGGGAGAGGAGGGGAAGGACAGTGCCTTAAGAAAGCGAAACGGATATGCTTCAGCTTGGAAAGATGAAAAGGATCTAATTCCTGGAATGATTTTTGTTTTTAATCAGTGCTTTTGCTACATCTCAATTTCCTGACCCCTGTGCAGTCCTCTCAGCATGGTGCTACTTTAGACGAGACATCAAAACATCAGACTTCCAAATATTCCTGAGATCCTCCTCCTCTTCTTCCTTTTTCATGTACAGTCATGAGGCAGCCAACACAAGGCAGGGGGAGAGAGGAAATTATTCAGGAATGTGAAGGAAATGCTCTTGATTTTGGCAAAAAAACACCCTTCATTTAAGCTGCTCTGTTCTACCTTTGTGGTGCCTGACTGCTCCCTGTCAGCTGGCTGGGGGGAATGTGAACCATTCCTGTCTAACCTCTGTCAAAGAAACAGATCATGGATGTTGGGGGAAGGAGCCCTCTGCTCACAGCTCTCACTCCACAGCATATCCTGGTATAGGGAAAGTCTTTAGAGTGTGGCAAGGGGGCTAAACACTGAAATAAAGTGGGCAGCAAAATGGAAAGATGTTCCCTGCCCTCAGGATCACTGGGGAAATAAAGTCTGCTTGCCTGGAATAGCTGGGAGCTGTGACTCACCAGGAGAAGGAGTTCTCAGCTGTTGCAGGAGAGTCTGCAGGACTCAGGTGCTTGGACAGGCAGGGTGGGAGCCTGGATGGGCTGGGCAGATGGCAGGTGTGGATGAAGAAGATGTGGTCTGTGGGTTAGAAGAATGGGGCATTTACTTGGTGAGGGGATCTTGATTAAAGATGGCTGCCAGGGCATTTAAGGTTTCTGAAAGGAAGTGTGAAGGAGTGTCTGGCTGTGGATGAACTGGCAAATCCCAGCTGCGTTCTAAGAAATGTTTTCCAGCGTTGTGGATATTAAAGAGCATTTAATCAAGTAATGTGTTCTGTAAGGCATTAGCTGCTCCAGGAATGTGCTATGAGGCTTGAGAGGAGAGTCGTGTTTCTGGTTGCTGGATTCTGCTGCCATTGGGGCAAAGCAGAGCTGTAACCTGGGGTGGCTGAGCCAGTGCACCCAGCAAAAGCCATCAATGAGAATTGTAACATAAATAAGTTTTTCTGCAGTGTCACTTGCCTGTGTTGATTCCATCTGTTGAATTCCCCCTCCCCCCAGAGTATTTTTCTTTTCTTTCCTTGCCTTTTCTGTGTAATGGTTTACTTAGCTTTAGAACATATATTCAGACGAAATAAGGACAAGAAGTCTTGGGAGAACAATCTGCTTTTTCTCCTAATGGCTTCCTTTGCATTTCTAGCTCTGCTGATTGCCGCATAGTTTTGTTTCTGTTCACAGTCACACTATTCTCTGTCATGTCACTGCTGTACACAGTAAGCAGTTCCAGGGATCTTTGTGCCTGGAGGACTATTAAGCTTCTGTCCCCAGAGCTATCTACTGAGGTGTGACTTAGATACAGATCTTTGCTTCACGATGCAGACAACAGAGCTTGCACAGACACGAGTGTGAAAACACATAGCAGTGATTTGAAGCACTAGAGAAATCTTACAGATGTCCTTGCTGAAGGCTGTAGGGCTTTGTTTTATTCTTGCAGGCAAGTCAGGTTGCCACAGGTGACAGCTTTTGGTATTGAATGTTTGATGTTGCACTGGCCAGAGTCACTCCAGTCAAATTCCCAAGAACTGGGTCAAGTCTCAATATCTCTGCTGGGAGAGATGTGAGGTGGAGTTGCTGTCAGTGCCACTGATGTCAGGGATTTAGCCAGTTTCCCCCTAAGGTAATGCTTAAATGAAGTAGATGAGCCCCATGGAATGGGAGAAGGAAGATTTGAGAGTTCTTTGTTTATATCTGGGTTCTTGGATGATTTAGGAATGCTTGAGACAGACGCAGCAGGAGAGAGACACTGCTTGGTCATTCGACAGAATGCACAAATGTGGGTGTAGAGGAAGGAGATGTCGAGGAAGAACAGCTCTGTCTGAGAAAGAGCTGCCTTGGGGTGGCACATTGCCAAGCTTTGCATGCATGGATGGCAACCTGAAATTCATGTGGAAAGGGATGGGAAGTCAGCTAAAAGGGCATTTAGGTGTGTGGGCAGTGGTATGACAGGACAATATCTTTGTTCTGAATTTCTCTGCCAAATGGTGGGGCCATGGAGGGGAACAGAGCTGCAGGTATGAGGGGAAGATCATTAAGGTGTCAGCTGTCCAAAAATGGGGCTGGGGTGCAGAGAAGGGTGAAAAGACAGACACATGGCAAATGGCTACAGCAGGAATCCAACAGGCACCCTGAAGAGCCTCTGTCAAAGCCTTCCTGGGAGTTCTTGGGTGATTTAATCTTCATGACTGTAGTCACACATGCAAGAAATACAGAGAAAAGCTGGGGGACAGCTTGGGTTTCTCTCAGAGCTACTGTTATCTGTGGTTAATGAGATTAAATATGTTCCTAATTTCTTCTTCTACCTTGTTCAGTATTATCACATCTGTGTTAATTTCCATACTGCTGATTGGTGTGAAGGCTGGGAAAGAGAACCTAGGACTTAGATCTTCTCTGTGCCTTCTGCCACATCCTGCTCCAACAAAGCTGTGCCATGGCTTGCTAATGTTGGTATCATTGTTCTCCTGGCCCACACAGCAGTACAGGTGACTTTCATGGCAGTTACCACTGAAATGGGCATTAGAGGACTTGGAATAATATCTATATTTACTCTTTCCCTTTCTTTCTGTGGAAAACGTGTAGAATGTTACTACTAGTTTGTATGCTATTGAGGAGTTCTGGTTTTATTAAAGAAAAACAGAGGTTTAAGACAAAAATATAGCAAAATATAACAAAAATGGTATGGTATAATATATTGGGAGGAGGGAGGATTAGGGATGATTAAAATGGAACTTAGGAACTGTGGCTGTCAGTATTGGGAAGTGTGTGAGGGGGTCACATCCTGGCAGACCCACATTCCAGCCCATTTCCTGGCCATCAAAAGTGCTGCTGTGTATTCTGGAGCTGTTGCTGCATCACATTGCACAGAAGAATGTCAAAGGTAAGGAAATACAACTGGCACTTCAGAAAATTCAGAGTTTTTTGGCATGGCCATAGTTCTTGTGGAAATCTGTGTCTCAGTTTCAGACTGGCCCCAAGACAATTGAGACTTCTGGAAAGGCAAAATGTGTCCTCCTTGTGGGAGATGTCACTATGGCAGGGATCACAACTCTTGGCCATAGTGTACATCTCCAAGTTTTAAGTGATCCATTATTTCTTTTGTTTCAAAGCATAAGGATCTTGGACACCTAGAAGATCAAGATGGTAGTCTTGAATTTATTTTAGTGTTCTATTAATAGCTAAAGTCAAAGCAGAGGGAAAGTTTGATTGGCTGAAAATGTGATTAAGTGCTCCTCTATTTTGTACTGCTGGAGTTTTCTACACAGCAAAGTTTCACAAGCAAGGTCCATTCATTTTGCTCAGCCAAGGATTGAGTTGTACAAACTGCTGAAGCCAAGTCAGCTGACTCCTTGCTATCAGAATTTATGTACTTGTGGCTGTCAGGAGTGAAGTTTGTGTTGAGGGTTTTGGTTTTTTTTTTCTTTTTTTCTCTTTTTTCTTTCCCCTTTCAAAGGCAAACCTCGTATCAGACACATGAGTGAAATTACAAGGTAAGAAGCAGCATAATTTTCAACTGGGATTTTAGATTTCCTTTTAATCAGTTTTGAAATTTAGGAAGAGTAAAAATAGTGGCAGAGCTAGAGATTATTTTATTTTAATCACAGATTAGCGTGTCTGGGTTTTGGAAAGGGCTTTACAGCAGGTCTCCCCAGCTGCTGAATATTGACTACAGGTGTTGAATGCAGTTGTCAGTGCTGGCTAAACAGCATTTTGTGGTGGAAACTGTCATCAGGAGAAAGTAGAGAGAGGAGCTGATTTCTTTTTGTATAAACAAGTGTTTGAGGGTGTTCTTGTCTAGTAGCAGCATGTTAGTAGCCGTTGGTGATTTATTTTTCTTTTAAAATTCATTTGCAGTGTTTTGAATACAACAGAAGCCACATGTAGCTGGTTTGTAGCCTGTCACAACTGAGAGTAGCTGGAATCTTACAGTGCCAGTAGGAATTATTTCTCATCCACACAGAACAAGCACAGTATTAAAATACAAAGTAGTATTATGGTTCTAGCAAAGCACATAGCATGCTTTTCATTTAAATCTACATATACCCCTTGGTATTGAATGTACAGTTGCATATGTTTGGCATTACAGTTCAAATATATTCATGTAAGATTATCAGAGTATCAGGAAAGTCACTTTTCTTTGTGGGCGTTTTGGCTCCTTTTTCTACTTCCTTTTATGCCAACCTCATGTGTGCAAGGGGATACCTTTAAAATGTATCCTGGCCCTCAGATTTGCCATTTCAGTTGCATTCCCTGTATCTCTACTAACATTTATGATCAAAGACAGCTGACCTTTGCAGAGTGAATGGCTAGTTGCATGTGTAATTAGAGCATTAATAGTTCTATGTCTCATTTATTTACCTCAGGTTGTAGAGTCATGGCGAGTGCATGGTGGTGACACGAGTACTGCTACAATAAATAAAATTCAGAAACCACACCAAAGTTACTTTTGAGAGACCTGGTTGATTCACTGCAGGAGAGAGGCTTGGAGCAAAATAATATTTATGTGGTGTGTGCTCTCTAGGGATGGAGAAGCAGGAGTAGTGAAGTTCTTCAGCAGATTTGCTGTATGTCCAGTGCTCAGACTCTTAGAAAAGACCATCTCCCTGTTAACCTGTTATTTTCATCTTTGTCCATTCTACTCTTTTCTCCTGTTTTCCCTTTAAAACACGTGCTTAAGGAATTTGAAGCTGTGTGTGTCAGCAGGGAGCTGGTTTCAGCATGGCTCTGACTCCATGTGCAAGGAATCGTCCCCGAGTCCTTTGCACTTTCACTTGTGCTGGCAAGGACCCAAAGATCTGCTGTAGCTTCTGCTATTCCCAGGGATTATCTGAGTAGACTGGAAGAGTGGAGGGAAGAGGTGGATGGAGAAGGGTCCTTTGGTGCAGGCAGTACAACCCTGACACTCAGTAGGGTGATTCGATACCACAGGCAGGAGTGTTGGAAAATTGTGCTACCCAACTGCTGTTCCTGTTATTAACTTGGAGAAGCCCACCTTTGGGACTGTCTGTCTGAGCCCCCATGGAGAGACCAGGGAATGCCAGCAGTGTTGCAGTTTGCACAGCTCTGCAGGAATTGGGATGACAGTTTGTTTCAATGAAGCCTCCAAGCAGGTTTAATTTCAAACAGCCTAAGCTGGATTTGAAATAACAGCAGAAAAGTGGAAGGTTTACAGATGACCCTCTACCTGTGCCTGCCCTGGTTTTATCCCTTAGCTGTAGACTACTGCTTCAGCACTAAATAATTCAAGCAGAAGTGTGTTGCATAGTTTCCATTTTAGAGAACAGACCCAGTGCTTTGTTGGAGATTTGCAGGAGTGGATTCCCCACTCGCTGGGCTGCCATTGCAGGCACACGTGGTTGGTGCTGCAGCTCTTTGGACGGGCAGTGCTGATGCACAAGGGAGGAAACCTTGATCATTTCAATTCCTTGAGTGTTCTAACACAAAGGATGGCTTTGTCCTTCGTGAGGAGACCTGGAAACAGATAAAGATTGTTAACATGGAATTAATAGATGTAGTGGAAATAATCAGGATGTAATAAAGGACAAAATATCTGAAGCCATAAGCTTTTCCTTTTTCCTTTTTCCTTTTCCTTTTTCCTTTTCCTTTTTCCTTTTCCTTTTCCCTTTTCCTTTTCC
>JACBWW010000009.1:1590723-1656151 GCA_020086605.1 Lanius collurio | reverse complement strand
CTCCTTGCCATTCTCCTTGCCATTCTCCTTGCCATTCTCCTTGCCATTCCATTCTCCTTGCCATTCCATTCTCCTTTCCAGTCTCCTTTCCAGTCTCCTTTCCAGTCTCCTCTCCCCTCTCCCCTTTCCCCTTTCCCCATTTCCTTTCCCCTTTCCTTTCCTTTTCCTTTTCCCTTTCCTTTCCTTTTCCCTTTCCTTTCCAAGCCTCTTTTTGCCATCAAGCCCTGCTGAATAAAGAGTGACTGGAAGAACTGCTCTGCTGCAAGTGGTGTCAGGTTCTTTGCATCAGCGTCAATTCAGTTCCCAAGGTTTATTTGTAGGATTCAGCATTTTTGTGACAGCCACACACAAAGAGGAAAGAAAGCAAAAAGGCCCACATTTAGCCCCTTACACCTTTTATTTCTCAGCTGGAAATAAATAAGCTAGATATAAGGGCCCGTATGTCAATATTGCGTGCTAAGGAACCCTAGGACTGAAAGTTTCTGCAGGTTCCATTTCTGTTTTAATAATGGGAAGCCTTCCTGTAAGGAAGATAGTGTAGAGATTATAAAACTGCTTGCCTAGGGAAGGAGAGTTGATTCTGGAACTGGTGGATATAAGAAAGAGCTGGTTGCAGTGTCAGATGCTGCTTTATTGTAGCACGTGGAGTAGATGAGAACTGAGCCTGTAACACCTCTAATCCAAGCACAGCACCTGTTTGGAACTAGGAAGAACTGCTGAAGTTTAAAATAAATAAAAAAGCATATGTGGAGGTCTTAATCTCCTGTGTAGGGAGCAGATAGCACATCTGACAGGAATCTGTGTCATCTGGCAGTGCATATTAAAGAAAAGTCACTGAGAAGTGGTTGTTTCCTGTCCTCAGCCTGTTGCCTACCCATGCCCAGGGATATCTTCCCTCTCAGTTGTTACAGTTTCAGAGTCCAGAAGATCACTTGCCACTCCCTGGAGCCCCGAGGTTATTTCCTGTATGGATCAGACCATTAAGGTGTGAGGGTTCGTGCTGTCCTTCCCTGTGTATGCCACACTGAATCAATGGAAAAGCTATTAGAAGATACTGTGTCACTTTTTAGCTTTTTTTTTCTTTCTTTTTTTTTTTTTTTTTGCTTTCTCTCAAGAAATTCTGCCCAGGGAGAAATTACACAGAGCCAGCCTTCCAAGCTGCAGTTTAGAATTTGTTTGGCAAGTGCTCCCCAACCCGAGCTAGGCCAATGCCCCAGAATAAGAGAATAAGAGTTCAGGCCTCCCTGCACTGCCCAGGCCCTGAGCTGGCAGCAGATCCTGGAGTGTCTGCTGGCATCTGCCCTGTTGTTCCTCAGGAACAGGCTAAGCACTCCCACTGGGCTGCTCTTTTCCCTCTTCAGCTTTTTCAGATATTGAGGAGAGTTGTGTGAATCACATCCTGTACTATGTTGCCTTCCATCCATCACCCCTGTTTTTGGTGACCTCCCTGTTTCATCTGCTGCTTTTAGGCAGTGGTTTGGTGATGCTGAGCTCCAGCAAAACTCCAGTTTTGTACTGAGCAGCTCCTGGTGCAAGCTGTGTTCTCTGACCACACACCGGCCATCCCCTCGCAGTTGTGCAAAGGCTGCTGTGCTTTGTGTCATCTGGTCCCATGAGAAATTGGGAGATGGAGCACATCTCTTGGGGTTTGTGTGGTTTTGAAATTGGGTTCATGGTCCTGCCCACAGCCTATTGTGACTCAGCTGAACCTCGAGGGAACTTTAGGGGAGTAACTGGGGGCTCCTGTTCCCAAAGCTGCTTTTCCCTCAAACCAGCAGCAGTGGAAAACTGATCTGAAATTCTGGGTTTGTTCACAACTGCCTCTGCCCTTCTGTACAATATCAGGGAACCCGGTTGAAGTCTTATCAAAGCTATTGCAGCAATAGAAGCACAGTTGCTCTTTGGGCTCAGGAAAATGGCAAAATGTCAATTTAGGTTCTTTGCAAGATTGTGATATTTAGCCACAAGTCTAAAATTTTAGTCTGTGTTTCTAAATCATCACTTAAATTTTACAGAAATTGGTGCTTTCAACCCTGCCTGGCTTTCATTTTATGAGTGTCTGTGTCTCTAAAACGTCTTAAAAGGTACAGTTCTGCCTTCCAGTTTTAGACATAAAGAGAAGATTTATTTTATTTTTGAAGTTCAGAAGGAGAAATCCAAAGGTTAACAGTTGGTTGGTATGTCAGATGTTACTGGGTATGTGTGTCTGCTCTTTATTTTTGAATTTCCTTTTCTCTGCTCCTCCAGGTGTCATCTTGACATGAGTACATTCAATCTTGGCACGAAGGAGTGTACAAAACTTACTTGAAGGGTGGAGAAAAGAAACTGCAGCATCTTTGTGTGCATCAAAATGCCTTGTAAAAGCTCTTCAGAGAGTGAGAATTCAGTTCTCTGAAACAATTTTCATAAGCACTTGGTACAAACATGAAAAACAGCATCTCTGTGTGCACTGTGCAAGCACAAGAGACGCAGATGATAGTGCAGTTACATTAGTGTAGAGAATGGGAATGTCTCATCAGTAGCAGAGAATAGAGGAGAAGCTTTTTGAAGTGTCCTGCTCAGAAGTTGCATTAATCCAGTAATATCCAAGCAATAAACACTGTAAGGCCTGGTTAGTCCTGAGGTTGTTTGGGCTTTATTGTGGTACATATAATTAAACTTTTAAAGAGACCTCAAGGCAACAGCCCAAACTCAGAAGGGCAGAGGGGAAAATGCTGATGGACAGTCCTACTGAGCTAGAACACAGTGGCTTTGAGGGAAAGGCTGCTGAATGGGCTGGCAGCTCAAAGAAGTAAAGCAACCGCACTTGGACTCACTAGTGGGCTCTTTGTCCAAGTTGGAGCCATCTCTTTCTCTAGGAAGCTATTTGTGTTGGAAATGAGGCCATAGCCTGGCTGGAGCAGGAAGGAAGAGGGGGATAGTGATCTCAAAGGGGTGTGCTCTGGGTGCAGAATGGCAGCCATGCAGAAGTAGGTTGGCTGTGAGGGCAATGAACTTGGCCAGAAAGCTCCTGCAGCCCCTTGCTCTGCTGAAAATCTGTACGGGAGCTTTTGGGGCCAGGGGGGGTCACGGTGTGGGGCTCCTGCACATTCAGCTACAGAGCCACAGAGCTGCCCTCCTGAGCCCACTTGGCCCCTCCTGCAGACTCCTTGTGCTTCACAGAAAAACAGAAATGTGCACTCAGCAGAGGAGTTGTCACCCTTTTCCCGTTCTTTACCTTCTCTGCAGTCGTTCCTGAGCACTTCCCCAGCATTGTATGAAGTGCTGCAGACCTTTCCTGCCGTGTAACTGTGTCTGGTCTATGAAAGGGATGTTGAAGCAGCAAAGAGGTGTAAGATTTTATTCCCAGTGATGTAAATTGTCTGTATTGAAGTCAATAAAAAGACCAGAATTTGCATCTTCCTTCCTGTGACCTTTAAAAATTGTGTTTGCCTGTATTGAAGGTGCCTGTGACACCATTTGTGGCTTAACTTGACTATTGGATGGAAACAATTTCAGTTTCCTGCTCTGATTCATAGGTCTCTAATGACAAGTTGGTTACATGTTAATTCTTGTTTTCAGCAATTATCATGCAGTTGTGCTTTCACTGGGAGCCGATAGCATACATGAATGGAAAGAGCTTCAGGTTAAGGCTTAATAGTGCAGCAATGATATTTTTTACTTGCCTGTCTGCAAACAGTTTCCCCACAGTTGTTGTGGGCCTTTTCTAACACAAATATATCAGAGGTGATTGTTTTTTGCTTGTTTTTTATTCTGTTTCACTACATTTAACAATGCTTTATATAGCATCAGTTTTGTTGCTGCTCTATCATCACCATGATTATTACCATAGGGCATAAAGTATCAAACTCAGATCACAGCTGTATTGTGCAGGAGCTGTATAAATGTGCAGTAAAGGGAGTCTCTGTCACAAAGTGTTAGTGGTGTCTGGAGAGAGGAGGCAGAGAGGAACAGGCACGATTCAGCAATGTGCTCCTACTGCACAAAAGCTCATTTGTGGTTTCGGGTACAGAGCAGTGCTTCAGACAGGAAGGGACACACTTCTTGTGCATGAGGTTGCAGGATCAGGAAGGATGAACTCTTGCTGCCCTTCTAGAGATCAGTGCCTTTAAATTAAATTTGCCTTACATGTGACAGAAAAAAGTTCAAGCATCTAGATAGCCAAAGGTGCCTCTCTTACCCTGATGAGGTCAGAAATATGTGTAATATTTTAACAGCGTATTCAGAGTCACTGTGAAAGTCCTCATTGTTTCAAACCTCCCTGAACTTCTTAAAGGATTTGCACTGCACCCACCTGGAAGTCTCTTCTCCCAGCAGCTAGGGGCAGGTGAGAGCCTTATTGTCCTTAGCAGGGATTCTCTGTTTAAAAGTATTACAAACAAGTAAGAGAAACTTGCTGTTTCCCATCCAGAAGTGGGTAAGACCTGTCTCCATCTCTGATTCAAAATCTCTCCTCACTGTCACTCAAGGCCCTTCCAGTTCCAAGGGACCAATTGTTTCTGTATTCCTCAGTCTAACAAGTTGGACAGCCCAGAGAAGGTGAATATGTTGGGATGGATTCTCATCCTTTGACTGGAGAAGGTTTTCTCACCTGGAGCTCATCTTTGAGCCCCAGTGCAAGTTGGTGCCAGTTCATAGGAGGACGATGGTGCCTCGCTGACTTTGCTCTCTCCTTTTTCTCCACAGCTCCTGTACGACAGCCCCAAAGCCCGGCAGGAGGTCGAGTATCACTGGCGAGCCTCAGGATGTCCTCACATTGTCCATGTCCTGGATGTGTATGAGAATATCCATCATGGGAAGAGGTGCCTGCTCATTGTCATGGAATGGTAGGGAGCAGCAGCAGCCCCTCACCAGGCACTGCCTTTGGAGGGATGGAGGGAGTGGGAGAATGTGTTGGCTTAGGTGGCAGCTGGGGGATTTCTCAGCAGCAGGATTTTGGTTTGCACAGGAAATCTTTTGTTCCCTGTATGGAACTGGTAAGGAGGTGTACAGCTGTTCCAGCCAACCTGAGTGATGGAAGAATGAGGAACCTTAACCAAAAAACAAATTTGCGTTGTGCTCCATAGCAATTGTCCTCATTAAAGCATTGACTGATTAATACACTCTTAAAAGATGCATCTCTACAAATACATTCTGCTTTGGTTGTAAATCCAACTTCAGATGTAAATCCAATGTTCCAACGTGGTCTGTCTTCTAACTGTTTTGGCTCTTAACTTTCCCTATTCTCTCCCTGGTCTGCAATACCACAGTTATTGTCCTCTTCACTGAGAGCAAATAATTCTTTTAGGTGTCTTTGGTTCTTTCTTTTTCTTCCTCTCCACCCCTCTCCACCACATGAAACAAGATTATTGTCAGCCTCCCAGTGCTGGCATATCTGATTTCCCAGCCTTGTGTGTTGTGCTCCCTGTGACAGGGTACATTAAACTGAAAGCATCAAACCTCCCTGGTTGTATTTTGTTTTCTCTTTATGCCATACCAGAATGACTTTCTGCATTGATGCAAGTGAGTGTGATGTTTAGAGAGCATTGGCATAGGAGGTAGCCTGTAATCTTTATCTGTTCCTGCTGTGATTCTGTGAGATTATATGGATGCATAGTCAGGTGTTAATTTTGTCCTTTCTGCTAATATAAGGTGGGGTTTTTTTATGTTCTTTGTTTCAGCATGGAGGGAGGAGAGCTGTTCAGCAGGATCCAGGAGAGAGGAGACCAAGCTTTCACTGAGAGAGGTGAAATATCACAAGTTTAACTTTAAAGTTTGTGAAAGATTTTTTTCTTTCTTCTCCATTTCTCTGTCCCCTGGATTAGTTTCCTTTTAGGAGTTTTTCTTTGATTTTATTTATGGTTGTTGTTATTGTTGTTGTTATTGTTATTTATCCCACTATGTGTTAAGAGTGATTTTGAAAAGTTCCTGAGAACCAGGGATTATGAGAATTGGCCAAGTTCAGGCAAAATGTGGAAGGTTAGAGAAAAATCTTTGTACAAATCTGTTCAGCTTTGTCATTTCTGTACCACGAGCGTGTCTGTTCCTCCGATCCCTGGTCTCGTGCCAGACCACCTCTGACATGATCAGTGCAGCTCCTGCTGTGATCTCTCTTTGGCTGTCCCTCAAGCAGCATCACTGCCCAGCTGTACTGTTGGGTCATGAGTGTAATGAGCAAATCACATCTGATGGAACATCTCCTATCCAAGGGTTTTAAAGCACTACTTGAAAGGAAGTGCTATTAGCCACACTGCAAACAAACCTCCTTGTCTATAGGAGGGGCTGAGCAGGTGTAAAGCCCTGCCATGAGACAGAGTTTGCACTGGAATAGTCTTGGCTTTTTTATTGTCTTTGCTATTTATTATTGACAGAGAACCACAGGCCTGTTTGATCACAGTTCTCCTTGCCCTATCACAGCAGATGAGCTTGTTTCTGCTCAGAGTAAAACCATTAATGTTTATAAGGTGTTAGTGTTTGTAACTATTGGCCTGAAAAAAAAGTGTTTAGAAGCAGAAAAATACACATCTGAGCTTGTAAATTACTGTGACTTATTTTGCAGGTCTGATGTAGAGGCCAGTCTGTTTCCTTCTTCTGTGTATCCTAGCCTGGGATGAATCTTTTTTAGTCCTCTAAGAGACTTGTGCATGGAAAATGAGCATTTTTAGAAACTTATTTGTTCCTCTCTAAAATACAAATTCCAGGCAGAAAACTGGTTCTGTTCATTTTTCTACGTTGTATGGCATTGTATAACTTTATAAATACTTACTTGGAAATCACCTGGGAGTGTTAAACAAAAAAAAAAACCTTCATTCTTTCCTGAGATAAATGAGCCCTGTGCCACTGGATTCCCCAGGTTCACTGCCTGTTTAGATAGCCACAGCTTCCCATTAGGATCAGAAAGGAGGAGATTGTGCAAGGTTTTCCCCAAAGAATAGGAATGTTTCTGCATTCGGAATGTCCTTGTCTGAGATTGTATAGTTTCAATCTCGAGCCATGTGAAAAAGGATTCCAGGTTACAATACAAGTTCTGCCTGTGCAGAACCCAGAGGATCAGGTTGGAGTTTCTATTGTTTCCCTGTCAGTGGAGATGTGATATAATGCTCACATGGGAATGTTCTTCCTCCTTGCACTGAAACCCCTCCCTGTGTAACTGAACCCTTCCAGACTCCCAGGGCACTGCTGTTGCAAGGCAGCTCCCCCAGCAGAACTTCCCACTGGGGCTCTGTTAAATTTTTGAAACATATTATTTCAGAGCTGGTAGTTTGGAATTTACTGAATAGAACCGTTGATTTTGCTCCTCATGATGAAAAACTTTTAAAGACAGTGAGGAATTAAGATGTGACCTATCCTAAAAGGACTATACTGTTATGTTGCTTTATTTTTAGAAAATCTGTTAGATCCTCCTTCTACCCCTGAACTAGAAACTGAAAGTTAAATTTCTGTCTCAAACAATCAAGGACATGTCCTGGACAATTAGAGATATATTCTGGTTGGGACTCCTTTCTTAACAGTTGTTGTTTGTGTACCTGCTCTGCTCTTGCTGCTTTTTTTGGTGAGCAAATTAAAGCACGAATTTCCGAGCTCCTGAGGAGTCTGAGCTGTTGGGCTGCAGCGCCTGCTCAGGAGGAGGGCTGAGCAGCTGGGCAGTCGGGGGCTTGGTGCCTGCAAACCCAAAACACAGCTGTTAGGGCTAATTTTAGGGTTTCTCTAGCCTTGACGCTTGCCCTGTGATCCAGCAAGCTGTTTGTAAGCCATAAGCATTCCCAAGCCTGTCCCTGAGTTACAGTGGGAATGTTAATGCGACCTTTCTCTAAATTTGTATTTATAGAGGCGTCTGAAATAATGAGAGACATCGGGACAGCCATCCAGTACCTGCACTCCATGAACATCGCACACAGAGACGTCAAGGTGAGGCTCCAAGGTGTGTGGGCGGGGGAATAGAGCTCATGGCAGGAAAAAACCTGGGCAGCAGGGATTTTAGCAGAACTGGGAGTGCAGTCAGGTGGTCAGAGTGTTCCTGTTCTTCTGCCAGTGTGAGAAAAGATTTGCTCACTAGTTTGCAACTAGTCCAAGGTTGGAATATTCATGTGTGCTAATGCCTTCCAGTTGTGTACAGAATGCAGAAAAATCTCATGATAGTCAGATGCTTAGTTAAAGAGGTACTGCCCACTTGCAATCCATTAATTAGCAAGAAAATAACACTGCTTCAAGTGAAGTTATACTGGATGCCTCTGTGTACAGTCTTTGCCAGTTATTAGTTGTTTTCAGCATCATGCTTGTGTTAAAAAAAAAATAAGAACCAAAAAAAAAAACCCCACAGAACCCCCAAAAAGCAAAACCCTCTTCAGAAAAAGGAGAAACTTTTGGGAGGAATAATACCAATTTCATGCATCTAACCCACTTCAATAAGTATGTGAATATTTGGGAAAACAGGGACATCTCAGTTACTGCCAGTGTTTAATGAGGTAAAGTTTGAACCTCTATCTCGTTGCAGAGGTTTGGCAGAACTTGTAGTGTTGTATTTTGTGATCATGCTGTGAAGAGCACAGCACAAGCAAAACCAAGCTCGCTGCACCCCTGGGATTTCCAGTGCAGGGACACAGCATGGGATGGAATGTGCTGGAGAGCAGGACATGTAATGATGGACTGAGGCAGCAGATCAATTCCACAGCTCTGAGCTGGTGGATTTTCTGCAGATGTTTCTCTGTGTTTAGCTGGAGGGAGAACTGACACATCGTGGTGTCACCAGGGGGTAAACTGGGAAACAAGTTGAACTAATTGCAGATAATGGAAATACCCTGTTTTCCCTGTTCTCAGGCACCAGAGCTTGTATTTCCCTCTGTGCCACTTCTGCTTCTATGGAGTGTGGAGGTGGAGTGGAATTAACTCAGATTTCAGGAGACAGAGGAGGGGAAAGCAGCAACGGGACTGTGTCTGCATCAGTTAATTTTGATGGAGTTGTGTCAGTTGCTTATGGAGGCTTTGGCTGAGGATTTCCCATGTCCTGCCCCTCGGTTGCTTGAGGCACAACGTGGTGTCAGATCAGCTGCTGTCATCACACAGATCAGTCCCAGGAAGTGCAGAGAACTGAGAGAGGTTCAAGAAGCCAGACTGGATGCCATTGGATAGGGTCTTGTGGTTAGTTCTCCCAGACACCTTGCTAAGAAGGATGTTGGTACTTAGTCTGAGGAAAAATGCTGCATAGTGAGAGGAAATGTTCTGTGTGTTTGGTGGGGATGTGGTAGAAGTAAGAAGACCTAAATGCTGGTGGTGGGTTTGACCTGTCAGTTCATTAGAGACATCTCTTCATTGTCCTGTTTGTTCTCTTTTGGTGGCTTTCCAGCCTGAAAACCTGCTTTACACGTCTAAAGACAAAGATACTGTGCTCAAACTCACAGACTTCGGCTTTGCCAAAGAAACCACTGTAAATGCACTGCAGACCCCCTGTTACACTCCTTATTATGTGGGTGAGTTATCCAAGGCACATTTCTTCTATGTTTCAGTCATCTGTTCCCTTACAGCAGTGGGAAATCTTCTATTGTGGCTGTAATGTGAAGTGTTAGCCTGCAGGATTTAAACTGGGATCCAACCCAAACCTAGTCTGATTCCAGTACAGTTCAGTGCTCCTGCTTTCTGCCTTGGTTGCAGAGGAAACAGCCTTCACAGGAGATACAAATGAGGATTTACAAGGAGAGAGAGCAAGAATTTCTTCTGATTACACCTGAAGTAATCCTGGTATTTCCTCTGAATGATGTAATATGAGCCATAATTTGAATTGAGCTTCATTATATTTGGGTGTTTCCTTGCAAAACTTTCCTTAGCTAAAACTAATTCAATAAGAGAGAAGAGTATTTGCCTCAGCTATAAAACTTCTTTAAGCTGGCAAATTGAGGAATTAGTAATAAAGAACCAACGTGACTTAATCACAGCAGAGTTTTTCCTTCATTTTGTCCAAAGTTGAAGCACTGTGTAATGAATACCACAGCAGCCTGTCCTTTATGCACTCATTTTAGGGTTGAGTTAATAGTCATTCATCATATGGTATCACTGAGGCAGTCCATGCTTGGAATTTCTTTGCTGGAAAAAGGACTTAGTTTGAAAAATTACTTCTCTGATTAAAGCTTGTATAGTTTTCTGTATTGAAAGGTACTGTTATTCACTGGCAGCAGATAACCACATTAGCAATACTCCTTTTCTGATGCCTTCTATGTTTTTGTGAGCTGGGCTTGGTGATAAAATGTTAAGGAGTTTACACACGTATGTTTTTATGCCTTTATATTTGTGTATAAACAAGCTGACATTTTCCTTCTCAACACCTTTTTATAAACCAGCATGATTGCTCATATGTTTAAAGAATCATTTTCCTTACAAAATCAAGCTCCCTGCCAGTTTACCTGCCCCAGGGGACAAAAAAATCCCCTCTAAATGTATCTCTGTCTAATTTTGTTACTTAGTGGAAAAAATATAATGCTCTGGAGGCCGAAGAAAAATACAGTGCCCTGTAGCTGCAGGAGCTAAACATACCACCTAGGTATCGTTCAAAATTTTATCACAGCTCCAGTAGGGCCTTTCTATTCTGATTGCTGGAACATATGCTCCTGCCTCTTTCAGTGCAGTGTCTCCCTGCACACATTTAGCTGTAGCTCCTTCTGCTTTTTGGTAATCTTAGTACTCTCTTGAGCAGAGAGACACCAAGGTGAGGAGTAGGGCATCTTTCCAGCTCTGTTCCTCCTTTTTAAAGCTACTTTAGATGCTTTTAGGAACTTGTCAGTCAAAAATGCTACCCAGTTCCTGCAGTGAGTTGCATTTTTTTAGTGCCTCTGATACCTGTTGTTGGAGGGTGCTGCTGCTGACAAGGTGATGGAGATGAAAAGAGATATCTGGTACTCTGTTAATTTGTGGTTTTAATCTTCCCCAGCCCCAGAAGTCCTTGGTCCTGAGAAGTATGACAAATCATGTGACATGTGGTCATTGGGTGTCATCACATATATTCTGTAAGTATTTGGGAAGAAAGCTGGTGAACAGAAGGAGAACACAACTTGTTAAATCTGCACTCACAAGTAATTGGGAACTGGGATGGTGCAGCCTGCAGTAGAATATAAGCTTAAATAAAACTTTTTAAGAGGTAAAAGGAATTTCCTAGTTATGAAAATTCTTTTGTCCACTCTTACAGCCTGTGTGGGTTCCCTCCATTCTACTCAAACACTGGTCAAGCCATTTCTCCTGGGATGAAGAGAAGAATTCGGATGGGGCAATACGGATTTCCCAATCCAGAGTGGGCTGAAGTATCAGAGGAAGGTAGAAATGCTCCCTGGTGCTGATGAGTGTGTGCATGGTGGTGTGCAGTGCTGCAGTGCTTACAAAGAGACTATTTCTAAAAATCTATCTGAACTTTTGTTTTCCTTTCTTTTACAATTTAAATCTTCTTTTTTGTATGGTGATACAGAGAACGACTGGGAACTGAGATACCAGCCAGCAACCTCAGTGCTACAAAAAGTACAGTGACTACAAAAAGTAAATGACTACTGAAAACCTTCTTTGAAAATCCAGCTAGTGCCAGTGAATGCTGAGATTAAACCCTCTGGAAACAGAAGTTTCTAATCCTTAGAAAGGAGACAGCCAGGACAGCTCCAATGCAGGCTGAGCTGGAAAAAAGGCAAACTGTTTTAAGAACTCATTCAGTCTTTGCCCTCCTTGGTGATCCAGCCAGCAAGGATGGCAAGTTTTCATGCTAGCTTTTTGGGGTGTGGGAATTTGCCAGCCACCACTTCAATCAAGGTCAACAATTTATTTTGTATAAATCGTTGATCAAAAGGTGCCGGGCTCAAATCAGTGTCCTGAAAGTGGGTATTTTTGATTGCCTCTTATCCTGACAGTTTCATAAGCTGGAAGTCTCACCTGCTTGTCATATTAAAGAGAAGGGTCAGTAATGTCTGGGCTTACCTGTTTTTTGTACAAGCCCTTTACGTTGGTGTGTCCTGTTTTTGTCTGCTGTTTAGCAGTAGCAAATTATCCTTGGATCCTGATGTGCTCTGGGGCATCTTCACCTCTCACTGGATCTCATGGCTCTGTGTGCAGCACAGCCTGCTGAACATTGTTGAGAGAGATGTTTTAGTCATGAGTTTCTGGCTAAATATTTCGTCTGCTCTGGGTCTTGTACATATTCCAGCAGTAAAAAACATGCTAGAGGAGCTCAGTGGGAGAACATGTACTTGGACTATGTGTAGGGTTTCTGTGTGCTTGCACGGATGGAGATAGGGGCCCTCTACCTTTGATCCTGTTAGGATCATCTCATTTGTGGGTGTTCTTCAGGCTGATGAGGCACCTTCAGCAAACTGCTCCTTTTTATCCTGCTTTGTGCTGTTCTTGTCCTTTGCAGCCTCTCTGAACAAACTAAACTTGTACCTCTGGCAACATCTTACAAGCATTTAGTCATCTTGCATGTGATGTTCCTAAAAGAGAATTCTTATTTAGAAGTTTTTCTAGGTTCCCCAAGGAAGTTTTGTGTAAGACCTCCTAAATAATTTCTTTGGATGCAGTGTTTCCAGTCTGTCCACCCACACTAATGAAACTCTTGTCTAGACTCTCGCCATCTCATATCTCACTTATTAATGCTCTTGCTTTGGCACATCCCATGTTCACAGAAAGTTGCTGCAAAACCTGTTTGTGCAATCCATTTATTGGATTTTTTTGTCTTTTTAGTGTCCTCTCAGTTGTCAAAGTTCACTGTCCCTTTTTTCCACAGCCTATGCTAGTTGTTGTCTTCCATAGTTTCTCAAAACATCAGTTTATGTATTCATTCAGCTCATAATGCCCAGCTTGTTGCCATCTTTGAGGCAGGCAGCTTAGCAGCTTTCTGTTCCTGTGCTTCTCTTTTCCTCCAGCAGTTGCTCTCAAGGCAGTTGGTGTGGTGATGTAGAGAGCATAGCTGGAATCCCCAGGCCTTTTCTTTCCTTCTTGCCTCTTGTTTTGGATGTTTTCCTGTTTTGCTCCTTTAAACACAGTGACCTGCCCCACACTGCATGGCTTCTTAACATGGTCAGAGCAACAGGGAGGTGTTTTCAGTTCTGCAAAATTGTGTTTCTTCATTCAGCAGGTCCTTGTGTTCCCAGGGTTATTTGGGAATGCAGTCCTAGGCTACACCATGCCCTGTTGGTTCTGTTTTTCAGCCAAACAGCTCATTCGCCATTTACTGAAGACTGACCCAACAGAGAGGATGACAGTCTCTCAGTTCATGAATCACCCTTGGATTAATGTGAGTCTATATCTCTTTTTATAGCATGAATTTATCCCTACATGCAGAACTTAGGTGTAGCCTCACACAGCACAGCAAGAGGAGGACTGTTATTACCGCTGCTCCCTTAATTAACCTCCTGTGCCCTCCACAAAGGGTCACCTGCCCATAAAACCACAATTGCTCTTGGTGTTACCAGAGGACACCCAAGGGGAGACACCCACAGTCGTGTCCTTGGAAGCAACAGCTCAAAGATATCTCTATTCTGTGAGCAGGCAGTCACTATTGACTCTGCAGCATATGCATGTGTTACTCTCTTTAAAAATATAAAAATAAACTCTATGTGCTTACTTCATTGGTGCAGGATTTGAAGAGCTATTATTAGAGGTCTCAGGCACCATTGTGCATAGCTGTGTTAGAGTGAGCACATTCCTGTGCTCAGTGGGAATTCTCATCCTTGGCAGAGTTTGGAAATGCATGGGGGAGGAGCAAGGGTCTCTTATTGCCCCAGTAGGGTGGTACACAGAGCCAGTTCAGTCATTCTGTGACTTGGTTGAATTTACTTTTTCTTAGAAGAAATTTTTTGGGTAAAAAAGAAAAAAAATACTTTATTCATACAAAATGGATTATTTCAAGTAAGAGACGCGAATCCCAGAAGTTACAAGACTGAGTTTCATGATACCATCTCTGCTCTGTAGGTGTCCCTCAAAATAGTAGGTTATACTTCTCACATTTGTGTCTAAAAAGATACCAGTCTTGTTCTTGCTGCCCAAAAAATCATCAACTAGGAACAGAATCACTTCTGCTGTAGAATGTCCTTTGTTCCCCTGGTGTTAGTGTGTCTGTGCTGATCCTCAGAGGACAGGGCAGAAGCAGAGATGTGGCTGATAGTCCCCATTCCTCCAATGTCTACTGCAGGATCTGAAAGCCCTTGGAATCAAATGAAATGTGTCTGTGGGGCATCCTGATGAAGTAGAAAGGTGTTGTCATTCAGAGTTGTGAAAGCTGAGAAACTGAGATTGTAAAGACTGTAGAACAGACCCCAGACAATGTTTTGGAGTCTTTTTAAACCAAATAAAAATGTAATCACTGCTCAGAATAAATACCTCCAGCTTTGAGTGCTTGAAGCCCCAAGAAGGTGTTTCAGAAGTCAGCAGGTGAGGAATTTCATGGAGTGAGTGCCTAATAGCTAAGGAAGCTGCCACCTACAGCGACACTTGGTGCTTGGAATATGCAAAGAGCCAATTAATGAGGAGGAGATTAGAGACAAGGTCTGCAGACACTGCTGCATCAGAGCCCTGCTCTCGTACCCTTCCTGGAAGAAAGCTGCAGGTTGGCTTTTTTTTCTGCTGAACCTATTGTTCACAGGGGGCAGAGGGAGGGAGGGAGAGGGAAAGACCAATGCAATGAATGTCTGTGTTCTGCCTTTTCCCAAATCCCAAAGTGGAAACACGTCTGGGGAGTTGCACAAGCAGTGGAGGAGGGTGCTTGTGCCTCTTTTTTTTTCTTTCCCCTCTTTTTTCTAATGAGATGAGTGGCAGAAGTATTTTACTGTGAACTAGGCAAAAATTGTCAGAGCACAGAATCATCTAGTTCCTTGTGTATAAGATTTTTTTTTAACAAGTATCAGCTCACAGCAGAAAGGAGAGCACCTTCCACGGGGACAGGGACATCACTGAAGCCAGTCTGCTTGTTTTCTATTTCTCTTGTCCCAGCTGTGTTCAATAAAACTGTACCCTGGCCAGCTTGGGTCCTTTTCCAGAGGATGCTGGAGTCAGGATTTCTGCTTTGCTTCTGTGACTGCTGCACTGCTGCTCTGAGCTTGGGGGAGCATAAGCACTGCTTCCACTGTAGGGTTTGGTTTACAGGGATGTACAGGGATCTCCTCAGATGTTGTTGACATGAAGCTGTAGGATGATACAGCAGCAGACAGCAAGTTTGGGTAGAAAGTGTAAGGAAAATAGAGTATGCAAATGAAATTATAGTTTGGGTTATGGACTGGAAAGAATTGCCACGATTCTTGCTACGTTTAGCCAGGGAGCTGTGCTTCATGCTTTAGAAATTGTCCCTTATTCTAATGTAAAGTATCTCCTGATCTTTCATGGCAGGTGAGCATAGATCCCAGTTTCATGTGGATGCACTCTCTTCTGAGCTGTGCCTTGCTGAGAAGAATTGTGTCATTTCCTCTTTGGGGCTCACTTAGTTGGATGAAGTGGTAATCTCAGTTAATGCATATGTACAGGAAAATTTCTCCTACAACAAATCCTACAAGATAAAGGTCAAATTAACCACTTTAAGAGATTGACTAATAAATAGTGAAATGACAGTTAAAATCTAAAATGTACCTAAAAGTTTAGGTTAGACTGAAAGGGAGCAGAGTGAAAGAAGCTCAGCACTTTTTTCTCTTTCCTTTTGTTCTTTCAAGACACTGTTGTGTAGGGACTGTGGTCCTTCTCTACCACATGCATGAGTTCATTTGGGGAGTGATTGGAAGCAGGAATAATGAGGGTCATTGGAGGACATTAGATCAACTTTTATGCCCTTCATACACACAGAAGAGCAAGAAGTCACTTCCCAAATGTTGTTTTTCAGAACTTTTTTTTGGTATTTTTCTCTTTTCTCAGAGATCAATGTCAGTGCCACCAACTCCTCTTCACACTGCACGGGTCCTGCAAGAGGATAAAGACCACTGGGATGAAGTTAAAGTGAGTCCATCCAAGTTCAGATTTCTTTAAGTCAAGTCTGATAGGAAATGAATTTTGCTGCCTTCTCTGGGGATGTGCATTTCCTTGGATACTGTGGCTATTTTGAATACAATCATGTCAAACAAGGCAGGCATAAACAGTCTTGGTTAGAACAGTACAGTATATATGATAACTGTTTAAAAAAACAAGGAATGCATTTGAGCTTCATGTGGATGCCTTACAGCTGCACCAGCTGTCAACAAAGATGGTGTTTATGATCAAAGGCATTAATGATACTCCTGCTGAGCCACTGTGGGTACCCAGAGAGGAGAAGGACAGTGCTGAGGCAGTAAGAATGTGATGAAAATGTAGAGGGGCAGGTGGGAGGGCTGAGCTGCATTCTGGTTTTCTGCAGTGCTCTTGAATTGTGGAACAGCACTGAATAACCTTAGTCTTGTCTTGTTAGGACATTTGGTGGGGGGAAGAAGAGAGAAAAAAAAATTGTCTCTTCCTTAATCTAAGCAGGTGCCTCACGTACTGTTGGTACTGATGGCTGCTGAATGCCTCCTGCAAAGTGAAACTGTAGAGCACACTGAAAGTCTTAACTCTTTCCTGCTGGCCTTTAACAGGTTGGCATGCTTTTATAATTAAGGCTGAATTTTCTGTGCTTAAAATTTCTAGCATTTTGACAATTACAACATTCCTGTGGTGTATTTTATGGATTACTGATTTTATTTAAATCACTCGTGCGTAGTCTCAGCTGTTGAGCTATGTAATGGTAAAATTTTCTAGGACCTAGGCAACATCTGCTTTCTGAGTCAGAGATCAAGCAGTTATTTTCACTTATCTGCCTTTTTTTCCGTGTTTCTAAGAATTTGTTATGCTTGTGCTTCTGTGTAGGTCCCAGAGGTATTCCCTCGAGCTACCAACAACATTCCTGTGATATTGAATTGTTTTTCCTTTCCTGAACCAAATGCTTAGGCATTCATTTACTTAAACAGATTTTTTTTACAACCTTATTAAAAAGTTTAACATGTGCCTGTACTTAAGCAGTAATTCAAACTAAGGAGGTGTGGGAATTTGAAACACATACTTTTAAAGATCTTTGTGTGGAGGCACAGAGCCAGCCAAGGAGAAGTGCTGGGCGTAGGGACATGGTGGAATTTAGGCCAGCAGAGCGTGGTCCTGTGTGCTCCCATGTGAAATGCTGTGTGAGCAGCTCCTGCTGGCTGAGCCCCTGGTAGGAGGAAGCCTTTGGTCCTGGTGCAGTGCCACAGAAAGGGCTCAACTCTTGCTGGCTGGGGGGTGACAGAGGGTTCCTTGTGTCCCTTCCCCTCCAGGCTGTAGGGTGGGGTAGCTGTGCTCTTGCTGCCTCAGGGGCTTCCATCCATTGCTTGCTTGCTTTCAGGAGGAGATGACCAGTGCTCTGGCTACCATGAGGGTGGACTATGATCAGGTGAAAATCAAGGACTTGAAAACATCCAACAACCGCCTCCTGAACAAGCGGCGCAAGAAGCAGAAGCAGACGGGCACCTCCTCTGCGGCCCCGGGCTGCAACAACCAGTGAGGGCAGAGGCCAAGGACCTGGGGGTGGAGGGTAAAATTTAAACAGAGCGGTTTAAAATCAAATGATCACCTCAGACCACTCCACAAAGACAATGAGATCATGAAGATGCTATCCTGCAAAGAGGGAACAGTGTGATAACGTTTTGATAACTTGAATCAGTGCTTTGCTTTTAAAGACTAATAGATCTGACATGATTCTGTTGCATATTGCAAGGGAAGGTACAGCAACGCCAGAAATGTTACAGGTTTTTGGTTTGGCTTTAACTGTGTAGGACAAGAGGAGAGAACAGGAGGCAGTCTCAGCATACTAATGCACTGAGGCTTTAACAGCCATCTACAAGAGTAACTTCTGCTGCTGCTTTAAACTGGGGAATAGAAAAGTGCCAAGTGTTCTGCTAAGAGTGTTTTCGTAGTTTAGTAGAATTGCTAATAGTCTGTATTTCCAAACTTACCTCCTACAGTTACAGAATATCACCTAAACTGTAAACAGTTATTCTTGTTACAGGAAAAAAGCATCCATACATTTCCATTTTTATAAAGACTTCAAGTAGTCTCATGTGAAGATTTGAGTTTGTCATGGATTCACATTTGCTAACATGTAAGTTTTCTGAACTGTAGCCACTATGTTGTGTCTCTGCCACTGTCAGACCCCTCTCTTGTAATGTTTTCACTTTAACTGATACTTTTATGTGAAGAGTTTCAGTAAGGATTTAAGTAGTTGAAAGTACCCTGCAGAGAACATTGCTGTTCCCTTGGATCCACAACCTCCAGGGTGTGCAGCTGGACATGCAAGGAACTGCTTTAGAAGAGAGACTTCTGAAATTCGGGAAGAAGTGGCAAATACATGTTCTCTGAATGGACCCTGGTGTCTGCCAGCATCCCTTCTAGTAATTATCTCCAGATCCTGTGCCTAAGATGGGCTGATCACAGCAAATTGTGGGATGTTGGGGTTGGTTTGTTTCCTGAGGTCAGGAGGGGGGAGGATGCTATTTTCTTTATGATGATTTGGTGGCATTTCAGGATCCAAAGATTTTCACCACTTAAGGAAGATTACTTATAAGTACATCCACCCGTTATTTTTTTCCTATTTTAATTCTTCTTATTTCATGGGAACCTGTCCTTGGTTTGCTGGTATGTTTTATTTTGTGATCAGAATATTTTCTCTCACTGTATTTTGGGCTTTGGATTTTTTTTAGTTTAGGTGAAGCAAATATTTGTGAAGGTGTTATCAGAGTCTGGGATGAAAATTATGTGCTTCCAGTGATACAGGCAAATACAACTTTGTGGTAGGCTCACAGAGTACTGGTGTGTTAATAGGCTTGGGAGAATGTAAAAAGACAAAAAGGAAAACAGGGCTCCAGAGTGGATCTGAATTGTCAAATGAGAGTGACACCCAACAAAGCTCAGCTTGAGGCTTTGGACCTCATCTGGGTAGCCCAGTTCCCATCTTCAGAGTGTTGAATGAGACCTCAATTCTCCTTTGTGAACTGGTCATAGGGTTTTGTAACATGATTTATTAAAATCAGTTTTTGACATTCCTTCCTCCTGTCATCCCTGTTTTTGTTGACTTGTTGCAGAGTTTGCATTGCTTTGCTAGGTACATCTGTGTTGAAGGTGACAGGAAAGGGGAGAAGGAAAGTGTTCCATGATGTCCACATTTGAATACTGCCCAACTCTGAACATTTTGTTAGGTCACAAGGTTTTGAATATCAATCTTTGTAAAGTTGTATTTTTAAATTATTTCATGTTTCAGGTATCTGTGATTATAGCATGTCCTGTATGTATTTGTTTTGCCATTTTACTCCAATGAATTATGCAAATATTATTCACTGCCTGTAAATGAATACTACAGATGAAGAGTTGTGATGTGTTTGGGGTGCAACAGTTGGAATTAGAGCCAGGTCCAAGTTTCTGTCCCTTTATCCAAATTTTTTGAGGGGCGTATGTACTTTATTGCTGCCATTGCATCTCTGTGCCCCATCAGGGTGATGGATGTGTATAATGGGGTGTCCTGGCTGCCTTGGGGTCAGTGCCACTGAAACTGTGCAACCCAGCTTTTTGCCTCTGCCTTGGCCAAGGTTTGAGCAGGAGCTCTCAGTTGCCACCTGGTGCCTCCTGGCTTGTCAGCTCAGCCTGGAGCTCAAAAAATGTTCCTGGGTAGTTTTCCATAGGGAACTGTAAAACACACCCAAGCCTGATTCCTTCCTGTGGGGTTCCAGTCTTTACTGCGGGTCAGAAGCTGGAACTGAGGCACCTGGCACAGCACCTTTAGCTTTGTCCCTGTGTGGCAGGACAATCCCATCTCATTAAACTTTAATTAACAGTTCTTGCCTTCTACCCTACAGCAACAGCACTCAAGAGCGCTGTAAAGCCCTGCAGGAACCAGAGGAGGGCCTCAAAATGGCAGACATGGAAGTGTATGCAAGTATTGGGCAGAAGGGTTTATGTTTATTGTCCAGATGGAAGGAGGACCCTCCTTGGGAGCTGAGAAGCAGCTGCCCTGTGATGTTTGGAGTCTCAAACTACTGCCCTGGGCACCACAGCCTTCTGCAGCCCAGTGGAGCAGAACAGCTCATGTTTTATCTGTCTCTGTGTCACCTGGAGCTGGGAGGGGCTGCCAGGGAGCAGATTTGGGGTGCAGGCATTCCCCAGCAGGGTCTATGTGCTCCAGGGAGCTGTAGGGATGTGCAGAACATTTGATGGACTTGGCTTCGCCCAGCCCCACCACTCCACCTGCCCTGCAGCTCCAAGAGCTCCCCAAAACCAGCCTGCCATCAGCTCCCCAAAACCAAGCTGCCATCAGCTCCCCATATATGACCCTGCCATGAGCTCCCCAAAACCCAACCTGCCATCAGCTCCCCGTATATGACCCTGCCATCAGCTCCCCAAAACCAACCTGCCATCAGCTCCCCAAAACCCAACCTGCCATCAGCTCCCCAAAACCAACCTGCCATCAGCTCCCCAAACCCTGCAGCATTGCAGGCCTTGCTCTGGGCCTGTGGCTCTGCAGAAGGTGTTGCCTGAGTCTGGCTGCCAGCTGAGCTCTGGGGAGGACCCTCTTCCTCCCTGCATTCACACGTATTATAAAGAGCTCTGGTGAGCTGGTGGTGGTGTTTGGGTCTTGCCTTTACCCTCAGACATGTCATACAATAGGCTTTTTAGAACTTGCTGCTCAGGATCCAAATTTATAGCCTGTTTTTAGAAAGGATAGGCTATTACAGAACTGATTATGCATTTGCATATTCATCAGCCATATAGAGGAGGTAAAGAGCTGGGAAGGAAAAGAAGAAATGAATGGTCAATAGCAAAGGCTTCAAGGAGAACACAGATTAAAAGGTCTATTTATTTTTTACAGCAGAAGCTGAAAAAAGGACTGCACAATTCCCCACCCCCATCCCTTTTCACAGCGATTGCTCATGGGCTGCTGCCTCCCCTTGTGTTTCTCTGCACTGTGCTCCTCACACACGTGGTTCATGTGCTCTCACCAGTGCTCTTGCTCTGATCCACACACAAATGTGTGCCCAGGCATGCAGGAAATTCCCTCCCTCTCTTTCCCAGCCTTTGCACCACACACTTCCCTACCTCTTTGATCACATGCCACATGGTGAACCTGGCTTCGACATGGAACAATTAAAAACACACATTAATGATAAGTTCTTGGCCTAATTCTGTATTTTTCTATTTGTCAAAATCCAGCATGCAGTCCTGGGATTGCTTTTCTGTCTTAACACTTCACTGCCTTGAGTCTGGAGGCCCAATTACGTAAGTGCTTCTGACTTGTCTGACATGAGGGATAATGAGAATGCTGCACACTCAAGTTTGATCTAATTTCCCTGTCCTCTTTTCAATTCACACTTTATTTGGCCCATGTTTAGACAAAGGTGCTTTTGAGAACAGGAAGGTTTAGTGGGAAGGAGGGAGCCAAAGGTTTTAATTACTTGCAGGGAATCATGACCACTTGTACTGTTTTAAACCTGTGGTCCAGGTGGGGAGGAGGTGTTAATGTGTGCTCAGCTGCTCTGATGTGTTCTGCTGCTCAGCCTAAGGATGGAGCCAGCTCAGCTAATAAACCTCAGGGATGAAGGGAGGGGAGGCAAGCAGGGAATGACTACACATGCAGGAGAACTCATTTTTTCTAAGAGTAAATGTTTTGGGGAGTTTTATTGTGGAAATATCAGAATTTTCTTTTTCCCAGGTTCCAGTGTTTCCCCTTATCACCCAGCTATTCAGTAGTGGAGCTGGCATAGCTGGGAATGGACATAGTCAATTCTCTTTTAGAGAGCCTAAAAAGGATGAAGACAATGAAGGAGAGAGAGAACACATACTCAAAATCTCAAAACAAAAATCTTGTTAAAAATTTTTGCAAGCTAACAGGCCAGTCTTCAGCTCTGTACTTAAATGTATCTCACATGTGGAAAATTGAGGTTAGAGCAAGCCTTGGTAATAACATTTGCTGAAGAAATGCATCCCTGGAATCTTTACACCAGGTAAGAAACTTCTTTTTGGGAATTAAGTCCAGAGTTTAAATAGGATTTTTTTTTCATTTTGTGTGGTTAGAGGAATTTAATGGAGCAAAGGGAGCAGAAATGGGGAATGATATGTCATGTTGAAGAATAAGATATGTCTGCTGTTGTATTTTACTTGAACTTACTTTTTTACTGCAAGTGCTACCTGTGTACAGACATAGCAAGATACATTCAACTCTTTTTTAGCACTGCAGAAGGAGGATGTTGCTGCACTCTAGGGAAATGTGGAAGATAACCCTGTGACTGTAGATGAACATCTATTCTAGTAAATCTGTAAATGATGCTTAGCATTAAATTTATTTTAAAATTTCCTGCCTCATGAATCTGCCAGATGCCAAAGTCTCACAGGTCTGCTCTAAGTACGTGAAGGCACAGAGGCATCACTGTCACTGGGTTTCCTCCTGCTGTTTGGGACCACAAAAAGGAGCAGTTGCTGAAAGGCACTGCAGTGATTTTAGTTTCCAGGAGCCAAAAGAGGAAAAAGGTGTCTTTCAAATAGCTGAAGATGACAGAAAGGGCCAGGCTCTATTTTATCTGTGGAGGGGTATCTTGACCTTTAGTTCAGCTCCCAGAGCTGTTGCTAACAAGCTCTGTTTTAGCTGTGTGGGGGCTGCAGGCCCAAGGCACGGCAGAAATCTCTGCTGCTTTGACACCGAGCTGGTGCTTTCCCACTGTGAGCCAGGGAAATGCACACCCTGGGGCCATGGTTGCAAACCACTGAGCATTCTTGGTCCTGGGGCTACAGTGAAGCTGAATAATACCAAAAAGGAGGAGCTGCATTGTTTTCCTCCGTGTTAGACTTCTATCTGTTGAATTTTCCTGCCTCCAAGGTCTGCCCTGGTACTGCCAGTGTAGCAGCTGTTTCTTCACTTGGTAACAGGGAGCACAAATGCTTCTTTTGGGGACTGCATTTCTTTCTCTAAATTTCAAAGCTGGAATAAAACTCTTAAACAGCATGGTTATTTTGCCTAATACATTCTCCTCAAACTTCCAGGCTAGTCCATTTGGGAAACATGGAAGATGTTCCCAAGAGACTTCTTATTGCTTAGCTACTGAAACACCTGCTAAAACTGAGCTCTTTTAAAAACTGAAAATTATTTAAATGTGAAAAAGAGTGGGTTGATCTGGAAAAGAAACTTCTCAAAAGACTAAAATTAGAATGGAATGTGTTAGAAGAGAAATACTGGTGGGGGAGGAGGACTAAGGGTTTTTTTTAAGTAAAAATGCTACTGCTTGAGTAATGATCAGGGAAATTCTGGTTAGGATATTAGCTGCTGCTCCAACCCAGAGCTGTTCCTGGATTCAGAAATAATTATATTTTCCTAAAGATAGATCTACAATACAGACTCCAGGGTTTTTTTCTGAGTTACTCTAAAGCAAGGATCAGCTTGATGTTTATAAATGAAACTTTTGACTAAGTGCTGTTAGTGAACCAAATGAATAGTGCCCTTTTTTTTTTTTTAAGAGCAAATAATAATTGAATAAATAAGCTTTGCAGATTAACTTCTGCTCTCCTAAAGTTGCTTGACTGAGCTGCTCCCAGAAATCTTGTAAGGTGAAGTTACCTTTCATTTTTGCTTTTGGAATTTTGCGTTTGCACTTTACCACTGCATGTTTGACTTCTGTCTTGAAGAAAAATCTAATTAGTTGTCCCAAGGCTACCATTCCATGATGCAAGGCGTTTTTCTCTTTTCTTGGCTCAATTGCAGTTGTACCACTTCTTCTTTTATTTCTGAATTCCTTGTGGTGTAAAGTATTGGAAGAGTTTCAAGGAATCCCACTACCTGGAAGGAAGCAAAAATCTTTGTAAAATGGTGAGGAGGAAAGTTCCAAGCAATGGCTAATAGAAGGAAAAACACCCCTCTGAGGAAAAGAGAAGGTCTCTACAAAGAAATGCACTCAACTACAAAGAGTAAAATGAGGTGGTCTGGTTATCTTCCTTTTAAATACTTTGGTTTTCTTCTCCTCCTTGATTTCAAGAGTTTGATGTATTTTATACTCCTTGGAAGCCATGAGTACTTCCTTTAGAGAGACTTGACTGCAGTATTTCAGTTTCCTCCCTAAACATAAAAAAAAAATCCTATAGAAGCTTTATGCTGTAGGATATTTTAAATCTGAGGAGTAGGAAGGAATTGAATTTCCTGATTTAAAGTGACTCAGCTCAGTCTGCCTCCTTGTTTCGTAATAGATTCTCTGCATCCAGCTCAAACCTTGGCTGGCACTCGGGAGAGCTATCAGATGTTTTCTCCAATGATTTGTCATTCCTGCACAAAGTCAGTTTTTAAGCTGTTCCTTGAGGATCCTGGAACAGCCATTTAGTAAGCAGTGATTAGCTCAGAAGGTGCATGCCTGTGTCACAAAGCAGCTGGTGCTGTTCCGTGGAGCTTCCGTCAGCTCCCGTTGGACAATGACATGCCTGGCCAACAGGAACTCTGCAATCAGCCATGACTTTAATAATATTGCTTGGTTTATAGTGTCTGCAGCCACTTCCACACATCAAACCTTCTTCCATAACCAGTGTGAAGTGGTACTTTTATCTGTGTGAAACCTTCATGGTCTGTATCAAGTAAATTAATTTCAAAGCATTTTCTTTTAAGCCTGATACTTTTTGGTAGGATTCGTGAGATGTTGTGTTTTCCTTTGGAGCAGATACTGTTCCCACCTCTGGAAAATTACTTCCAGTGAGAATTTGAAAGGAAAGTTTGTATTTGTTAAAAAGAAGGTTGATATTTGTATGCCATGTATGGATGCATATGACGAAGTAATAATGTGGAAGAATCTAATTAGTACTATCCAGGCAACGGAAGATCTTGAGCTTACTTGATTAGAATTAACTGCTGCATACATGAAAGGAGAAATTTAATTCAAATTTCTATTAATCAGAAATACCATCCTGCCTAAATGATTAAAAAAAAAACAAAACAACACCATGCTAATTTTCTGTTTGGATGATGATGGTGTCCATGTCAGGAGTGATTTTTGTGTTGCTTTCATCTCTGAAGTTATATATCCTAAAGTAAAGTACACACAGGAGTACTTCAAGTTTTGTGGTCTGAATGCTTTCAGTTCAGAAGTACAAATATATATTTATGTACATAGAAATAGGTACTCTGGCACAAAGCCTCCAAAATTTTTGTTGTCAAATTCCCTTTTGTCCTTTCCCACAGCATCAGGCAGGTAAGGTTCTCACTGCCAGTGAATGTTGTGTGGTTCCATGTCTCTGTTTTCCCTTTCCCCTCTGCCACTGGACTTTGCTTATTCCAAAGAGGAGGAAGAGAGCAGCAGAGGGGAAGAGCCCTGGCTAGAACTGCCTGTGTTGTTCTGCATGTGCAGGTGAAGCCTGGCAGGACAGGGAGTTGTGGGTCTGTAAATGTTGCTCAGGATCTGCACCTTGGCTCTGTAGGAAACTTCAGTGTTGTGGAAAGCTGCCTGGCAGATCCTGACCACTTCTATGTCATACTTAGGGTTTCTTCTGCTTTTTTCTGCAGCAATTGGATAATAAAAAGCTGTGTTCTGTTGAAATAGTCTTATAGAGAGTTAGGGAAAGGCTGTTTGACTTGCTGAATGCCAGCTTTGTGTTGATTTGTGTGTCACAAGCTATCAGGGAGAGCAATGAAATAGTGACTCTTGATCTCAAAGGCTGTCAGCCACCAAGATGCCAGCATGCTGTCTCAGGTTTGGAGGCTCACTGTCCCTCTTTGTAAGTCTTGAGAAGTCCAGGTGACACAACCCAATATGCTGTGGCAATATCACAGACCAGGAAAATATTTTAGGCAGGTTCCTCTGTTTGTGAACAGTTGGGACAAAACCTCACATGTGACCAATTGTCACAAAAATGGAAATACACCTCTCACATGAGGAATCATGTACAAGCTGCTGTCCTGATATGCAGTGGGAGCAGGAAAAGAAGTCATCAGGGAATGGCCAAATGTTGAATTTCATGTTCTGTTGGACTGTGTGTTTAGCTGAGGGGTTGAACATCACCCTCCTTGATATAAAAATTAATGGATTCTCTTTGAAAGTGGATCAGAGCCGAGTATGTTCAACTGTGCATCAAAGTGCAGAGATAGAAATGTTAGACTAAATTCCAAAATCTCAAGCACATGTAGCAACAAAGGGGAAAGAATATGTAAACTGCACAAACAAACTTAGCTTCATGCCTTATTTTGAAAATAATTCATAGTAATGGGCATGTTATTTAGAGTGCCATCTCTGGGCATCAAATACTCATTTTATGAAGGAACTGTGCCACATTCCTATCCTTGAAAGTTGAAAGGGACTTACTAAACACTTTACAGTGTGTGAAATAATGGTCCTAAGGTTTAGTTCTGTCTATGCTTTTGAGGGAGGCTTGTTGATTCTGGGAATCCCAAATGAGCAGGGATGGAGCGTGGGCTGCATTGAGCATCAGCTCATCTGTACCTGCAGCTGCAGGACTGCAAGGGACACTGAAACCCATGATGGCAGACCTTGAATTCCTGCAATTGAGAGGGCAAAACTGAGGCTACTGTAATTTGTTTCTCATTTAGTCCTTGATCTTCTGTCTTCCTTGGAGATAGGACTGCTCTGACAGCTCTGGAGGGGGAGCAGGACATTTCAGGTGGCTGCTGGCCATATCCATGATCAATGGAGAGCCCTGTCCATGTGCACAGAGCCAACTGCAGGACTCGGAGCATGGGCTGAGTTCCAGCCTGGTTCACATGAGATCTGACCTTGTGCTGCTGCAGGCAGGCCCCTGTGTCTGGCATCCCAGCTGTTTGTATTTCTCACACCTTTTTTTTAATAATTATTTTTAATAGGAAATGTAAAAGATTCCTGCGCTCTTCTTTTTGACTTGCATGGATGTTCCTTTCCACTCTTTTCCTGGATTAAGGTCCCTTCCAACCCAGACTGTTCTGTGACTGCTCTATGATTTACAGTCTTTGCACTCACTGTGTGAGCGTTACAGGGAGGAGCATGCAGAGATCATCCTCTGATCCTGCAGTAAGCCAGGCACCAGCCATTGACAAAGAGCAGATAATGTCCCTTTGAATGTCCCCAGTTAGGATAATTCTGTTTTTCAGCTGTTCATTCATTAGCAGAGAAGTAAACAGTGCAGCAGAAGGTTGTGAAGCAGGGTGTTTATTCACTTGTTTTCTGGCCTTCTCCCCGGATTAATGAAATGACTCATGGACAGTAATAACATGCTTGGAGGGAAAAAGAAAAAAGGAATATCTGGAGGTGGGACATATAAGGCCAAATCCTTCTGTCAGGACACCCACAACTCACCTTACATATGTGATCTGATTCTTTGTTAAATATAAAGAATGAATCACAGCCAAAACCTCAGGGCAAAAGAATCAACTGGGCATCTAAAATGTGCAGAGTGGTTTAGATCTGCGTGAAAGAAAAGGCTGGTGAGAATGGGAGGCTCTGCAGTTGCTTGTAAATGCTTCTGTGCAGCTTGGCCTTTTCTCCTGCCATGTTCCCCTCTGACCAAGAGGAGGGACAGTGTGTGTGATGTCCCACAGTGTTCCTCACATGGGTGAGGAACACAACACAACACAACTGAGCCATTCTGGCTCTGCCTCTGTGCTGCCACTCACCCCCTCTCTGCTTCCAAAGTCCCATCCTATGGCGATGCTCAAACCTGCACCAGTCTCACAAAAGGATGAAAGGAGAATAGTGAGACTGCTCTAATTTCAGAGGGACTCAAGGACTCACTGTCCTTGGAGAATTCAGGGCTGAAAGACTTGGAAAGGTTACATGAATTTTGGGCAAAGAAGGAAACCAAACACAAAACCAGATATCACAGATGCACTTGGAACATCCAACTATCTCAGTCCTCTCTCTTACAGCTTCCCAAGGAGCACTCAGACCCATCTTTGTGAAGGTGATATATCTGTTTTTGAGTTATTTACTAATAAAAATCTGAAATTTTCCATATTAAAAGCTGTGTGAGCAATGAAGCACAGCTATCTTTTAGTTTAACAGCACAATTTTTCGGCAAGGTTCAACAAACTGAAAGCAGGACAAGAGAGGAATAATAATTGTGCAATTCTGAGAAGAATTAATTTATACCATATACTACCAGCTAATTCTGATGTTGGAAAAAATAAACTGAGATGCATCTATGTGATACTTTCAAATACAGAAAATGCTGCTCAGCATTCACATTAGAAATTATTATCTATTCAGAATCTTTGTCATCTAAGGGAAATGATTTGTGAAATGCTGTCCTAAAGACTTCTTTGGTTCTGGCTTTTAATCCATGGGAGTAAATATCACATGGAAACTTAAACCCCTCCACCAGCTCCTACTCTGAAAACTGCTTGATTTATAAATTCTCCAGAAATTGGTTTATAGCCAAGATGTTCTGCTATTTATTGTTCATTTTAAACTGTTTGTTGGTAGTTTCTATGTTGTTTAATTTTGAGAGGAACCAGTATTTTTAGGGTGGAGATTTAAGCCACACAAGGTGAAAAACAGGGATGAAGCTGGAGAAGGAAGAACTTGTCAAAGCCTGTAGAGAAGAAGTGAGGATAATTAATCAGACAAATGGAGATAGAGAGCAGGTGTGCAGAGGGAATAATCTGATGGAACACAAAGGCAGCAGAATGAAAATGAATGTTAGAAGAGGTGAGTCTCTATTTTATGCATTATAAGCTGTAACAAGAAAAGTTTTCCTTAACAGGCTGAATTTTTATTTTTTGAGAAATAGCATTAAAAACATTAATCAAAACATGAGCATTTTAATTATTTTTAATTGTAAATTTTTTATTTAATCTAAGCAATTTGATTCAGTGCTGATCACCCAAACAGTGAATATGGAGTCCTCTCACCTATGAGTTCCAAGAAATGACTATTATGTGAAAAACAAGTTTCCATAGTTTGAGTAAGGGAAATATGTTAGAGATACTAAACTGGGAAGAGAAAGGGAAATGTAGGGCAAGGGCAAAAGCAGTTTTCCCTTGATATGTTTGTAAACCAAACATTTTGCAGTATTCAGGTCAGTATGGGACTCAAGAGCACAGTTCATAAACTGCAGTGAGAGGGAGCAGTTGAAGTTCACTCTTGAGCAGGCAGGGTAAGGTCAGGTCCCCTCTTTCTCTGAGCAACAGAGCAGTGGCACCTCTTTCCCCAGGGAGCAGGATGTGGCTGACAGCCCAGAGTCCATCAGAAATGGAAATTCATTCACTGCTTTTGCAAAGAGAAGGAACTGGTATCACTTCCTGCTTGGAGATGGAAGGGAAATGCTCCCTGGCTCCATGTTTTCTTTGCAGTTCCCACACAGAGCCTGTTGCTGGATTACAGGTTTTTGGGGCTTGCCTGCACTTTTTCCCTTCTCAGGGCAGCACTGAAGTGTTTTGTAGTTCCCTGGAGCACAGAGGGCTGAGAAGGGATGAGCACACCCAGAAGGTTTGGCTTTCTCAGATGATCAAAAAGGAAAATTTGGAGGAGTCATTTAAAATAAATAAAAAGAAGCAGGAAGGAAGGAAACTTGAGGGATCCAGAGACTATGACCCTACAGATTTGCAAATGGGATCATCTCAGTTGATAACAGACCCAAGCTTGTTATCTGTGGTGCCTGGCCAGAGTGATGTTCTGATTCAGGTAATTTCTGCATTTCATTTGATCCAAGTCCTGCCTTCATCATAAAATTTAAACTGACACTAAATAACAAAAGAATATATCTTGAGCCAAGTGAATGTCAGTATCTAATAATTAAAGTCGAATAGTGTGATTTTCTGTGCCCACAGAGATGATGGCACAAGCCCAAAGTGGTTCTCTGGGTGTCCCTTGCCTTGCATAGAACTTTTATTTGTACAAATACTTGACTTACCAGATCAGAGTGTTCCAATAAGCATAAGCCAGCTTTTTGCATGAGCAAAGGCTGTGTCCTAGGTATGCAGGAAGGAAAGTTACAGAAGTTTTCTGGTTTAGCTGCAGAGGAAGCAAACCACCAGAGTTGTTGCAATTATCAGCTTTTTATTTTTCTTAATGAGTATTTTTTAACACTATTTAAAATTATTACTTTAAATTATGGGAAATACCAGCAGAGACTATTCTAGACTGAAAACTGAATAAATTATTCTGTATGTGATCTTAGCAAGGCAGATGATCTTAATCCTTTCCTCTGTCCCTGTGGATTTGACCAGGATGTGATGGCCAGATCCTTGTTTCAGGAATGACTTCCTTTGCCCTGAGGTTCTCAGCATCTCAGGCATCAGCGTCATGGGGAGCAAGACACAAGGGTTGAGTGTGGCCTTGGCAGTGTCAGGTTTACAGTTGGACTTGGTGGTCTTAAAGGTCTTTTCCAACCTAGTGAATCTGATTCTGTGTTTAGATCGAGGTTTAAGGAAAAGAAGGAGGGAAGAGGTACAGTGGGAACACAGCTGTGATGTTTGCAGCAGTTTGCCTTCCCTCTGAAGGTCACTGAGGGTTCTACATGGAGGTGGCAAAAGGTAGAATCACCATTTCTCAGTGTTAAAATAGACTGGCCAGCACAACTTTTTCAAGGTCATCTCTTCTCAGGCTCTCTAGTGCAGCTTTTCTGCACATAGTTGAATTTTGTACTCTTTGTTAGCTGGTAACCATACACAGTGCATTAAAACCAAACCAAACTCTTCCAAGGCTTTGCATCCCTTTCCTGGCAGATGCTTTCTTAACCTCTGCCATGTCTAATAATGAACTCAATACTATCTTGATGAACTTTCTGAGATTAGGGAATTTTTTTTAATGGTGTTTATTCCTGGAGTTCTTAAAAATAATCAGCCTGTGCATGCCCTGCTAAGAGATACAGAGCCTTGAGAAGGGTCCAGGAACATTTTCCCTGGATTAAAAATAAATTTAAAAGGTAAGTTAAACCATGTGAAGTTAGTACTTGTGCAAGAAGCAGACTTAGCAGCATCAGTGAGATGTCCTTTGCCTGGCTGTAAGGCAGAGCTGTTGCAAACAGCCTCCTTCTGTCTGCATCAGCCCTACCTGAGACTTTCATAAGACTCTTCAAAATCATTCCTGGTATAAAATATGTCTGAACTCCACATCCAGCCTTGGCATCTGTAGTTGTGGCATCCAGGACTTGTGTCAGGAGCTCTCTACACTGACATTTACAACTCCCTTGTGGGAGGGTGACAGCTGTGGTAGGGAATGCACTTCCATCCCATTCCTTTATCCACAGGCAAACCTAGACATGGAGTTTGCTGTCCAATTCCCCTTAAGAAGTAAATGGTATTAGTAGCTTTTAGATTAGCACTTTCCTGTTCATGTTATTATCAGTACCTACATATTTGGTAAGTTACTTAAAAGTTCATCTGGATAATTATTTGTTATTTCCACAGAACATGCCCCAAGACCAAAACAAAATACAGAACCCTTAAGGCCTCCATGTAGATGCTGGTGGATGATCTTTTTTCTGATTTCCCAAAAGGAAGCTGTAAATCCTTGGTTCTGATCCAGTAAGATAACACTGCAAAGTTGAAAGCAGTCACAAATCATTAATTTGAGTTACCAGGAACCCACAGAAATATCAGAATAAGTTCACGAGAAAAATTACTCCCATAGAGAAATCTGTTGTCTGTCTCTTTTTGTACATGGTCCCTACCCTAATCCAAGGTGAATTTCTTTACATTCTTTAGGGATTGAAAAACCAAGAGTCATCTTTTATCTGCTTGCTAAAGATGAAACTGTGCCTAGAATAGTTTAGGGCTGCTGTGTGCCACTGGGTCCCTGTTGTGCTGTGTGTGATGTGCTCATGGCTCACCAGGGCTGTTCTGTTATGGCTTCGGGTTTTTGTAAGGCCACCTTATTTTTAGAATGAGTTTATGCTCTGCTGCAGGGCCCCCAGGTTGCATGGATATGCAGATGGGAGAAAATTGCTACCATAAATCAATCTAAAAAGAAAGAGATCACAGAAGTAGGACAAGGTACGATCTTCAGATATTGGAAGGAAAACAGAAAAAAAAGAGGGGAGATTTGAATTAATCCTAGAGTGTCTGGATGGTCACTTGGCTAAAGTGCCACCTGTAGGTAATGCATTTCCATAGTGTACATCAGGAACAATAAAGAAGTCAGTGTTGAGTGATGAACACTGACCTTGGTAGCACAACAAACCCAACCAACACTTCAGGGATATCTCTGGCAAGTTGTGCTGAGCAGTTCCTGGCAGGGAGCTCTCACCTCAAACACAGCAGATCCTGTTGTGGGTGATGCAGCAACAGACTGGCATTGCTGGGGAGAGAGAGAGATCCATGTTCCTCAGGTAGTGGATTAGGGACAAGGTGGAGGGGAGCCCAGTGACACAGCAGTAAAGCCCTGTGGGGAAGCACCAGGTGCATGTCAGTGGTGATGGTGAGAACAACTCACTGCTGCCTGCAGGGAGAAACTCCTGTCACAGTCACTTCTCTTGATTCACACACATGCTTTGGTATTGGTAGAGTTGTATTCAAGCTCAAAATGACTTTTTTTTTTTTTGAGAATTTATTTATTGTGTTTTTCATTTTGTTTTAGTCTCCTTTGATTTGGAGGTAAAATTACTCATGGAAGGAATATTTTAAAGTTAGTTCTTACACCACAGCTTACAATCCATGAGTCCATCATGCCTCTGTTGTTTCCCCTGATTAGAATGGCTTTTTTCCCTGGCTGGCTGCTGGGCTGCAGTTCTGTGTTACAGGCAGTGCAGTGACCAGAAGAGTATAAAACATCACAGGACAGGCAGTAACAGCACACAAATCTTGTAAATAATGTCTAATAAATCTGAGGGAGCAAACAAGGTTTGCTGAGTTTGTCTTGTTGACAGGTGAAGTTGGGAGGCTCCTCCATGGCTGGTTCACTCTTTCCCCACCGTGTCAGGGGGAAGATTTATCTGTGTGCTTAGGAACCCTGAGCAGTGATCTTCCAGCATCACCTAGAAACAGAAGGGGTTGCCAATTCCTCTCTCCCCACCTTGTCTAACCAATGAATCAAAAGGAGAGTTGTGTTCCACTCTGGTAGATTGTGTTCCTGCTCACAGGAAGGAAAACTTGGGCTGATTAATGAGTTATGCTGCTAGCAACAGAAAAATAAGATCCCAAGTCCTCTAAATTCCATAGAACTTGCACTATTTATTAAAAACAAAACAAGATTTTTTGTTTTTTTTTAAATGCCAGGAAGTAATGAAGGACACCTGATGGGATTTGAGCAAACATGCTCCTGGTGTTAGACTTAAGAGACAATGCCTGTTGCCAACAGGTGCATTGATTTGGGTATTGGCCAGTATTTTGTTTTTCACACATTTCAGGTGTTTCTTTGTGTAATGGAGGCAATATTGTTCCTCTCAACATCTTTTACTTTTTAACTTCCTCTGACATAAGGTAAAATTGCCAAGTTTCCCATTCTGTTTTATGATTTATATTTTAATTCTCTGAGAATTTAGGAGTTTAGATTGTGTTGTATTTTTCTCTTTTAAAATCAGGAAACTGTGTGTTTGTATGCCTGTGTGCACACCTATGTACATATAAAAATATTGGAGACTTGAATTCTTGCTGTAAGCATATGAGAGCTGGCAGGAGCTGAGTTAAGAGCTGTAGGAGCAGCCACAGCATGTGAGTGTCCTGTGTTTGATGTTCAGCAAAGGAAAGTGACTTCTAGGGCCCAAGAAAATTTGAGAAGTAGCCATAAAAACTTAGCATAGCACAGCTGAGTTTGGGGACCCTGCTACTGAGAACTTGGCAAGTCTGGTTCTTTTAGCTTAATTCTCTCTAAGTAAATTAAATTCCCCTGAAATAAGTGTGAGTAGGAACAGTTCTGCTTAAAATTCATACAGTATTTTAATCTGATTTAACTTGCTGGATAGACAACCAATAATTTTCCCCTTATCTTGCATAATTCTGTATATGGGTAACACCGTAGGATGAAATAAATAAGATTAATTTTTAAATTTGACTGGGTTAATTTTAGGATAAAAAACCCCAATTGTTATGAAAATACAGCATGCTAGCACCTTTCTATGTTAGCTTTCTGCATATTCCTCATCCACAGTATTAAAAGGAAATGATTATGGTTCTTTTTCTGCTCCTCTTTCAGTGATTATTTAGAGCTAGGAGATTATTCAGCTTGATAGTGATCCCTTCTTGTTAATCTGCTGTGCTTGAAAATGAATTAGGATTAGGAAAGTAACCCTTTATCATGAATGACAAAGACTCAAAGGTCACCAGTAGGTTATCTACAGACCTCTCTGTGGTCAGTCTTGTGTAGACAGCTTGGATTGGAAGGATTTTGCTGATACGTTTTTCAGAATCTTTTGGATTCAGCTTTTCTCTTATTGCTTCGCCATAACTCAAATCAGCCAAAAATCCTTTCCATGTTATTCTAATTATTCTTCTAAATTTCTCTTCTCTTGCTCTTTTCTGTCCTCCTTAGTATCACTGAGTCTCATCTTTATTAATCAGCTTCTTGTAGCTTCAGAGTAGTTTGAGGAGCAGTAAATTGTTGGTAGAGTGCAATCGTGCACCCATGAGGCAAATAAAATTGGAAGAATTAAGCGATTTTCCCTGGGGGAAGTTTGGTGAGCAGACCAGGATTAGAAATCTGCTCCAAACCTTCCATGTTCTGTTTCAAGTGTCTCTTTCCTCTTTCTTTGCTGCCTTCTCATCTTTATTTCTCTGACCCACGTTCTCTTTCCTCCCAGCATAAATCCCTTCTGCCTTCACTGGGCAAGCGGCACCTCCGGGCAGGACCTTTGCCAGTGCTTCCCACACCCAGCTCAGGGCTCTGGGAGCGCTGACTCAGCACAGCAAGATCCTTTGTGGCAGGGACAATATTCCAGGGAAATGTTGGGAAATGGCTTAGGGCTTAGCCACGACTCGTACACAGCACCTGAGCCTTGCCAGGAGCTCGGCTTAGAGAGGGCGCTGCCCCCAGCCAGGGGCATTCCTGCAGCTCCCGGGGCTGCTCAGGGTGAGCCCGGACCCTGCAGTGCTGCCCCTTTTCCTGGCCCTGCTGCCAGGGCTCTGGAAACAGCATCCTAAGGACTAAAACCCCCCTTAGGCAGGGCTTCAGCTCTGAGTTCAGTTCTGTGGCTGCTGACAAATCTCCAGGCCCTTCTCTGCCCGCTGTGCTCCATGTGGAGTTCTCACAATCAGGGGTTGGATTTTTTTTTTTTTTTAACTTCCACAGGTAACATTTTAACTTAAAAACTAACAATTCTGTGCCTACTGAAATCAGCTGGTAATGTTGTGTCTGCTCATCCTTTCTTCCCCATTGGAAATTAGGATTATGGTTAAAGAGGTCCCTTCTGGTGTAGTTTTCTCATGAAGTCTTAAAAGTGGTTTTGCTTTATGACAGGGAAAGGAAGGTTTTGATGCATCCAGAATTTCCTTTATTCATGTTGGTTTCATTGCAATTTCACAAATTTAAAATAGAGGTTCCGGATGAAACTTCGTTTCTCCAAAATAGTTCCTGGAAAAATGTATGAGCTCTCTTCCAGTTAAGTAGCATAAAAAGAGAAAAAAATTTCAAATATGATTGAAATTTATCTGTTTTTCATTTAGGCAGACAGTTCCTCCTGTTTCTCCTGGGAATTGGAGAGGGAAAGCCCTTAAAGACATTTTATGGTCCAAATTCTGTGTTAACTCAAATCCACATGGCAAGGAAAAAAACCCAAGTATTATGTACCCCATGTTCTATCTGTCCTACTGTAAGGCAGAAAAGGATGATAATTGGTGTAGGAATGTGAAGCTGACCCTACTGCTTTGCAGCTAGAACTGCTGGGTCTCCACTCTTAATCATCCTGGGGAGCACAGTGGGATGATTTAAAAAAGGAATTGCAATTGAGACAAGATCTCTGGGAATTGGAAGTCCAGGGTCACCTGACTTGAGAGATTGGTAGAATCAAATCCAGCTTTTAAAGTGCAGTGAAAACCACTGGAAGACATCAGAAAAATGGAACAAGAACCCATCTTGTTTGTGTGTATTCTGTTTATACCCAGTGTTTTAGGTAAGAAAATCCTTTCTTTGATAGTAAATTTATAGATATTATTTGCACTTAACCTTCTGTTCAGAGCACACTAAAAGATGAATATAGTGGCCAGTTTCAGAGTTCTGTACAGGTTAGTCCAGCAGCAAAGCAGCTATTCACTGTTAAAATTAATGGGTAAATGGAAGGGCTCTGTGAGGAAGAAAGGAATCATTTGTAATCATTGTAATCATAAAGGAATCATTTCAGTCCCCAGGTCTCCAGCTTGTGGTTTCTAGAGACAGAGACCACATTTCCTGACTCAGAGCAGTTATTTCCAGGGAGTTAAGGGCTAACAACACTGCTGAAAGAACAGTTATAGGCTATTGTAGATAGAAATTCAGAGTTGTGTTTGCATTGTATGACATTTCTGTGAGCACTGTGCAGGAGAGTGTTGGTGAAGGCGTGTGCATGCTCAGGGAGAAACAGGAGCTCCCTGAATTAAGGAACTGAGAAGTACTCACAGGGCACTTGGTTCCTGCCCACTGCAAAGAACAGCTCTTCCCTTAGCTCTGCCTGAGCTCATTTAGCTGGAACCTGGACCTGGGTTGCTGCTCTGAGGAGGGTGATGCTGCACAGGGCAGAATTGGCTTCAAGGGCTTCTTAGGAGCAGGGAGAAGGAATCTTTTGTTCCTTCTTCCAGAACTACCTTTTAATTGGTAAGTTGGATTCTTAGGGCACTTCTTGTGGCATATATGAATGTAGTTTTGCACTCTACAATGTGTAAATTTGTACCTGTGTTTCTTTCCTAAAGTGAACCTGATTCTCCCATGAAATCTGCCCAAATTCTATGGATTTTTAGAAGATGACATTGAGTATTCTTTGAGCTCTAATGCAAGAACATTGCATAGTACAGCTTCAGAAAGTTAATGTGAACACAAGAGAGTGCTTCCTCTGTAAACTGCTGTTTCCTTTTCGGAAGCTGGGAAAAGCAAGCTGTATAACTTATTCTAAAATACAATTTTTTTACTGATCCCCTGGTTTTGTGCATGGCATGTTCAGAATGTCAATGCATATAAAAACCAGACGCTTCCCTGTATTCCTGAGAAAGCACTGCTTATAAAAGGACAGAGTAGGGCAAGGGGATTGTAATTATGTGTTGACCTCTCACTTCCTGAGAGAACTTCATAAAATTCAAAATAATTGCCCAGTGCTGGTACATATTGGTCTCGCTTTGGGATTGATAAACTCAGGGGTCTTTGGCCTCTGAAGTGCCTGACCTCAGTAGGACACACACAGAGGCACCATTAGGATCAGCCTGAAGAAGGATCTAAGGTGAGAGGGAGAGCAGTGGTGGTCAGTGCCCCACATGGCAGTCAGAGATCTTGGTTCCCTGTCTCTTATGGGCTCCATGAACTTCAAACCTTTATCTCTCCTTTACCAGGGAAGTGCTCTTGCCATGAGATTTACAAATTTGCCAGTGGCTAGAAAAAAAAAATCAAGGAGGCTGAAGAGAATGAATAAGAGGGAGAAAAACTTCCCAGAGTGATGGAGAGGCCATCCATGTAAGGTTTGAGTTTCACTGCAGGGCTGGTGATATTTGGTGCTTTCTTAGAGGGATAAAATCCATAACCACTTTTCCACCAGTAAAGCTGATTAGTGTTCATGCAACCCTTGGCTGTTTCCTGCACTACCTCAGCTCTTTGCTCTGTGGGCCTCTGTGCAGGGCAGATTTATCCTTAAGCCACACATCCCAGGTTTGAAATGTCTTTGCAAGTGGTTGTGTTAGACCAGGGGTGATCTGATTTTTAAGGAAAGCTCTTCAGTCTCTCCTGTTGGTTGGCTGAAGTGTTGCATCACTCCATATTCTCTGTTGTCACACTTGCTTTTAGGGGCCTGACTTTTTTGGGTGAATTGTGCAGAAAGTTGTACAGAGCTCTCCTCACCTCAGTGGGTTCAGCCCACTGAGTAGTTTTATCAGCAGCTCTCCTGCTGGTAGAGTCAAATCAATAAATTATTTCTGCAGGAATTAAATTAGAGCTGCATTTTACATCACACCGTGAGGTGTGAGGTTTTGCAGTTGTCTAAAAATATATTTAAATAAAATATTTTACAGCAAAGCTAATTTATACTGAGACATGACAGAGGTAGTTCTGTAAGCTCTGGTATTAATAAAAATATTATCTTCTTATTCACATCTCACTTGAGTGACCCCAGTATCTAATGTGGTGCTGGTTCAAAACAATTTTTCTTTTCCATGTGTTTATTTATCAGGACTCACTCTGTTGTTCTGAGAAGGTGTTACATCAGCATTTTCCCTTCAAACTGCCTGTTTTGTGATTTTGTAGGATCTGGATGAGTTCTCAAATCATCAAGAGGTGGTGGGTGGAACAAAAGGAAAAGACAGAAGATAGGAGTAGGGTTTCAAGAAAAATCTGTTTTTGTGGTTCATTCTCTTGATGGGAAAACTGACTAAAATTGCCTGTTCATTATGTTTTCATAACTTCAGATTTAAATGGAGTTTGAGTGTTTGCTTTTTTGTGTTTGTTTCTCTGTTTCAATAAGGACACAGAAAGGCAATTTTATTGTTTTCATGCATAGGAGGCTCTGGACTTCGGACAAGTAGACTTTTTATTCTTTCCAAAACCTCCATCTGAAATTGTGTTTTTCAAGCTCAAAAATATGTTTTTATCTTTGTAATGACTTTGGTAACCACAGGACTTCTTTTTCTCCTCATGGAATTATTTTATGATCTGAATGAATGTGAATATATACCACCAGTGAAGTTCTTGAGTTGCAGATAAAGTGGCTTTGTTTGTTTGGGGTTTTGTTGCCCATCAGTGTTCCCTGCTGAGGGTTGTACAGCAGAAAGGTTTGCTTACTCTGGGCAGTTTTCAAGCACAGACATCTGTGACAAGAGTTTAGCAACTGCAATTCTCTTCCATAAATTCCTTTCTTCCAGAAGGTGCACGCCATTTATTTTTCTTACAGTTGCCATGAAAAGTCAACTTTTCAACTAGTTTGATTAATTATTGAGGACTTGTAACCTTGTAAGAGCCTTGACACCAAAATGCTGAGAGATGACTTGATCCACCAGGGAAAATGCAAGTGGCACACAGCTCCTCCTTTGCACCCCAAATCAAGCTGTGCTAATCTTATGACAGATCAAATTTTACACAGCTTTTCTCTGAAGAACCTTGGAGGGTTTGTCATCTGAAACATTCACCTGTAAGGAGAATTGATGTTTATCAGCTCCATGTCTTCTATTAGGAAGACACCATGACCAATACTGTGTTTGCATAAAACTGTTAGTGAATCTAAGGAGTTAGAATATAACCTGGCTACCCACTGCATAGGGGGAAACCAGAATGCCAGAAATTCTGCACTGGCCTTGCCAGCTAACTGGTATTCAATTTATTTTAGGATTAAAATTAAAGCATTCTGAGTAATCAGTCATTTTAAATATTCCACTTCTGACAAATCTCCCTCAAATCCATTTTTAAAAACTGCAGCCTGACTTTTAAAAGTTTAAGAGCGCTCTAAAATGGCAGTGTATAGTTGAAATTCCAGCCATGTGTCATCAGATTTGAGGTAGTACATTGTCTTCTGTCTGATAACACACAGTGATACCGAGCCAGCCCTGAGGAAATCCACTCTCTGTTAAAGCTCCAAGGAAATAAAGAGCAGAGGTACTGCTTGGGTCAGGAGTCCAAGCCATTCCTATCATGGACAATCATATCAGTATAAATCCTTTTGGCAGGTGGATTAGGCTTCCTCTCAGGAATCTCAGTTGCCCCTGAAGCTCTTCTTGGAGGGCTGTAACAAAATCTTATTCCAGATTTCATTTTACTTCAGCCAGTTTCTGGCCATTGATTTGTGATGCAGATGTTTCAGCCTCTCCTCCTCACTTGTCTGAGTATTTGTCCTTTTAAAGTGTTTTAAAAATAATTCTCTTCTTCACCTTTGTTTAGACAAGCTGAGTGTTCTACTCTGCTTAAAAAAGACATGCTTTCAATTCCTCATTTTGTTATAGTGGTCCCTCAAACTGGCATTAGTGAGGAGATTATTCCTTATAAAACCCCACTCCCAGAGTTCTGGAGGGGCTGAGTTACCCAGTGGTTGATACTTCTCTGCCTCCTCCTGACCTTTCTCTCCCCAGCTGTGCACTGCCATGTCCTGACCAGGTACACAGAGAGCTGGGGATCAGCTTCCAATTTCCTAATAAAGAGAGGAGTTTTTCCTCTGTCACTGGCCACAGGTAAAGCTAAGGATCATAGTAACCTTTTTATTTTATTATAGGTAGCTGTGTATTAATAGATTTTTATCATTCTTATTTATTCTCTTAAACAAGATCCTCCACAAATAAAACTCCTGTATATGGTGTAGCCTCAGATTATGCTGACTATGCCTCCCTCAGTCGTCAGGAACTCCCACAAGTGCTCTCCTACTTTTTGAACCAACACTATTAATTAAAATACTAAATAAACACAGTCCCAGATGCAAAGCTGAGGAACACCAGTAGTGATCATCTTCATGCACAGCATTTTCCCATTCAGAGCACCTGAAATGTTTTCAGCCTTTTTTTAAAAAAAAAAACATCTTACAGTTTTTATACAGGTCTCTTCTCCATTTTCTTCGTTCCCTTATTTCTCATTTGATTCTACATTGTCTATTTTTCACAGGCACAGACTGTGGCATTCAAGTCATAGCTCCCTTTAGATATAAATCATTTTTACATTATAACCAAAGCCAAGTGCCTTAGAGATTTCTTATCTGAGGTTGTCTATGCCAACGTGTTCATAGCCCATCATATAATCTAGAAAATGTAATTTTTCCATGCTTTTAATGGTTTTTATTAAAAACAGAATAAGAATAAATTAAGTTGCTCAAAGATGAAAAATACGGTAACTAAACTGATTCAGCTTAGATTGAAACAACAAAATAATTCAAGTGAGTGTATCTACAAATTAATCCACCAGTAATGAAGGTGAGGTGTAAAGCTGATTTTAGAATATTTTATTCTCATTGTCTTATACACTGTCTAACCTGACAGGTGCATAAGAAGCAGATGCATTGAGGTCAGGTGCCCCAAGCACTGCTCAGTCTGAAGTCTAAGGATTGAGCTATTGACAGGCATAATGCAGGAGTCCCTCAACATGGATTTGTTGGGTATCAAACCCTCTTAAACAGGAACTGGTAACCCTGATAGGAAAGGCTGGTTTGGATTGTCTTATGGCAGCTTTGACTTCTGTAGCATTGCTTTTGTTCCCTGCAGTCAGGCAGTGGAGGCTTAGCTGGGTTCAGTAAAGCTTGGACTACTCAGCCTGGCCATAGCAATGCTTCAGGTATTTCACCTGTTTCTCCTGGATGGCCAGTGAAGAGGAACATCTGGAATATCTGGAAAGGAATATCTGGAGCCTCCAGAATTGTTCATTGGTCATTCAGGATACATTTTGCCTTCATAGAACCTTTGCATTTTGTAACTCTCATTAGCTTCAGGAACTATTCCCATGACTTCAGGATCTCCTGGAGCCCATCTGGTCTGTTCCCAGAGAGCAAAATCCTCAGGGTGAATCAGAAAAGATTTAATTCCAGAAATGCGAAGAACAGGATATGTGAGTGGTTACTGCTGGTAGTGTTTCACCACCAGGCTTCTGACAGAGGTAGTGAGAACAACACCCATGATTAGTAACTGATCAGTATCTAATTTCTTAAAGTTGTCTAATGATCTCATCATGTTTTTTCCATGCACATGTTCTTGTCATTGCAGTTATTTCCTGTGTTCCCCTTTTTTCTCTTTTAAGAGTTTCCTCAGACCCCTTGCTAAATAGAAGTCAGGGAACCAGCAGGTCTCAATGCACAAACTCTTTACTTTTTATGGAGAGAATATGCAATATAATTTATGTACAAAGAGACTATGCATATGTGATTAAAGCTTTCAAAGAGCCAACTTAGATCAAACCTCATGATTTTCATCTGCAGAATCCCTTTTACCATGGCTTGAGTCTTGATCTTTGAATTTCTGTCTATGACAGATTGGTCTGACATGGTCACCTCTGTGAGAACTGACAGGGCCTCAGGCAACATAATGGGAATCTCTGCTGTAATTACCCATCTCTCATGTGAATATTTGTGTGAATATTCTATAAAGGTTTACATTTGTCTATATATTAATCTATGGATTGTCTGTAATGCAAAAACAAAGTTGTTACTATTACTGAGCAATGAAGAAGAGCAGTGGCTTCAAAGAATCAACCAGCTTTAGTAACTCTGAAACCTGCATGCCTGAAGAACTTATTCTATCCTTAAGCATGGGCCATCTGTCTGAAATGCTTTTACCTGGGAGAAAACCAAGTCTGTGTTTTCCTCAGTGTGCATGTGCAGCTCCTGTCAGCATTCTTAAAGAAAGTAGACCCTGAACTATTGTTTTCAGAGCCAGCAGCACAGCAGATCCTACAGCTGTGTATTTGTAATTGTGCCATGGCGAAACAAGCCCTGGAGCATGCAAAGAGACTTGGAGATTTCCCACCTCCCTGACAGCTTTTCTGACTAATTCAGCTGTGCTGGCAAAAGCTGCCAGTTACCACATGCTATTTTCAGAATAAAGTGGATCCAGCACCAGGCAGGAGGCTCCAGCAGTGACGTGTCTCCTTTGTTCCAGAGAGGTGTATTTAACCCTTCTGCCATCCCTAATGGCCGTTATGTGGGTGTGATGTGACATAAAAGATCCTTTTGAATATTAACGAAACTTTGGCTCCTCTCTGCACAATTGTTCTCTCCTTAAGTTCTGACTCCAGGAGTTTAAAATACAAATACCTGAAGGCCTGTTTTGTAGGAGTTCTTCCCCTTTGGTAAGCATAGCTGAGAATCTTGCTGGCCTGGGAAAATGGCCCAGTTTGATGTTTAATTGCCAGTTCTGTCTTCCTTGAGGGGTCTCACTGCAGCTCCACCCCATCACCCTGTCTGCCCTCACTCTGCCTTGGGGAAGGGGTTCTTCTCCAGCCCCCTGGCACTGGCTCTGCACAGTCAGCAGCTGGGCAGGGCAGACTCCCCTGTCCCTCTTGTGAGTGAACACCTTCCACCAGGCTCCAGGGGCACCTTCCAGCCCTGTCCCTGGATGGCTGCTTGGGACCTCCCTCCCTTTGAGAGGGCTCCAGAGGAGCTCGTGCTTTTTGCTCTTTCCCAGTTGGAACTTGATTAGATCTGAATTTTATTGTGAAGGAAATACAACAATAACATAAAAAAAGAGTAAAGAATACCTGCAGGATTATTTTGTTTGGCTTGTCTTAAAATATGGAGTAAACAAAGAGCACTTCTTCCAATGGGAAATTTATTTATTCTATCAAAAATAAATTACAATATTACTGCAGAAAAGTGCAATAGAGGTATTTTTTTATGCATAAAGACTACTGGATTAACTTGAGTGACTGGTCTTCTGTTTTATGCAAAGCTTTTATGCATAAAAATTAATGCAGGTAAGAGCTGTTACTCAAGTTTTGAGCCGTTTGACTGTGAGAGCGTTCCTTTATATTTGCTTTGGAGTCTGTGTATTCTTCTAAAACAGGAGAGGATTTTAATTTCTTCCTTTGGAACCCACTGAAGGCTTGTCTGGTGTTCTGCAGTTCTCTTGAGACTGCTCTCTAAAGGTTTGCCAAGGTGGTCATTGGCTTCTTTTAAGCAGAGCAGCCTGAGAGCTTCGGGAGAAGATGGAGTTTGGAAGTGGATAGATTTGGAATATGGATTTCAGTAGCAGCATGGCCATTGCCTAGCACTGAAAGTTTGGTGAAAATTGAGTTGGTTGCTTTTCAAAAGTTGCCTGAACTTATTTTGTATATTAGAAAAACAATTTTCCATTCTCTGGCTTTGTTGTTACAACCACCTAAACCATCTGTCTGCAAAGGAAGAAAACAAATTACCCTGCAGGTGATATTCAGCATCAAAATGATCAGACTAAATGAGTCAAGTTTGGCAAAATTATAACTAACTAAAAACTGCATCTCTGGATGTCAGGTGTCAAAACAGTTTTAGTGAATAGTATTTTTCTGCTTTAGCACATTTATAGCAGAATCTTCAGTGAGTCCTAGAAGGAAATAAACCCTGTTTAATGTCTGTGAAAGTGAAAACAGAGGTGTTTTTCTTGTAGTGTTTAAATGTCTCCTTGTGTTAGTATTGCACTGCTCAGCATAAAAGTCTAAATGGATTTCCTCAGCTAACAAAGTGAAATAGTCCATAATATTCCCCAGCTCCTGCAGCACCAGTGCCAGATCGTGCCATTAGAATGATGATAACTTACAGGAATAACTGTAATTCACTCAAACTTGAAATAAAAACTGTGGAAAATATGTTGCTTTGGGGGAGATGAAAATATACGAGCAATATTGATGGTAGTACCATATGATGCTCTTGCTGCATTCACATGTGACAGGACAAAACATAAAAATGAAGAGCTGGCTGCCTGTCACATGATTCAGCAGCCTTTTGGAAGCAGGGATGTTGCTTTGTGTCTCCTCCCAGTTCCTCTTCCCTCTTTCTGGTACGAGAGAGGTACAAAAACAGAGCCTCCCGGGTTTCTGGCTGTTTGCTTTGCTAAGAGAAGTTTTGGATTTGTTTGTTTTGAATAAAAAGCTGTTCCTTGAGGCTAGGACATGAAAGAGGTTTGGCAGTGAAAGAGCTTACTATTTAGAGTGGATAATTCTTCTCTAAAACTGTAGTTCTTCTGCAAGATATGTAGGACCCTGTCCTCTCTCTCCTAAATTTTGCTTTCCCTTTTTTCTTTTGGAACTGCATCATTTTCATTCTTATATGCCAAGAGTGAGGCTTAGACCCAGTATAACCATATGGTCTGTATCAAAAGGGGATGAAACCTCAGGGATAGCTATATCTAGAGATTCTTGTCCTGTGGGGGGAAATATATAATCTATAAATAGTTAATTGATGAATGCTGAATTCATCTAACCAAACAAACATATTCCTAAACCTCATTCTCTGATTTCATTTATGAGCCTTGGGCAGAATTTTACAAAAAAAAAAAAATTATTCCCTCTCTTTGGGTAAAGACAAACTTAACACTTGCTTTCAATGCAGAAGCTGTCACTGAAGGTGATTAAGCTTGCTCTAATTTATTGTCATTTACAAGGCAATAGCAAAAAATACATATATATATATCATACCAGTCCATATGGTGCTATGGAAGCATTGCTCTCCAGTAGTATATGTTTAGAACATGTCTGGCTGTGCCAGTGCTTGAAGCAGTTTCAGAGTAAGCCTTTGACTAGTGCCATAAAGATCTTCTGTTCTTCTCAGTTAAAAAAAATCCTGGAAACAGCTGCAGACCTGGAGCTGTGTCTGTGTCTTCAAGATCATTTCTAGGGCAGAGGCCCAAGTGCCTTGGTTTGGTTAGGCAGAAATACCAGTGGTTCTTGCATTTGTTTGCAGTGGAGTCCCTGGGTTTATTTCAGCAGCCACAGGAGCTGTACCTGCCTCTGATCACACCCAGACCTGGTAACTGGGACTGGCTGCTTCCCGTGGGCCGTGGCAGGTGGGAACCTGCTGCCTCTCCCATTCCCCGTGGAGCTGGAAGCTGGGACAACACTGGAGAGGCAGTTCAGTGCTGAAAGGAGTGCACAAGTTCCAAGTATTTTCTCCCTTTTGTCACTTCTGGATGAATTTTGAAGCTCTTGTAGCTCTTTTAGGAGTGGCAGGAATTTCTCCTCACGTGCCTGCTGTAGTTTGTGACATTCCAAACTGCACAGCAGTTCTTAATCATTTTCGGTTTGTTACCTGAATTTTGCATGTAAGGATTTCTGTTGCAGAGAATTAGAAACCCTGAAACTTTTCTTTCCCCATTACTAGGGTAGGGTTGTGTGTAATATCTTTCACAGTTCTGGCTACCAAGCTGTCGTCATCTCCCTCAGTCGTGTTTGTGTCTGAGGACGTGCTGCTGGCACCATTTTGGTTTAGCTGTGCTGTGCCTCTTCTCCTTCTGTTCTCGTGCTGATCCAAGTCCCAGATTTTTCCTTAACAGGAAAGTGCATGTTATGTTTCTGTCACTGCAAATTCTCATTTTAGTTGAAGAATCCTGTTTTTAACTTTCCAATCCATCGTCACAAGGTAACCTAGCAGAACTTTGTTGTGAGTGCCATGCATGCTGATCTGTGTTTCATCGTCTCTCTTGACAGCCTGTGCAGCCTCAGAAACCCACTGGCTGCAGATTCCAAGTGGGACACTTCCAAGGATATGAGGAAGCATGGCTTTGGGGCAGGGGCAGCAGTACAGGAGGTGGATGCTCATATTTTTGGTTTATTTTTGGGTAAGAAAGAGAAGCTGGGCAAATTACTGGGAATGATAGTAGCTATGGCATGCAGGAAGATTTCAGTGCAGGCAGGTGGCTGTACTTAGCAGATACTGCCAGCGATAAGATTTTAATCTATATTTAAATTGCCTTAATGAACAGACTGGTTTGTATTCAAAACTGTTTTCACAGTACACAAAAATGGCAGGAGAAGAAATATTGCTTTGAGAAAAATTCAGGAATATCTGGTGAAAGACAGAAGTTTCATCTGTTTATTCAGAATGGATTAATTATTTTCCATGTGTGATTTCCAGAAGCTTTTTCCAATACATTGTCTTCTCAGCAAAAAAATCATGTACTTTTCTAACAGTTCTAAAATTCTGATCTTCCATTTTTGTCCCTCTTGTTATGCCTTCAATTCTGCAACAAAGCAGAATGTTATCCCCCATGTGTCACATGAAGTCTTCAGTAAGTTTTTAATATTCTGTACTGAAAGGGAATTTTGGATGTTTATGTCCTTTTTTTTCTATTTTGGGGGGGAGTGGAGGGGTTGGGGATGTGATAAAAATGTCTCCTGAGACTCTTATCTTGTTCGGTAGAATGTGCAGATAAATTATAGCTTTGAAGACACTGTAGTTTGGTAGAAGTCAATTTATCTACTGAATGTATTAGGCCAGATCCTCTGCTAGTAATTATTTGTATGGAGCTAAATAGATTTACACCAAAAATGTGTGTGTTGCTGTTGTGTGTAGGATATGGATTGCAGGAAATGTGCTGAGATGTTGGGAAAACAAGAATTGGGTATGCTGAAGAAGTCTAGTTTAGAATGCAATTATATTTTTACATATTTCTCTATGGAAATGATCTTTCAGGACAGGAGAATCAAGATGTGTGAATAAGAACTTAAGTCATTAAAAAATAAATTGTTAGGGCTGGAAAGGACTTTTGGAGATCATCTAGTCCAACCCCAAGGAAGACAATTTATAGGGGTTTTTTCCCATTTTCTTTTTACTTCTTTCCACTTTGAATGGAGGAAGGGGTGGGGGTGGGGGGGTTGCCAGTATGCACAGAGTGAAACTTTTAAAAATATGTTTAACAGGAATACAGGCAAATGCACACTGCAGGATGCTGACTGTGATGTGCTTCTGTTCTCTCTCAGCAGATCAGTGGGGTGAGGAAGGTACAGAAAGAACCAACATACTTGGAAATACCTTGGAAATTTTCCAGGGTTGAAGACCTTGGGTCCTTGTTTATGTGCTGTGGTTGTGCTCATAGAGTTTTGTGAAACTTCTTGGATCAAACTCCTTGTTGTGTGTGCATCTGATCCAGTGCTGTGCTGCCTCTTGCAAAGGGAGCTTTTGAAGTTTGTGTGGTTTATAAACCAGAGCAGCTGAGAGTGCCTGGGCCGCTCTGCACACGCTGACTTTGGGGTCTGGGCCTCTCTGAGCTCTCTGGAGCTCACACACCACGAGACACTCAGCTCCTTTCCTCTGCACCTTTTGGCTGTACAGCTGCCCCTGCAGGGCCTGCAGATGATTCCTTTCAGCAGATCTGTGAGCTGTGCTGCTCTTCCTGCAGTTCATCACATTTGCACACAGCCAGGAGCTCAGGCAGCTGAGCAGAGCCCATCTCTAGGACCTGGAGTCACTTAAGAGCTGTTCTAGTGCAAAGTGGCTGAAGTGATTATAGTCTTAGAGGAGTTTCCAAATTAGAGAAAAAAACTATCAGTGAGTTTTACTCAGTGCTAGCAAATCAACATGGAGCACGCAGAGTGTGGTTACCTGGGGAAATTTAGGGAGTTTTAGTCCTCAGCTTGGAAATCAAAGCATTAGCACATAACTAGGGAAAGATGATGGACCTTTTGTTTCCAAACACTGTACATAGCTCAGGCTTTCTGGCAATGTCCCTGGGATTATATTCATTCCTTCTGAAGCTGCAAATTGATTAAATTACATCAGTGAAAGGCCACTAATGACATGTTTTAGCTTGCTTTCTATTGCAGCAGCATGTTAATCTTACATTTAGAATTTGAATGGCATGGTGGCTGCTGTTCCAAGGAGCTGTTGGTCACACACGGTTCAGTGAAGCCTCTGACCACAGCTCTTAGAAGAGAAAACAAAGGAGGGAAATCCTGCAGTCCTGCTACTTATCCACATTGATAGTGATGGAATAAGACTGCTTTGTTCCAATCTTTTTTCAGAGTTATGTAGAATTTTAACAGTGCTCTTTAGGTGTGGTGCTAAAAAATCTTTTTCCAAAACTTGTTCTGTTTCTTCTGAAAGTTTCAAAACTCCCCTGTGTGTGTGTGTGTCACTGGACTCTGGGTTTGTGCACATCAAATTGTTAATACCCATCAATGAAACCACAGATTATCTTTTTTCTTCTCCCCATATACAAAATCCCAAGCACCCAGGGATGGATTACTCTGGCTCACTGGGGACTCCTGTCATGAGCTCTCAGTAGAATCTCATCTGTTCTTATCCCTTGAGTTCTCTGCAGCTAAACTTTCTTCCATAATAGCTCTGTGTGTTCCCTTCCCACCCTGTTTCCTGAGCTATAGTGAGACTTTTTGACACCTCAGGAGAACTCTCTGTATCTTGCATCCTGTCCTTTCCCCATGTCCCTCTGCCATCACACTGCCTCTAATTATAGCTCCACACTGGTGTCTCTCTCTGCTGGGAGGCAGCAGCAACCCCTGTGGCTCAAATAAATGTATTCCTTATGGTACCTTCATCTACTTCAGGGACCTGAAGTATATGCTGTGTATTTAGTATATTGTTAAAATTTATTAAATATTTCAGATAATCTGATCTGAATTACAAAGTTAATGACAAAATGTTTAAAGAGCTACATATTCATATAATTCCCTAGAATTTGAATTAGATTTAGGCATTACTTAAAGCTGCACTTTAAAAGTCTTTTTATCTCTAGAACTTGTATAATCAGGCCTAACTCAGTACTGTACCTAAATTAGTATGATTTACATTTTTGTCTTCCCATCTCAATATAAAGCACAATTATTTAAGTTCCCATTTAGATAATCCCTAAAATGTGATTCACATCTCCTTTATGCACTGCTATTGCCATTTAATTAAATTAGTTCTTACAGCAGCCTCAGGTAACAGCACAGTTATGCCTCAGTTTGGAGCACTCTTCCCTGATTTGATCAGATTTCTGGAGTCCCAGCCCAGGTTTCCTGAAAAGCTTGTTTGCTGTGCAAGTACCATCAGTGCTCATGTCTTGTAGTGGGATTCTGCAGGGTTGGGAAGCATTTGGGAAAACTTGGCTGTAGCTGCTGGTGTGGAGCCATGCAGACAATTCCAGGAGTTTATTTCCTCAAGTTCTCTCAAAATTGGGGGATGAGGAATCCCTTTGGAATATGTAACTAGGCTCTAGATAGCCCTGAAGTGAGGTGAATACTTCTGAAAGTCTCTGTTGGGGTCATGTCTTGCCAATGTGGATCACCAGCAATGGCAAAGCTAGAATTGGAACAATGAGAGAAACATAGGAATTGCCTTTGAAACAAATTTTGAGATTAAATTACAAGAAATAGACTTCTTTAAAGCTGTTGAGGTTAAGTATCAGACCATTTTGCTTGTCAGCTCTGTACTTGTGTGTGTCATTTGAAATGCAATTATACAAGTTTAGAATTTGATATAATTTTTTGACATCAGTTTTCACAGCAGGGGTAAAATGGAAAGCGATGAACCACAGCCCCTGAAAATTGGCTTTTCATAGGAGCTTCAGACTGCAGTTTCTCCTGTGTTGGCTAGCCTGGCAACGCAGTCATCCCTAAATAAACTGCACTCTTTCTTAGCCACGTGAGTGATTGTCCTGGTAGTAGTAAAGCTGTGATTTATTTCCTTGAGGAATTTCATTGTATCTGTTCCTTTCTATGAGGTTCTTGAAGGACATTTTTCACATAAACCAGCTTTACTCTGTCAAGCAACACAGTCACTGGGAACCAAGGCTCCAGAAATCCTGTAGGATCCTCCCACTCAGTATTGCCTGGCAAGCCAATTAGCTTGATATTTTTATCTCTAACCTGATTTGAAACTAATTGTAAATTACTATTTTATCATTCTGTTTTCTGTGATAAATGCCCTACTCAATTATTATTAGATCTGCTCCTAGGACAGCTGAATCTCCTTCTATCTATGCCATACCTTGTGGCTTTTCAATCTAAGGAGGATACAGAAGCAGCCTCATCTTATTTCACTGATTCTTGGTTTTGGCCCAGAGCACAGGGGAATGTGTTCACTTTTTAAGACAGGGAGGCTTTTCTAGCACACTCTTAACTGTGGTAAAAGTACCTTTCTGTGTGGAGGTTTATGGCAGTTGTTTAATACCTGTCAAGTTGCCTTCAAAGCCCAATTCTCTACACTAAATTAAGAAAGTTTGAGCTGCTTCACATTTTATTTCAAAATAGCATTCTCTGCTTTATATTTGTTTTATTTTAAATCTCTACCATGAGATAACATTCATTATAAAGCTTGAAATGCAGCTTTTACTACAGAGTGCTTCCACATTCGATGCAATTTTGAATTAAATCTCTCAGTCCTTCCCATTTGCTGCACTTTGCCTCACATCACTGAGTGATGTCTCAGAGCACACAGATTCAATTCCTTCTGGTTAAAACTAAACTAGAATATGCACTCTGGGAACACCCCTGGATGTCCATTAAGCAGCTGGAGAATGTCAGTTCCTGGTCCTCACCAGAGCTTAACCAAAGTGACACACATTGCAGAGTCTGTGTCCTCAGCACCAAGGGTTTTGCTGTGCAGATGTTTTCCTGTCTCACTTCTCAGTGCAGGAATACTGAGGTGATGGAGATGTGAATCTTGAACAGAGAGGATCCTGCTTGCCCCAGTTTGGGGAGTTCATTGGAGGAGCAGGATCAGAGAGGCAAAAAGGTCACCTTGTTACCTTCTGCCCTCCTCCCCATTTCTGTTCCTGCCGTGTGCTCAGGAACTGAGGCTCTTGGCAGCTGTTCCAGCTGAGCTGAGGGAGAGTCGTGCTCCTCTGGCTTGGCTGAGATCAGTCACTGGATCTGAAGGCCTGGAGTATGGGGCATGGATGGAAGAGGCCCAAGAGCTGTTTGCAGTCTGACTTTGCAGTGTGTGCCCAGGCTGAAGTCTCTCTCTAGTTACAGCTCCCAGCAATCATTAGACTCACACTCAACTGGAAAGACCCCTGAGGAAGGATGGAGTGTGTTGGAACCACAGATACTTCCAAAGCTGCTGCTTCCTTACAAATCTTGGCTACCTTGCTCCATATAACTACTGTCAGAAAATGCAAGATTCATCTACCAAGATTTAAACCTCTGCATCTGAGCTCTTCTCACTCCAGGGCAGTGACAAGCACAAGCAATTCTTTTCCACAGTCAGCTGAGCTCATGGAGTCGTGTATTGAAAAATCTTACGCAAAAGTGAACTTGGTGCTCCAAATCCCTGAGATGAAGCATTTCCCTTCAGCATTTTAATCAAGGCCTTTGCTACAGTGAATGTTTAGCACCGTAAGTAATTGGTAGAGACTGCTGACATGATAAAACTGTTGCAGATTCAGCCTAATCTGAAAAAAATCCCTGAGAACATTAACTGCATGAGCTGACCCAGTGAATCATCAGAAAATCAAGGCATAATCCAAATGTTGTGCACAGCAGGTAGAAATATACCTGGCATGTTTCAGAAGGCCAACACTGAAAAGACACAAAACTGGCTGCTCAAAGTGGAGCATTTTCCGTGTTTTCCATGGGAGCACAGAGACCCCCTTGGTCTGTTTGTGAATATCCCTTTGGCAGCTCGAACCAGTGTGCAAGTGGCAAAATACCATGACTGCATTTAGCATCTCAAAGTCATTTTTATATTGAAAGTGCACAAAGTCTTGATCTTATTGGAAAAATTCTGAACATCTGAGTCAGAGCCACTTGGTAATTGACTCAAGGCTTGTATGATTCAAGAGCTGTACGTGGTTAGAAAAGTTGTTAGAAATTATAGTGTTAGAAGTCTTTTTCTCTAAGCAAAGAGAAGCTTGAGGACACTGGGGACTGATGGCAGTCAGAGAGGAAAGAGCAAATTTATGGACAGCCAGATAACAAAACAAATATAAGTAATATCAAGGAGATAGCATTCAATTTGTATATTTTAAAAACTGCCAGTACCTGTGAATTCCAGTGGTCGGTACTGACCATCTTACTGACACCCTCTTTGCTAAGCCATCACTTCTGGGATTTATTGAGCCACTCCAAATCTCTGGGCAGATTCAACCAGCTGCATTTCTTAATGAACAGCTAAAACTGTAGGTCTCCCTTTGATACCAAGTGTAGATGGTACTGCCCACTGAGACCGAGTGATATCCCAGTGAGAGCTGTCATGTCTGTAGCATCTTTTGGTTTATTAAGCCTTGAAGGAAGTTTTGAACAAAACTAAGAGAAGTGAGAGGATCCTAGCAGCTAAACCATTTCTTTCCTGGCTGTGAAAATGCCACCAAAGCATGTTTTGTGGTGATCTTTTTATCATTTGGCTGTTTCAGGCAATATATGATAAGGCTTCTCTCCTTTGACTCATGCACAAATTCTTTATGGAATTTGTTATGGAAAAGGATTCAAAAATGTTTTTTTAATTTTTGGAAATGTCTATTTCATAACACTTATTGATAGAAAACCTCACATGTAACCTCTAGTGATGTAATTTTAAAATAATACCTGTATGTGCTAGTATATTCATATAAATACATTTTTATTTTCAATAATTAAAATACATTTTTGTTAGGGTCACCTACTTAATAATTTGTTCTATAGAAAGTGGTAACAGTAACCTCCCTTGAAAAATAGATGTCCAAGAATTGCACCTAAGAATTACATCAAGACTGCCCTTCATGCTGAGCTAATGGACGTTTCTCCCAGTGACAGCCAACCTAGAGTAAAGGCTGAAGCAATAAGGAATCTTTTACATCTTCTAGTAAATTGTGTTGGCTTATTCCCATGATTAACAAACTGCAGCTATTCCAGTCTGAGCAGTTCATCAGCCTTGAACCTTATCCTGCCCTTGCTAGATGTGAAGAGCAATCAGAAAATTCCTTGTGTATGTGCTTCTAGACATGATCACTTCTCTTTGACAGAGCTAAAGAGATTTATCTCTTTAAATTTCTCTATTAGGCATTTGTTTATTGTTCCCTAGGTCTCAAATTATATTCTTTTAGCTCTTTTTCCTGAATATTTTCTGTTTTCTTTGTGGGGAAGGGTGGATATCAGAAGTTGGCCCAGTATGTTGCAACATGAGAGGGCTGCAAAATTTTGCAGTGGGATTAGGTTCATGCAAATCAGATTTGTTTCCTTTTCATCTGAATCCATCTGAGCTCTGTGTCGCTGTTGCTGAGGCTTGGAACAGTGTGAGGTTTGTGGTGCTCAGTTATGGAGCTGATCAGGCTCTGATTGCTTCATTTGAGTTATCTGGACTGAGCTGCTGGTGGTAGCAGCAGTGAAATCTCCAGAGTGTTGTATTAATCTTTATTAGATCAGTGATGCCCAGGACACACACCAATGGGATTTTAGCAATGACAATTACCATTATGTGTTACAATACTTCCATCCCAAAAGCACTTTAGCTAACACATCTAGATGACATTTAGTGGGAAGCCTCCTATGATTCATAGTTGTTGTAAATACAATTTTTTTTAAATATTTCAGCAAATAATCCTAGAGAAATTAGACATCTGTGGATTGTAAAGGTCTAAATTGGTGGAAATAATTTCCTGGAGTTTATCAGATGTCTCACAGCTTTGGAATGCAAAGTTCCCTGTGTAGGATCCATCATTATTTTATAGCTTGCTTGAGTGAATCACATAGCCTTGATTGCCCTCTGAATCAAGTGGCTGCAATTCCCAAAAACATGTATTTAGAATAAAACAGATAAATGGGACTTCTCAGTTTCAGGTAGCTCATGATGTCTGTCTTTGTAGACAACCTCACTGTGTACAGGTTTCTTGTAGTTCACTCTCATTTTATAGGATCTCTTCTAGTATAATATTTGTAATATTAAGAAAAACAACTGCTCTTAGCTATGATTAGAAGATGGTTTATTGGTTTCAGAATTATTTTGTAGTATTGTGCTAAATTTCTCTAGAAGTGTTCCTAAGAGGGTATTGTTTGCATCAGTCATGTTCTGTGTTTGGGAAGAAAAGTCAGCTCCCATACAAGCTCCTTACTGTCCATTCTGGGTGCATGTTTTGGCTCCTGCACCTAATCTCTGTCTGGTTACAGCAGCAAAAAGGCAGGTTATACTACTTCTTGTCTGCTTTTATCATGGTTCCATGAGGTGTAATTATTCCTCCCTCCAAAAGAAAATGGTGGTAAATGTATTTAGTAAAAAAATAGAGGAAAATGCTCTGAATAAAATATTTATTTTATTACAGTAAAAATCTAATACAAGGCAGAGTTTATACTGCAAAACAAGATCTTTTTATTGGACTTTGGTAATGATCTACCAGCAACTGTGTCTTCTGACCATTTTCAACAACTTGGTTGTTGCCTGGAGCACTTGTTCTTCCTTTTCAATGTGAGTATTGAATCTGCCTCATTTTAAGACTGGCATTTAAAGGTGAAATAAATTACAAATTCCTGATTTCAGAACAGGGCACTAAGGTATCAAGATATTTTAGCATTTGGAGCCACAGAGTGGCTGTTCCCAGTTAGGTGATGGTGAACCCTTTAATCTTTGCCTCGTCCCCATGAATCTTTTCACATGGACACTGAATGGTGTTAATTTGCCATCCAGCACATAAACTTGCCACACACCCTGCAGAAAACTGAAAAGGAAGGGGATTTTATTTTCTACATTACTTTTCAGCTCTGTCTCATTTTCCTTGTAATGTTCTCCCACATTTTGCTGAAAAAAAAAAAAAAACAAAACAAAACAAAAAAACCCCCACTTTTTATTTTATTGTCATTTCCTTGATATAGTTCAGATTGATTTCTGGAAGTTCTGACTTTCTCTCTTCACATGTTACAATTATAAGTTGTACTTGTCTCTCTCCAATTCATACCTTATAAAAGCCCTTTTAGGATTTTCATTTGCACTATTAACCTCCTTTGGGGTGGTTATGCCTTTGGAGCCCAGTTTTACTGAAATCTCTTGGTTTGGTATTTACATTTTAGAAATAGTAACCTATTTAGAAATTAAATATATTCTAAACCTTCATGTTCAATTGCAAAAGTTTTTCAGTCCAATTATTTTCAGTAAACAGTTACCATAGTTACTCAAAGATTCTTCTAAAGTCAAGATTGAGCCCAATGTTTGTTCACCATTCTGTTTAATTTAAATTGTAGCATCTTACGTGCATTTGCTCCCAGGTGGTTTGGTCAGCTCTTCCTGTAATGCCCTTGTTGCAAATCAAAATCCCCGTGGTAACACTGTGGTATCACTCCATGAGAACTGGCTAAATGTTGTGGAAAGAAATGTGGCAGCTCTCACACTAATGAGGAGTGTGAATGCTACCAGCAACAGGGACACTTGTTTTCCCCTCTCTGTCCAGAGATTTGATTCCTATCCTGACACAATTTCTAGAAGAAATAAAATTGAAAAGCTTTCTCATTAAATCCAGTATTAGAATGCTCTTGAAAATTTTGAGCAAACTCATTTGTTTGCTCATCTTTCCCCAAAATTATTTCATCTCAGACAAATTCTGTTTTGTCCATGCTGCTCACATTTCTATTGTCTCTTCGTTTCATAAGACAAGTAGATCTGTATTTCTGCACTTTATTTCAGCAATTTATTTTTATCACTTTTCATTATCATTTTCCTTAGATGTTTTCATCAGGTTCTCTTAAATGATGCATTAGACATGCAGGTTAATTATCAGCTATTCAGACAGCAATCTCACACACAACTGTAAAATATTTCACTTACATCATCTTGCTATATATTATGTATTTTTCATTTTATTAGTTATAATTTTTACACTCTTCAGGGAAAAGCTGTATTGCATAATTCCAACTATAAAATGTTATATTTGTGTAATAAATTCCAGCCTTTGCCTGTTTATGTGCATTGGTAGTGATTTTAATGACATTATTTCTTCAGTGGCTTTTGAACCCAAAACTATGTCCATTCTTTTCCCTCAAAGCTACCTGAGTTGATCTAATAAAAGGTACTTATATTTTTTCATTATTTGGGGTGGAACAAGCAGCTTGCAAACTGCAACAATTAATACGAATTCCAAACTAACTCGCAAGGAACAGTGAATTTCTTTTAGTGGGTGAAGAACAGGTTTTACCAGGTTGCAATGGAATTAGTATTAATGGAAGATTACCTGGATTCTGGAAATCCTGCCCTCAGCTCCTCCAGACAGCAGCTTGAAATCTTAACTCAGTGCTGAGTCTGGAAGGTGACAGGGAGCAGCTGTCCTGCTTCAGCTCAAGCTGACATGGCCAAGCACCCTGAGAACAAACCTGCACTTTGAACTGAATGAGAGGGGCACCAGAGGCCAAAAGATTCCATATTAATAGGAAAAGGTAAAAGTTGCATCAGAATTTGTGCTGTTCTAATTCTAAACAGCAGCACATTTGTAGCGGTGTATGCTGAATGTAAACTCCTGGAGAATTTTCTCTGTTACCAAGAGGGAGAAAAAATTAATTATTAAAAATTGTCTGAATTTTATCTTCATAATCTGAGCAGGTTCAATTAGTTGAGAGATCTGTTTGCAGTCTGTGTTTGCACTTTCTGTGCGAGGCATGTTATTTCTATATTGTTTTCTGGGTTTAGTACTACTAAATAAATATGTAAGGTTGTTCACTCTCTGTAGGACAGTTGCAGTGGTCATAGTCAGTCTAAACCCCAGGGTCTTCCACCTGATGCTGGATAATTTATGAATCATATATAAAAAATATATTTCTAACCGAATCCATCCTTTACTCTGTGTCAAGTTGTAGGTAAGTGTGTATCTGTAAAAAATAGCTTTTGCAGACTCTTCTCCGGGCCTTTCCTTCCCTTTGAATGAATTAATGGATTTAATAACATCTTCAAACTTCCTTTTTGGTGGCTGAAACAGTACCTGGGTCATAGCTGGTCTTTAAGTGATCATTTTAAACTCCTATCCTGGTTTTTTCCCCCTGTGTGTGCCCATCATTGAGTGCTTTACAGTGTGGGTGTACTATCCTTTCAGTGGCCAGTCCTCAGAGATGCTTCTGGGAGGGCTTTTGGGGAGAGCTCTGCACTCCTGCTCCTGGCAGCTATGTTGATTCGTGTTGCTATTTGTTTAGTATGTTAACAGAACATAAAAGAATTACAGTTTGATTGCACAGCTTTACAGGAGACTAAGAACACATTCTTTATCCTTACACAAAGCAATCTTAGGTGGCCATTTTTCCCCATGTGGATACCACCCATCTAATTTAGGCTTATGCTCCTGCTGCCTGATTCAATCACCTGATTCAGTCACTTCAAGACATCAGGACCTTCCTTCCTGGTTTTCAGGAAGGTGCCTCACAGGGATGAGCTGTTTGTGTGGCTGCAGCAGCCAGACAGCATCTTTACTGCTGGGCTGTCCCTGGGGGCTGTCCCCTGACCTGGGCACTGGGCTGGGGGGGGACCTGAATCCGTGTCCTTTTTGCACAGTGAGCATCTCTCACAACTATACTTATTGTATTGCTCAGGTGTCAGGAACGGTGCTAAACAAAAGGGAACATTCAACACCTTTGAGAAGATGTGTGGGTGTCATTCCTCTGCTTCTTAGTAGGAGACACCACTTGGGTGTATTTAAGAGCTCTTGGCCAGTTGTGCTGCAGTACATTATGGCAGGAGAGTGAATTGGTGTGATTATTGATTACTTCTGTGTGGGGAGAGCTGAGGTGTTTGGGCTTTTGTTATTTAGATGAATCAGCTGCTGGTCACTTTGTGCTGATTCACTCCCAGAGCTGGATGTGAGTATTTGGATGGATTTACAGTAACTTCATCCTTTTTACTCAGGGACATGCCAGTCTGCAGAATTGCTACAATTGACTCATTATTCTGCTGTGTCAGGTAACAAAACATTCTGCTTTCTTTCATTCTGCTCAAGAAGATTTGGTTTCGTTACATAGGTGAAAGCTCTTAAAATAAATTCCTGTCAGATTTCCCCCCCAGTTAACCTAAGTGACACATGTGAGTGGTTTTGGATATGGTTTTACTGAAGCATGCATGACACAAAAATTTCAAGCCTGCATTATAGAAGACTGAAGTGGGTTTGGCATGCTGGAAACACATATAGAATGTATCTCTTAAACATAGGAATACAGTAAAGCCTTTCACAAGGATATATTTCAAATTAATTTTGGAATATGAAGCTTATATGAACACTTCACTGTCAACTACTTGTCATTGGGCACATGAAACTAGGAATTAGAAACTTGATTTGGCTCTCTGTCAAACTAATGACAATTCAATTGTCCTCATCTTAACAAAATTTAATTTTTTTAAGATTTGTAACATTTATATGCTATAAAAATGCACTATTTATTTGACTATTAAAAAGCACTGTTTTGGCTGTACATACATACAATACTGAATTTATCTAGCTAAAAATAATCAAAATAATTCTACAGATAAACACATAGGATGTTTACTTTTCAAGTATAAATATGTGATTAGGGTGGACAGTAAAATAGTTAGAAATGTTAAACAGCGTTGCAAGGGTATTGAGCACCTTGCCAGGACTGTATTTCTGGAATCCTTAGCTGAGCTGGAGAGGTGTGCCCACAGCTACACTGTGCCCCAGCATTCCCATAAGGAAAAATGGGATGAACCCACATAGGTCCAGCATGACTTCAAATTATCCACCTCAGTAGTTCTGAAAGCCAGTTTCTCCAACTGTTTATGTTAATGCTGGTTTTATTTCCAGACAACGACGTATTCCCTGCACAGGGGCTGGCCAGAGCCAAGGCTGCTCGCTGTGCCCGGGGCTGGCAGGGCTGGCGCTCCGTGGAAGATGCCGAGGTGCGGGAACAGGAGGCTCCTCATGGCCCTGCCGGGAGCGCTGAGGGAGCTCGGCTGGAGCATCGGGGGTGCCGGGGGAAGGCTCCGAGCTCCGCCGCCAGCGCGGCCCGGGCGGCAGCGGCTCCAGCACCAGGGACAGCGGGCGGGGAGGCGGCAGCGGAGGGGCCGCGCCGAGCGGGGCCCGGCGGAGGCTCCGCAAAGCGGCAGCACGGGGGGTCAAGGGGCTGGGGGGCGGCCGGGGGGCTACCGTGGGGCTGCCGGGGCTGCCGTGGGGCTGCCATGGGACAGCACAGCCCGGCAAGGACACGGCGTTCCTGCCCTGCCCTTCAGCCCGGCCGCGCTGGACACCTCAGTCACTCTTCACTCGGCACAGGGCGCAAATAACCGTGCAGAACTCCGGAGTCGCCAGCCCTCGTTCCCTGGAGCTGTGTTAGGTGCTGTGTACAAAGCAAGGTTCTGTTGTTCCTGAAATAAAGCCATAACAGCAGAGAGAGTACTTAAAAATCCCCTACCAAACCCTGCTCTCCCTTGTCGAGATTTGGCTGAGAGTTGATTGTGTGATAGCTCAAATCAGTTAATCAGCCCCTGGAACAGCAACATGCTCATTTCTATGAGTGATGAAACCACTTCTCTGATGTTGTCTCCCAATAGTATAAATGTCTTAGCATGAAAGAGATCTCTTTCACAGCAATAAATACATAAATTATAAGAAATGCATAAGGTCAGAAATGAAAAAAAAACCCAAAAAACAAAAAAAAAACCAACCAGAAAAAGAGTTCACAAATGCTTTTGAACTCTCATTTCACACAATAAGACAGGAGTTAATTATTACTTGTGATAGGGTTTCTTATATCCTGAACATTAAAAGAAATTAATAGGAAAAGGTATAAATTTGTCACAACAGTGCTAATTAACATTCTATGATTTCTCACTCTTTTAATAGGTAATTTGCTGTAGTGAGAGCATTAAGGATAAGTGAGAATGAAGCTGCAATAGTATTTTCCTCAAATTTCTTAATTATTCATGGAACAAGGAGTTTTAAATTAATCTTTTTCTTTTTTTTACTAATTGAAAGGCAAAATACTCTGTTTCTTTAGTACCAGGAAAACACTTGTTCAGCATGATCTGTGATATTTTTTATATAAAGATCCATCTGACCAAATAATTACCACCTGCACTGTAAATTTTTCGTCCTTGTACTTGACATATTGGTATTAAAGCATTAGTCAGTCCATTCTCTGCTTTCGTGCTGAAAAAAAAAAAATTCAATATTATTCTCCTGATTTAATTCAGATATCTTCTATACAAGCATCATACAAATGTACATGCTGGCAGAACCACATTGATCTATACTCTTCCTTCTGCAAGTCCTGGTCTTTTCTGGTTTTATAATTTGTTTTCAAGCAATGTTACAAATAGAGTGGAAGTAACTTTTAACAGTATATTTGTAACTGTTGTGTAAATTTGTTTCAGTAGACATTTTTTTATTAGAAGGCTTAACCCCTCATGTCTAATGCTCTGGAAAGATGTGAAAACACCTCTTTTTCTGCCTCCAATGACTTTACATTACCTTTGCTCTGAGAAAGACAACACCAGAAATAGGGGAAGTACTGGAATATTTTATGTTGACTTCCATTTTGCAGGAAAGAAAAATTCTGGGATGGCACACCAGAACTATTGTAATCGAGATGTTCCCAGGATTACCAGAAAGTTCTGTTTGCTGCGTCTCACATGGTGAAGTTAAACATGTGCTGGTTGCTGTTGGTCATGAGCTCCTACTTCAGGAGCTGTGTAAGGAATAAATGCTGGAGTGACAGCAGCAAGCTGGGAATGCTGCTGCTGTGTGGGGGTCTGCTTTCCTTTCCTGCCACTCCGAGAAATAGTGAAGGCTGGGAGCAGATTTGTTTGTAAGGAACTCATTCTGAATTAAAAATTTGCAAAGAGTCTGAAGATAATGGACTTTAATATCCTCCTCAGTCCTGAGCACTAATCAAAAATCATCCCAATTAAACAGTTATTAGGTGTGTGAAGTTGTGGGGCACAAATACTGTGATGCCATGCAGAGAAAATCTGTCATTTGTTGCATTGGGATTCCTGATTTGCTGGTTTGATCCCTCATGGGGAAGAAATCCATGAGATGGCCCTGCACAATAGGACAAAAAATAGAATTTGGGTCTGTAAATCAAAAACTGAGACCTCCTGCTTAAAAGTTTCAGGGAATGACTTCATCAAAGGAAGAATAGCTCAGTTCTTGGGACACATGAATCCCTATTTTGAGGCACAAAGTAAAAACACTTGGTGCTTCAAAAGGACCTGTGAGGTCATCACAGATGACAGTAGAGCGGATTTGCTTTGCATCTCTTTGTTTCTCCCTGCAGGGTGAGGAATTTATAATTTAGTGGGAAAGGCAAGTCATTCAGTGGCTTAATTCATCTTAACAACAGGGGAAGAATGTGAACTTTAAAGAAACAAACATAAAAAGTCAGAACCTCGAGTGTAGAAAAGGAGGGAATTTAATCAAATAAATTGTCTGTCACAGGGACTTGAAATTCATCCCTGATTTTTTTTTTCCTGAGGCAGGGTCCTGGGCCATCTTACTGAAACGGAGGCTTGAAGTAATAATGGAAGTTACCAGCAGCTATAGGCCTGAGAATGGGGAGAAAGGGTAAAGTGTGGGGCTGCACTTACCTGAAAAAGAGGGGAGGAGGGTGGTACATTCTGTGGTACCTTAAGGCTGGGATAACTGAGAATCTACTTGCAGGGAAGTGTAAGAATCTCTCTGCTTTCTGCACTCTGACCTTCCATTGTCCCTTGCAGAGCATTTGAAAGGATTGTGCAGTTCTCTTGATCTATATAAGAGAAAGAAACTGTGTCAAATCTCTCCAATCCCAAGCCAGCTGTCTTTCAGATCACATCTATATTATGGCAAGACAGGACGATATAGGATGAACTCTCTAATGTGTTTTAATTAACACTGTGTTAAACATTGCTGCCTGTTCTGTTTGGATAAGGACAACTGTGTTTGCAGTAACAGAACCATAAGCAACTCACAATACCTCTGACATAACAGCTCCTGAACCCACTGGACATTAAGTAACTTCAGACAGTGTTATTCAGGGATTAGTGCTTTTCTGCTGACTTGACTTGTTCATTTAAATAAGGTCTTGAAGCTTGTATTTGCCTTTTTTCAATACAGTGCAACACAGGAGCTTAGTGACAGAACAGCACCTCAAAGACATCTGCAAGGGGAGGCCCTTCTCTCTGAAAATCATTCATTTTTGGGATCCATGACACCCACCAACAGAATCTCTTCTTGCAGGAGCTCTGATATTTATATGAGATATTAAAATTTAGTTTGATTGCTGATGTCAATTTTAAAAACTTCTTAACAAAACCTTAACTAGAAGTGGATTGGATTCCAGATTTGTGGTGTTTTTTCAATGTGCAAACTTTATAAAGGAAAACAAAAATAGCTCCAGGAAAAAACCAAAACCCTGGGGCATATAACCCTGAGAATTTCTTGTTTCTGCTTGCTACAGTACTTCTCTGCTTTTCCTATGCTTCCCACAGTAGTATGAATATTGAATCTGGCAGGAGTGAGCTCTGTTAAGAGAGAGAAGAGACAGCAGAAACAGTTGTTCTGCAGCAGTCGCTGTTTGCTTTGGTCTCTCCTCTGCACGTGGGTAATCCTGAATTCCAGCCTGGTGCCTGGGAGATTTGTGGCTCTGCCTCTGTGTGAGGATGTTTCTTCCTTGCTACACTTAAGCTAACAGTGTTTACTAAAGCAATCAGTATTTCTGTGGAGGTGATAGGAGCCTCATTAAAGAGGAGATCAGAGGAACAGGTGTAAACATTTGGTAACTTTTAACTTATATAACTTGTATTCCACTGACTCTACAGTTAAGTACATTGACTTTTTCTCTTTCTGAAGATGGGGGTGTCATATGGCCATCTACTGACTCTCTCTGAAAATATAGGCAGTGCAGAAAAGAGTCAGGAATAAACATGCAGTAGTACGTGCTGTACTTCAAATACAGGTAATCTGCCATCAGTGTGTGTCCCTGTTATTGCTGCCATTCATATGTCCAGGATCAAGACATACAGATGACCTTTAAATAAAGTGCTTTCTGTGTGCTATTGGGTCCTTGCACATCCCATTCTGTCCAGCTATTTTGGTGTCCTCCTCAGTTAATCTAACCTTAGAGGGTTCTCACTTGCCTTCCCAAGTTCACCTTCACTCTGAGTTTACTTTAAAGGGAGAGTCAACACAGACATGGTTGTAGTTTGGAAAAAAAAAAGTCTGCTGTGGTTTTTTTTTAAGCAAGAAAAGTATCAGTTTAAGTACTGGTCAGCTTGGCAGCAAGAAGAATCCTTGAAGGGCTGAGACTGTGGAATAAAGAGCCTGGAAGAATTAACCAATTCCTGTCACTGCAGAGGTTTTCTGCTCCCAAAGTACTAGGAAGAGATGAAAACATATTTATTATTGACATATTCAGGGATAATAAACCAAAACCAGTTTTTCAAACCCTGGAGCATCTTATTTCCAACAGATGCAACTCAATGACTTTGTCATGCTTTGTCCCTTCAAAAAGCTATTTCTGCATGCTGTGGGAGTGCCTCCAGGAAGGGAAGGAATGGAGCTATTGTAAATACAAATGCCTAAATGTGAATATGAATTAAGGTAGGATAGAATAAGTTGTTTTTTCTAAATGAATAATGTACAAGCACACTTAGTTCTTGGCCACTTGCTGTTTGCACTCCATACAGCAAAACAAAATCCAACATCCCAAAAACAAACCAAAACACAAACACAAACCTGCTCAGTGGGGAAACAGTAGTTGCACGTGTTAAAAAAATAAATAATGAAGGTTTCCACAGCAACCCAAGTTCTGTAGTGCAAATTGATGACTTTCATTCTGTTTTATTATATAACCAGAGAACAAATATTCTATTAAAAGTGTTTGGTACATCTGAAGTTATATTGTTAAAAAGTTTAGTGCAATCCTAAAACTTCACGTCAAGTAATTTATTTACAAAGGTTTCTGAAAAGGCTGTATAAAAAGTGTTTTCTTCCCTAAGCTTCAGGGAGGCTCTATTGGGGCCAGGGCACTGGTCCGTCAGAACATTGCAGTGAGCAAAATTTCAGTAGCAGAACTTTTGTACAACTTATTTCAGTTTTTCCTTCGCTGTGAAGAATTCAAATCCAGTTTTTATAGAAGGAAGTGAAAGCTGAACTTAAAGATGAAACCTAAAGTGTGGTTCCCGTTTTGGGTATGTGTTCTCTGTGGAAACTGCGAATTTTGCCAGCTCTTTAGAAGCTCTGGAGATTAATAATAACGACAAGAAAATTAAATCAAGGAGCCAAATTTTGATCTCAGCGCTGGTGGTGGCTGGGGTCAGCGCTGCCAGGGGTGCCCGAGCCCGGCCGGGCGAGCTCGGGGCAAGGGCGGGCAGAGGCCGGGCTGTGTCACGGGCGGCCCGGGCCGGCGGGCGGGGGTCGGGCTGGCTCCGCTGCTGCTCTGCGGGCCGACCTGGTGGGAGCCGCTCGGGCCGGCAGGTGCGCTGGGGACGGGAGGATGGCCCGGGAGAACGTCTGTCCGTGCAGGATGTCTGTCTGTCCGTGCAGGACCTCTGTCCTTGTAGGATATCTGTCTGTCCGTGCAGGATGTCTGTCTGTCCGTGCAGGACCTCTGTCCGTGCAGGATGTCTGTCTGTCTGTCTGTCCGTGCAGGACCTCTGTCCTTGTAGGATGTCTGTCTGTCTGTCCGTGCAGGATGTCTGTCTGTCCGTGCAGGGTGTCTGTCTGTCCGGGGAGGATGCCTGTCTGTCCGTGCAGGACCTCTGTCCGTGCAGGATGTCTGTCTGTCCATGTAGGATGTCTGTCTGTCCGTGCAGGACCTCTGTCCGTGCAGGATGTCTGTCTGTCCGTGCAGGATGTCTATCTGTCTGTCTGTCCGTGTAGGATGTCTGTCTGTCAGTGCAGGATGTCTGTCTGTCCATGTAGGATGTCTGTCTGTCCGTGCAGGACCTCTGTCCGTGTAGGATGTCTGTCTGTCCATGTAGGATGTCTGTCTGTCCGTGCAGGATGTCTGTCTGTCCATGTAGGAGGTCTGTTTGTCTGTCCGTGCAGGATGTCTGTCTGTCCTTGTAGGACCTCTGTCTGTCCATGTAGGATGTCTGTCTGTCTGTCCGTGCAGGATGTCTGTCCGTCTGTCTGTCCGTGCAGGATGTCCCGGGACCGGCCGCTCCCCTTCCCCCCTTACAGGCC
>JACBWW010000009.1:1576819-1590323 GCA_020086605.1 Lanius collurio | reverse complement strand
CAGTGGGGCGGGGGCTGCCGGCGCGGCGCCCCCGCTGGGCGCGGGGGGAGGAGAAGCCGCCCCCGCTCGATGAGCGGCGCCCGCCCGCCCGCCGCGCTCTGCCCGGGGACCGGCGGCCGCGGCCGAGCCATCCAGCAGCATGTGGAGTCCCACCGAGGAGGAGAAATACGGCGTGGGTAGGTGCTGCCGCATCCCTCCCCCGCCCCGCGCACCCCCTCCTCTCCCCGCCGGACCCCGGGGGCTGTGCTCTGCGTGTGGGAGGGCGGCTGTTCCCCTCCCCCGGGGCCGGCGGTGGTCGCGGCGCTGCCCCTCAGGTGGAGCCGGGGGCGGGATGGGGGACAGCGCTGCCCGCGGGGCTGTGGGGGCTGCCCGGCCGTGCCTCCCCTGCCCTGCCCGCACCGCTGGATGTGCTCTGCGTGTGCTTCGGTTCGCGTTATTTCCCCGAGCGCCGCCGCGGCGAAGCGAGCGACAAGCGGAGTTCGGGGGCCCGCGCTGGGGTCGGGATCGCACAAATAATCAGAAAACGAGTCGCTGAGCCCTTAATCTACTTAAGCGCGCGGTTCCCTTTTCCCTGCGTTTCCATCTGCGGAGCGAGGCGATGTGTGGATGGAGTTGGGAAGGGGCCGGCGGCGCCGCGGTGTCTTTAGGGGGCGTCGGTGCTGCACCTGCCCGGCCGCGGGGGACGAGGGGGCGGCCGGGGCTGCCGGGCCGGGGGCTGCGGCGGGCCGGGAGCGGGGCCTCGGCGGCGCCGGCCCCGGAGCCTCTGTGCGTGCGGACTGCGCTGATTTTCCGTTGTTTTGGTAAATCAGATTTTACAGTCGTCTGGCATCGTGGTTGCTCTAATCTGAGGCATCACCGTTGGCAGCTTTGGTTTGTTATTTTAGCGTGTAAATCCCTGATAAGAGCAGAAGTGTTACATCTAATGAAACGGAAGATGCCGAATTTCTTTAACTTCGCTTTTGCTCATTTCGATTTAATTTTTCTTAAACTGTTGTCTTGTATAATAATAATAAAAGCCACTACTGCTGCCTGATTAGTTACCTAAACGCCTCATTAAATTTTTACTTATCAGTTGTGCATATTGATTTTTAAGTTCCACAGTGTGTAGCGATGATTAATTTGTACAAATATTTTTAAAAATATCAACAAATTTGCTACATGATCTGTTATCCGAGGCTGTTAAATTGGGATCTTGGCAATTAACTCGTAAGCAATTAGAAGCCTTAATGCCTCTTTGTTGAAATGCTTTCTGTTAAAATAATAATAATAAAAAACCACTTCTTTTTAATTTTTCATCTTGTGCGGCAAATATTTTGCTTAGTACAGCTCACATATCTTCATAGTGAAGAGAGAAAGGAAGGAGAGATAAAGTAAATCACTTTTGTTTAAAAAAATAAAATCAAATGAAGCATCAGATGAGAACCTGTAATTGTAGGGTAGTATGAACAAGTGGTAGAAAATAACACCTGGAAGTCGTTGCTTTCAATTATGTTGCTGTGTCTGTTGGTCATTGGGAGTATTTAAAGTTAACAAGCCCTGATGCATCCCAGCTGGATGCTCCAGGAATATGAAGTTGTTTTGTTGGTTTTTTTTAATGTAGTTGATGCTGTACTTTAGTTCATACCTCATCTGCTGGTGAATGGCCACCTCTGTTACCCTAGGACCAAACTTACTACTGTAATTGTAATAGATGCTTCAGAAAACAATTATCTATCTTTCAAATCTTGTTTTTCTTCTGTTTATGTAGTTGTTCTTCTTTGCCATGTTGCAAGGTTTGATATTCAGTGTTTGTGTTTGGCCACTGTGCTCAAATAGGAAAACACTTGTTTTTACCTAGATCCAAAAAATGGGTGAACTAATTTTTTTGTACGCAGATGTTTCAAAAGAAAAGCTGGGAAATCTCCATTCAGGTTGTAAACAAGTCAGGAAGAGGCATGTGGAAAGGAGAGCAGTGAATGAAAACAAGTGTTATTTCAGTGAGTGTTCCCTGGGCTGCAGAATATTCCTCTAAGGATGGGGATTTTTCTTTTGCAGACAACACACCTGTAGGTAAGGCAGAGGTAACAGCTCAGTTGTGCAAGTTTGGGTGATCTCTAGGCAAGCTTTTTTTTATTCTTGAGTAGCTTTAATTACATTTCCTGTAATTGAAATTTGTTGATAATCCTCCAGAGAAGGAAAATAGGTGAAAAATGCTGCTTATATGTGGAGTTTAGTTACTAAAAGTGAGGAGTGGCATATCAGTTTTTCAAAGGTAGATCTGTCTTTGCTGTCTGGAGAGGTCATTTTTGTGCATTTTGAAGCAAATAGTCTGCAGAAAGTGTAGACCTGAGGGTTTGCTGCTGAGAGGTGCACTGACAAAAAAAAAGGGGGGGAGGGTTGAAAATAGCAGTGTAAATTATCCCGATTCCACAAGTAATATGTGCAAAAATAATCTTCTTGGCATGAGTCACTGTTCTGAGCTTATGCCTTTGTGCTTTAGTAGCTTGGGTTTGGTTAGAGCAGTCTCTGTCCAAAAAAACACAGTGTGTTTTCTCTGTGCTCCTGTTAAAGTTTTGCAAACAAAGTTTTAAGATTTGCCTTTAGATTAAGGCAATAACCTTCCTGTCCCAATTGATGTAAGCTGGATGGGAGAAAAATCAGTTATTTCTGTGACTGGAACACCACAAAGAGGTTTCTGGTGGAACTGAAAGGAATGTTTGTGCATCCAGGCCCTGGATATACCTACTCTTGTGTGCCAAGGAAAGGGACAGTACTACATAAAGTAGCTCATTCTGATGCTGTTCTCTTTGTTTCAAGTAAGTTGTGCTCTGCTGCCTTTCCTGGGAGTTGGCTCAGAGGGTAATTCATAGAGACTCTTCCTTCACACAGACGTCACATTCCCCCTCAACTGTGGCTGTGGAAGGGCTTGGTGTTCTGTGTTGGCTTCCAGGGAGTACCAGGCATTTCTGCTGTGCTTGCTGCAGCCCCTCAGCAGATATTCCTTTGCAGCCACAGGCTCTTGGCTGCAGGAGAAGGTTCAGTTTCCTGATGGGAACATCGGTGCCTTTTGGGCAGTTCTGAAGTTCTCTGTGCCTGCCTATCTGCAATTAAAAGAAGTTTTCCACGCTGGCAGTTGTAGAACACCTTGTATTGCCCAGTTCTCACACAAATCATTGCATGCATCTGCAGCACAGATATTAAAAGATTGCTCAGGATATTTCTAAATAAATTAAACGCTCTCCTAACAACCTTGAAGTTCTTCCTTGATTTTATTTCTCAGCTGCTATAGCAACTACCTGGTAGCTGTTGTGAGTAATTCCCCTCTATTTAGAAATACTTATATTCAGTGCCTCTAATCCTAACTCTGCTTTTAAAACTTGAGACTTGCTGAAGCAAAGCAGACAGTTCTTCCACAGGTGCTTAAGATGGCCAGTTATGAGCACAATTAATAAGAATTTGAACTGCTTATTGAAGATAACTCTCCCTCTAGCGTTTTAGGATTTTTAAAGCAGTCTCTAAGAAAATATTTATTAAAGTGATCTGATTAGTTACTTTAGTCTTGAAAAGCAAATACTGAACAGTAGTTTATTTTAAAAAGTTAAATAGAACTCTTTAGTAAATACCATTTGGCAACTGTGTGAGAGATGATTATTTCATCAGGCTGTCAGGTTTTGCTGTTTTGTTTTTGTATGAGGAGCACATTTAGGTGACTCTCAGGAAAGTTTTTTTTTTTGTTGTTTTTTGGGGTTTTTTTAAACATAGTTGATGCTGTACTTTGTATGGCTGACCATATTAAATATGTATGTACTAAGCCACAGAGGAGAAGGAGAACCTACCTACATCAACAGCATCTGTTCTTAGTTTATTCAAAGAATTAGTGTTAAAATCTGTTGTTTTATTTTAAAGTGCATTTTAAAATCTTTATTTTCACCGCTTAATTGGTAACAATGAGAAAGAAATCCATAAGCACAAATACAACTAAACTTTCCCTTGTTCTTGCTGAGAAGGGATGGCACATCACAATGTCCTAGTTACAGTTTTGTACTGAAGCTTTTTGATCAGTATCTTGAATTTTTTTTTTCACCCTGTCACTAAACCTTGTCTTGCACACATCCAGTTCATGTTTATGCTTGGAAGAACGGGACTGCAGAACTTAGAGAAGTATTCCCTCCCCAAGGCTCTTGGCATAAGACCCTGCCTTACCTGTTCACACAGAAGGCAGTGAGTGGCACTGTGGTTTCACTGGGTCACCAGAGTGGTTTGTTACAGGGTTAAAAAGGAAAAGTGTCAGAGAGGTAGAGAAAAGTCCCTTTCCCGAATTAGGAAAATGTCCATTGTTAATTTGGGAAGCAATATCAACCCTTGCATCAGGTGCTGCGTTAGGGAGATAGGTTATATTTCATTTTCTCTCCCGTGTCCCAGTGCCAGGAGATGTAATTGTCTGGCAGCAGGAGAGAGGTGACTAAGGATATTCTTCAGTGATCTGTCTTGGAACCAAAGCTATGTGGAGGGATGCACTTTGAAACTTCCTGTGCTGAGCTGCTTTGGGAAGAGCTGCTGGTACCTGGGGACTTGGTCATTAGTCAGGAAAATCGGATGATCCAGGGATTGGAGTAATTCCTATTCAGTATTTGCTCTTATGGGCCTTTTTCTTTTTACCTGTAGGCCTTAAGAATGAGCAAAGGAATTTGTCAGTCAGGGATTGTAAAGGAAATGTATATGTGTTATTTAACTGGATGGGAAATGAATCACACCTTGAAATGTCTCTGGAAAAGAGCAGCTCCCAAGATGCATCTGATGGGTTCCTATCAGTGTAGAGAGGAGAGTTTGGTAAAGTGTCATTAAAACATGGTGGGCAACTTCAGCTCCAGTCTAGGATAAATCTAGAATTCTGCTGGTGCTGATAGAACTTGGAGGTTAAATGTCCTGTTTTGTGGCAAGAGATTAATATATTTTGGGTTGTCTGTCCTCGAAAAGACCAAGCCAAAGACATTGTGGTTAGACCAGTTCTTGTGAAGAGCTGGTTTGCAGAACTGGACGAGAATTAACCTGTAAGATATCACTACTTTGAGATTATCTAAATACCAGTTGTCCACAAATGCATCTGCACTAGAAATTAGCCAAAACTTTCCAAGTACAGGAGGAAAGAAGAAGCAAATTGCTCACCAAGGCAGTTCATTGCATGGTTTGTATGAGAATGTGGGTGTGATCCTGGAGCAAGAAGTGATAGCAGTGCAACATGGGGTTTAACTCTGGATGATTTGATGGGGTTTAGAGCAATTTTCTCCATTTATTTGTTGTTGTGCTGTATTAGGTATTCAGTTAAGACCTGCAGAACTTCAGCCACTGATGATAGGATGGGGCAAAAGCAATTCCTTCCCGACCTTATCACCATTACAGAAGGGATTTTGTTTTTAGAATGATTTTCTAAGGGTGGAAGTATTTTGGTGTTCAGGCTTTCCGTCCTCACCTAACAATACATCCAGTAACAACAGACATTTTATGATGTGAATTGGCAGTCTTGGACAACTTTTCCTGCATATTTAATGGAAATAGGGCTGGGTGGGGAAAAAAGAACTTAAAACTGGAATTTCTGTGCATAGTAGTGCAGATAAAAAAGCTTCTGACCTGCTGAAAAAAAAGGTGGTTAATCAGGTTCTATCAGGTGTTTCTTAGTTGTGTGCTTTGGGTTGAAATTAATTGTCAAGCTTGTAGGACGGGAAGGGAGATTGTTTAGAATGAAATTAGTGAGGAAATTTAAAGTAATTTCTCTTTTGAACAATTTAAGAAATAGGAAGTTGATGTGTGAGTATGGGGTGATGGTGCAGGTTGTGGTTTGCAGTTTTATGTGGGAAGAGAGGAAGTGTGACTTTTTATTAAACCTCTGAAAGCAACTTTGTTAGGGTAGTCAGTGGCACAGCTCAGCTGGACTTGAGTCTCACTGTCCTTGCAGAGCCTTTTTTGCAGCAATTCTGCCCTTAACAAGTCAGACTCCAATGAAGACATCAGGGAAACATGTCAGAACCATTACCAGAACTTGTAATTATAGAATTCTCTGCCATGTATTTGCTGGCATTTCAAAACCCACAAAGGGAGGGTAATTGGGAACGGGGAAGTTTTCTGTGTTCATATGCACAGTGACAGGTAGATAGACAGGCTTTTCTGATTATCCATTAAACAGTTATTTCGAAATGGTTCTAATACAGAAGAACAGTGTAACTGCCTGATGGGTCCAACAACTGGTGCTGTTGGTGGCCCTATGCATTCCATAGATTTGTTCTCTTGAGAAATGGGAGCACTTTTCAGAAGTGAGTGTGAAAATACTTACCAAAGAATGGGAAGTCTGTGGAAAATTATTTAGCTCTTGAAGAGCCTGATGCAAATTTTTCTTCCTGCTCCAGAGAAATTTTTTTAAAATTTGTGGGGTTAAGTTAGTTGTGTTCTTCCCTCAGCTGTGCTATGCACAGAGGAAGAGGCCAAAGGAAGCCTCCAGTGGGATCTTGGTCCTAACCCAGTTGTGAGTGACAATGGTCTTTTCCACTGATAGTTTTTAAGTTATGAATGAACTGTAATATCACAACATTTCTCACTTTGTTCTGTTTCAAAATCTGTCAGCTCACTGAACCTCAAGGCAAACATGAACTAACTCACTCAAGCGAGTGATGTTAAAATCAACCCCCTGTTCAAATTTTTCCAGGTCAAAATGAACTTTATGATGTCTTCCGAGAACCTGAAAGCCTCTCGAAAGGTTTTAGGGCTGTTAATTCCTTCCTCTTAGACATGTTTTATCATTTGTTCTAACAATATGTCCTTAGTCCAAACTTAGGGAATATATTAGGAAGGCAGGGAGCTGAGGCTTTGAGCAGACTGAGTGCTTTCCAGTACAGTTGTGAGGTGATTACTTATTCCAAGGATAAGACTTCCCTCCATCCCTCTTCAGCTTCTAGCTACTTTTTCTTTTCTTGAGACTTTCTGGATATTAAGCCTTAAGAAAAGCTTATGACAAGTGGTGCCAGCTAACTCTTGGTGATTAAAAGCAGGTCTTTGTGCTTTCAGAGGTAAGCTGTTGTTCCCTGAAACATCCAAAGAAACCTTTATTTTTACTTCAGTGCAAGGAAGCTTAGGCACTAAATGCTTTTAGTGTCGGCAGTTGATGGAGTGGTGAATTATTTTATTTTCTTTCTGTTGAATGTAAGTCCCTGAGCTACCCAAGGTGCCTGAGTGTAGCACAGAGTGCTTTGGCAGGTGCCATACTGTTCTGGAAACCTCTTGTGACTGTGTTTTTGAGCAGCAGGGCCTCTTTTCCCTCTCAAAGTGTTTATGAACAAGGTGTTTATGTGTACCTGCACTTTTAGTCTTCTAACCTGATAAACAAAGTCTTGTATCCATGTCAGAGAAACCCAGAACTGTTAAATAGAGGGAAGTTGCAAGCAATATATAACTTTTGAGAGGCCTGTTTAGGTGTAAATGCACGTGGGCCTTTGCCTTGCTGGGGTGGGTGCTGGGTGTGCTGCCCAAACAAGTGGTGAAGGGAGCAGAGAGCCTTTCACAGGAGAGTATCTCAGACAGTGCTGGGTACTCCCAGACTACAATGTCTGTGTGCAGTAACTGTGTCTGGACAGGGGGGATAGGAGGAGGTGTTTGTTTTACCCATCTCTTTCTTTATGGAGAAAATGCCTGTGGAAGTGTCTGCAGAAAGCTGCCCACTTCACCTAGGCACTGTTTTGGGTATGTGTGCCTCTATTTCATGGACAGGGAGTGTAGGCTCAGGTGAGAAAAAGCCAGCCAGAGTGGGACAAATAATCCAAAAGTTTATGAATTACCAGAAAAAAGGTTACTGAAAATTGTGGTTCGAACTTTGGTGCATCTTTGTGTTTTGTTTCTCTCTAAATGCTCGTGATCCAAATGATTGGTGACTTGAATTTTGATAAACCAAAGAGACAACATTGTAGTTCTGCTGGACCTACTAGAGCAGGATCAACATTTTTGTGAAATAATCTTGCCCTGACCTCTGCTATTGCTGTACAAAATGGAGCTGGACACTACCTGTGGGCCTGGCCTGGCGTGATGAGAGATGAGGGGAATCCTCTCCCTGCCTGTGCCTCTGTTTAAAGGTGATATTGGGAGGCCATTCCTCCAGCAGGGACTTGTTAGAGTGGGAAGAGCTGTCCTGGGGCCGGAAAGGCCCTGTGGCTGCTGTGCTTGGCCCTGCTGTGTGTGCAGAGCATGCCCTGGGAGCAGCCCGTGCCTGCTGGGGCAGCTCCCTGGCATTGCACGGTGGTCTCCTGCTGTCCATCCTTCCATCCTCCCACCCATTGCTCTGGCTCAGCCCTTCCCAGTGTGCTTGTCTGAGCAGAATTAGGAACAAAGTCCCTCTGCTGGGGGGGTTTCTTTGTTTAATTGGTGTTTGGTGATCTCTGTAGTCCAAGGGGTTTATGCCAAGGAAGATTGTGTTTCATGCACTGGTCTTGCTGAAACAGCTTCTCTTTGGATTCTGGGGCAGAGGAGGTAGAAAATAGGCTTCTCTCTCTTTTTTCATCACAGCAAGGCCCCAAACTGCAGCTGCTGATTCTTGTTGGGTTGGTTTTAGTTTTTTTTCCCCCCTCTTCTGGAGTGACTATATTTCTGGCACAGGACTATATTCTCCTTTAAACAGGGGAAAAAAGTTTAATAAATATAAATAAATAATAACAAAATAAATAGTAGTAATAATAATAATGAAATAAAACTGCGTTGATAACGCAAAAAGCAAAAAGAAGGATTTCCCCAATGTCTCAGATCATGTTGATATCATTAAATAATGCACATTTGCTTCAGTCAAGATTGGAAGTGTTAAAAATCATGAAAAGAAAGCATCTTTGGTTTTGTCAGTCAAATACTTTTTTCTTTTTTGTATTTTAGTAGCAAACAAAAAAAGTCAAAGTTCTTATGGGTGGATTGATAGGTTTCATAGCTATCTTCAGCACAAAAAGTTCTTGAGTGGCAGCCAGTATAGGCTAAAATAGAGTTTTCAGCTAAAATGCAGGAGCTGTAAGCTGGTAGAGAGACATTTATAAATCTGCCCTGTTCTTCCCTTCCTGCTGCTCACAGAAAATGTTCAAACTGACCATAAATGCCAAGGGGGCCTTAATGTGTTAAAAACTTATTTAACAGGTAGACAGGAGGTCTGAAAGTCTCACACTGTAGTCTGTGTGAAATGGGACAGGATGGAAGGTACTGTGGGGATTTGCATGTGTGAACATGAGCCAGTGGTGTTCTCCTGTAGGCAGCCACGTCCCAGGCTGTGTTCCTGGGCACCAGGGTGGTGATGGAAATGATCTTTTCCTCCTGTAGTTGCTCTGGGGCTGCATCTCACTGTACAAGGGGTGAGGTGAGAAGGTGGGAACACATGGGGAGAGAGGAGGACCTGTGAGATCCAGGGTGGTACAGCCTGGGAAGAGGAACACTGGAAAGGGTTGGCTCATGGATAGCTGCTTTCTAGGGAGTTACAGAGAACACATGGCCAGGGGCTTCTCAGAGCTGCAGGATGAAAGGAGGAGCTGTGGGGGCAAAGTCCAGCCAGGGATAGTGATTCCCACAGTGCATGTGGGAAAGCCCTGGAGCAGGCTGCCTGGGGAGGTGGTGCAATCTCCACCCTCCAGGAGAGCCAAAACTTGACTGGTTTCTTCCTTTGCTTCCTGGTGTTGAACAGTAAAGCGTTCAACAGGCTCCTGCTTGCAGCCTGTGGAATGCAGCAGTGCAGAACAGCTCCTCACCTCTCTGGGCAGAGTGTGCTCAGTGTTCTCCTCTTTGCACTTGGGTATTGGAGAGAGGGAGAAGCTTTCAGAAACTGAAACAGCCTTTGCCTCTATTTAAAAGAGAGAAAAAAGCCTGCTGCATTTGCTTCCGGCATGGAGGGAATGATGTATGGGTGAGGGACTTGAATGAGCTGATGGAATAGATTTACAGGAAGGGGATGAAGCAACAGGATAGATCCTTGCAAAGCTGGACACACAAGACCAGTTCCTTAACACAGCAAAGGCAGTGGACAACACTGTGGGCTTTTAGTCCGTTCCTTCTCTCCCACCTCCTGCCACCAGGATGTGCAAAACTATTTTAAACAGCTCGTGATTTTTGAGCCCAATCTCTATTTTTATCTTGGAGGGCAGGGGAAGGATGCTTGCAATCCTTTGCTCTGCTACTGAATGATCACCTTTCTTCTCAGGCATCTGTTTCTTTTTTTGCAGGAATATTTTCCTGGTGCTGGTATGACTCAGTAGAAAGAGGCGGTGTTGCTAGGCAGCGGGTGAGCACTTTGCAGATGCCATGTGATGGCAGTAAGCTGCCTTGGAATAATCCATTGGTGGCAGTATTCCTGGCTGAGGTTCTGTACTGCACAAAGAAAGAAGCATCTCTGACAGGAGCAGATGCTGCCTAGCAACTGCCACTGCTCCCCGAGCAGCCTGAAATACCTTCACTTAATTGTACTGTAATTTTGGCAATAAACAGAACCCCAAGTGTAATGCCTTGCTTTCAATTCTGAAGTATATTTTTCTTCATCAAGATTTGGCATAAAAGTTCATAAAGACCATTAATAAGGTCAAAAAAAATTTAGCCCACTTCTAAATCATGTCTTTTGTTTAATCCCTACTCTTCGATTGTAATGTTTGGATGGCTTTTAATCAGCTTTTGATAATCTTTTTTGTGTGTGTGTGTGTGTGTATTACATTAGTGCCTGGCAATTCCAATCGGATTAGAGCCCTGTTCTGTGTCGTGTGTACCAGTACACTCTGCAAGAAATGCCCCTTCTGCAGAAACTTTGTGTTTATTTTGGATTTTTAAGGTGTAATTAGATATACCCTCTCATCCATACCGAAATCATTTGTATTGTCATCTTTATTAAACAATGGAATGTTTTGGAAGTGCTGCAACTGTGGTCTGTTCCCTGAATTCTTTATGGACATACTTGCTGAATGAGGCCTGGAGTTGCAAATAGATCTGCAAGCCTCAGATTCATTTCTGGCAAATAATTTACCCACAATTAATCATTTAAATATTTGGAAGGTGTATTGTGAAGGTGAAAACATTATTATCGTAGATATTTGTAGGATAAAATGGAAATGTTTTTCTTTTCATTTCCTCATGGTTCTGCTCCCTTGTCAAATATTATCAGACTCTAACTGTGCAATCTATGAAGCTGCCAGGTTTAATCAAGCAGTTCCACAAAATAAAAAATTTATCCTATTGGCCTTTAATTTTGTTATAAAAATGTGAAGGTTTGTTTTGTTTTGTTTTTTCCATCATAAACTGCATCTTGTTCTTTTAAATTATTAAACCGACAATTTTCTGTTTTCAAGAACTACTCCTTTTTGCTGGGAAGAGGTTTGTTGTTCTGAGAGAGGCTCAGACTAGAAGGTACAGGGAGGTTTGGGAAGTATTAATTCAGTGCTGCCTGTAGGCGTGATTGTGCAACACAGTTGCCTCACAAAAAGGTAAAGCTGAATCTCTTCTTTCTCTTGTCCTCTGTGGGATAATTTGTATCAGTGCTGGTTTTCCTGCCCAGTCATCCTGCCCTGGCCTGGAGACTGTTCCCTCTGCTGTCCCTAAACACAAAGAATCCATGTCTGCCCTTCTTGAAAAATACGTTATTAAGCAAAGGTAGTTTAGAAAATTCTCAAATCACAAATACTGTGGAGTGGAAGAAAAAAAAATTGTTTAAGCATTTAATACAATTCCTGGGAGCGTTGGTGACACAGGAGCCAAAAAAGTGAACTTCCTTTTCTGCATCATGGAAGAGTCACATGTGGAGTTCTGGGCTGGTGGAGCTGTTAAAAGTTGGTGTGGTTTTACAACATTTGGGTGGCTCCATAGAAGAAAATGTATAGAAAATGCTACTAAATACATATATAAAATTAATACAAATAAAAACTTTCATTTAGAAAGACCCAGTCCACACATGTCTCAGGTTGGGGGAAGCCACGTCGTTGCCATGTTCTAATACCCTTCCTTTCCCTCCTTGTTTGAGCCTCTGTTAGGGACAAAGGTATTGGATTTAGAGCCATCTTTGGTCTCACCTGGTGGCTCTTGGGTTACATGGAGCCTTTGTTATCATCTGGGTATTACAGGGAAGAAAATAAAGTTTATCTTATTCAGCTCTTAAAACTAGCATATATTGTGTCATACTAGACACTTTTAATAGCTGGATTAATATGAAAAATTATTTTAGAGAAAGATACATGCTCAACCTAATATTAGTTTTTCACTTTGGAGTAATTATTTTCTTAAATATTAGTCAGATAATTTAAAATTATCTAAAATTTAATTCAGTCTTTAATAATAATCAATCTAAATCAGTATTAAGCTGAGGGATTGACTTCTGTTCCATGTTAACTGGTGATAATGAGTAGTAGTTGAATACAAAATGCTGTATAAGGACTGTGAAATTTCAGAGTTTGTGTTTAGCCTAAGTAAACACATACTCCAAATTCTTAGCTGGTGTGATAGAGGTGTGAGTTTAAAACATGGTTATGTGTTATAAAGCATAAATTACACCATCAGAAAACTTGAGAACTTTGACATTTGTAGCACAGAACACAATTCAGTGTCTGATTATACCTTGTCAAGGTATTTTGGGTAAGGAGCAACACAATTGCAGCTGTGCCTCTCCTATGTGTTCTCCCTGAAATGGGTTTAGTTCAAGATATACTAAAGAATGGTCAGTGCATAACCTGTGGAACTGCAAGCTGAGTGTAGTACAGAGCTTTTATAAAAATTAAATTACATACTTTAACCTGAAACACTTGTTCTGCAAGTGTCATCTAAAAATATTGCAAGCTACCAGAATTTTAAATAAGACAGATAATAATATTAATAATGAGTTGAGAACTGGAAAAAACCTGTAACAAAGTCCAAGAAGATCTATCTTTTATAAATGGAGTTATGTTGAAAATTCACAAAATTACAATTCCCCCCCCAAATTAACTCATACAATCCATTAAATCATGGCATCACCAACATCTTATAATAAAGAAAAATCAAAATGTGGTTTAGCATATTGGATCTGTTCCAGTGGCAATGATTTCTCTTGTGGATGTGAAAATCTGAGAAACAAATCATAATTTCTAAAAGTCCAAATAATGGTTAAGAGACATGTAGCTTAGATTTGGAGAAGGAAGAAGAAACAATGTAAATGTGGAAAACTCTTGAACTGGTTTTGTTTCTTAGCCCTCATTTAAATCATCTGATTTTCATTGGTACATCTTGGACAGTGGGGAGGGGAAGGGCTCTGTTCCTTTATGAAAATAAACCAATTAGGAGCTGAACTGATATTATGTAGTGTAAATAGAACATTATGAAAGATCAAAATATTTTTGTAGACTGCACTGAAATGTGTAGAAATAGGTTAAAAAAATAAGAACATACATGAGAAGGCATATAGCCCTGTCAGTTCATTGGATAACTGTGTAAATACTAAAAAAAAAAAAAAAAAAAAAATGTTTCAAGGGAATGAGCAGCTGGATGTATTGGGCTGGGTAGTTCTCTGACG
>JACBWW010000009.1:1394994-1576814 GCA_020086605.1 Lanius collurio | reverse complement strand
CTAGCCCCCTCCCATCCCCGGTGTCCTGCCGTGCCTGCCAGCAGGTGGCTGCAGTCTGGGGTGGAGCTTTCCAGGCTCCAGAGCTTCCTGGGACAGGGCCTGGCAGAGCTGAGAGGGGGACACATCCATTCATTTGTCCTGTTGGCTTTGGAACTTGAGTGATTATTTAATTTCTGTCACCCAAGTATCTTTTGAGGAGTTTTACAGTTTATGCACTGTGTGGAAAAGTACTTTAAAAAAGTCCTGAACTCTGCTGCTTCATTTCACACTGCTCTGCTTTTTGAACTGGAAGGGGTCAATAGCAATAGTTCCCTGTGCACCTTCTGTTAGTTCTCCCCTCTCCACCATTTCAGCCTTCCTGGTACAGGAGTCTGATATTGGTTAACAATCAATCATACAAAAGCCCTTCTTCGGTCCTTGCTATGTCTTCTCTCACTTCTTTCTACCTTTTCTTATGCTATCCAATCCTTTTTGGCATTAGCTTTTGACAAAGGGGAAAACTGGCACATGGAGTTCATTGGGAATTTTATGCAGTACTGTGGGTAATGGTGTCTTCCCTTTTTGCCCCAGACAATGCTGTGTGTGATGTGGGGTGGTCCCTGACAGTGGCTGAGCACCGAGTTTATGGTAAGAACTCTGACATTCCAGGGTTCCACTCAGTGTGGCACTAGCAAGGGAGGAGATAATGATTTTGTATGTGAGGTGAGGATTATTCATTGCTCATGAAACACCACGCAGATGAACTAAACACTGCTCATCTGGCAGTTCTGCTTGTGGAGCTTGGGTCCATCTGTAACTCTTTATTACTCTGAATAGCCTGAGTGGCCTCATAAACTTTGTGGCTTCTCTGAAGGATGAGTGTTTTTGGATCCTTTAGGAATACTTGAAAAGAAAAGACTCCAACAGAGATCCCTTCAGACCTTGCTGGTCAATCTGTCCTCACTAAAGGAAACAGCTCTTTTATTTCACATCACTTTGCTGATTGCTTATCTGTGCAAACACCTTCCCACTTTCTCACAGCCAAGTGCAGTTTCTTCAAGAGCTATTGACAGGGCCTGTTTGAGAACATAGTTTGTAAAAACTCTTGTATCAACTGGATCTTCTTCGTTCACATAGCAAGGAGCTGCTTTAGGAGGAACACAGGAGGAATCAAAGCTGTGTAAAGATGCATTGGCTTAACATGTCCTGTTTATTTTTTGGTGCAGTTTCTCTTACTGCTGGTAAATTGCAATGTAGCTGCTTATTGTGTCAGGCCATATCCATGAGTAAGGAAAAATCTGTTCTCCCCTGGCTCTTTGACTTTTGAAACTGGTATTCCAGTGCCATCTGTTCCTCTGTGCTGTACCCCACAATTCCTTCATATTTTCTGCTACAGCATGAGAGTCGCTGCCTCTGTAAACTGGTTTGTGCTTTCTTATTGGTAAATTTCAGAGGTGAAGAAGGAAGAATTTCTCAGGGACTTCTGTCTTGGAGATAATTCCTGAATCACATGGCACGTGGTGCTTTTTCAAAGCTTTCCTCTTTGGCAGAAGGTTGGCTTTAACTGCTGGCTGAAATGACTCTGTGAGGGGAACTACGACCTTCTCATAGAGCGGAATGATGGTGAGGTGGGACTCTTAATCCCCGGGTCGTGGGTTCGAGCCCCACATTGGGCGCCATTTCTTGGGGTTATCAGCTGTCCACTGCTTAGTTTTTGTGGTGAGCTTGCCTCTTTATGTCTTGGAATATCTTTAGACCATTCACAAACAGCCTAAATATCTCTCGACTGTGCAGTCCCACTTAAGCCAGTGTTTGTTGACAGCCACCACCAGAGCAGAAGTTGAGAAGAGAAATAGAGCTCAAACCTCTTTTGATGTTAAGTCATTTATTCCCTCTGTCCTGGGGAGGGGACAGAGCACCCGACCTGGGCAGAGTCGGCGAGGTGAGAGGGGGGGCTTTCCATCCTGCTGGTTTTATCACAGACAGGGGAAAGGGGATCCCAGGGGCAGAGATGGGACAAACACCCAACCAGAGCAGAGCCCGGGGGGCTGGAACCTAAGGCAGACCTGACTCAGTGACACAGCAGGGACCCGGCCGTGGGGGGGTCCAGGGGGATCCACCGCAACAGTGAGGGGCTTAATATTTGAAAATGGATGTTAAACATTTCAGCAGCATGTCCTGGAGTCCAGGAGGCATCAGGCAGATCTGGGAACTGGTGGGTTAAAGCTTTGCTTTATGCCTGTTTTGATGACGTGTTATTTGCGTATTCTGGTGACCAAGGACATGAATCTTGTAAGAAATGATGGACAGTTACAGACTGATGGACAGTTTGTAGGTGATCATGTAGGGTAAAAAAATTCTCTGTGGAAAGGACAGAAATCAGTTGTCAGAGTCCTCTTTGTAAATTATTTTCTTCAACATAGTTAAATTACTCTGTATTTCTCATTTATATTTTTGATCATATTTTTCGAGTAATACTGCTAAGATGATCTAAAAGGGCCTTTATTTATAAGGTTGTCTTGCATAATGCATTTTTAGCTTAAAGAATGAGTAACATCCATAACTTTTTGTAAGTAACCTTTGGAATAATAAATCAGATTATAAAGTAGCCTTAAATTCCTGTGATTCTGCCATAATCAGGAGTTCTTTTTACCAGTCTTTTTTATTTCAGAAATGTTAAATTTTGTTCTTGTTAACAGTTTTAGCAAGACAATTTGGTCTCTTGGGTCAGTTTATTTGGATTCTTTAATTTTTCCTGACTGATTTAGTGGGGCTGGAAAATCATTTGCTCTTGAGATTTGGCTTCCATTGTTTTGATAAAATCTACATTGCTATTCACTGATCCAATGGATTGATTATAAAAATTGTCAAACAGAAGAGACTCACATGATTTATTGATGATTTGCAAAAGGAATTGGATTCCATACTGTTGTATTGAGAATGAAGGGGGTGTTACTTTTGTATGAGAACTAATTTTCTAATTGAGTATGATCATCAAGATTGTATCTAGAGCTGATGGAATCAGTTCATTTCTGTTTTGTGATTTCTGCTTATTTATTCTTTTTTTGAGTGAAGAAGACCTAAGAAAAGAGCTTTGTCTATCTTATTAATAGAGTGCTCTGAATTCTAAAGAGCCAATTACATATTGTAGAGTCCTTGTATCAGATGTTCTTTGTGTGACCAGTAGAATCCTTTTAAAGGTGGACAGTTTGCATCTGTAAGCTAACAGATCTATTAGAATTACTTACTGTGAGACTGAATATATTAAGGTCACAATTCGTAACCATGTTTAAAAAAAAAAATTAAAAAATTCTATCAGCAATTGAAAAAACAAGCAGTGCTGTGTCTTCCTGGTACCTTTCCTTTACTTTTTATTGCAAACTCGCCTGTATTATTACAGAATAAGCAGGTATGTGATAGCCAATGAACTTGTAACTTCTTTCTCAGCTGCATCCTTGATTCAGTAGTTTTAATATAGTAAATAATTGTTATAGGAAGTCAGCTGCTGTTTGCTAATTCAGAGCATCTAATGCAGTGTTAGCATGCAGTAATACTTCCCAGAGTAGCTGTTTCTTGTTGGGCTTGGCTGAGTAAGACCAGTTGAGTTGTTTTTCTCTCCTTTATTCCTTTTCTATTGTCTACAACCACTAACACCCACACGTCTCATGACTGGTGTCTCTGTCATGATATCCATGGCAGGTTCAGAAAAGATTAAAATGGTCTGGAAACTGGCTTTTAATATTATCATGCCTGTATAAATTGTTAAAATTAATAATGTATCTAAAATTGGTCTCACAAATGAATATCTTATTACTGTATTAACACTCTTCCATTTTGTTTTCTGGTGTGTTCAAAGGTAGCTTTTTATCCCTTTTTATTCCTTTTTTTTGAGACATATGGGAGTTTTTTAGTGGTTTTGTTGGTTTGAACTAAAAAATCACATTTTAATACAGGATTTTGCAGTATTTTGCAAAGCAACTGATATTTTCTTGTTCTGGTAAATTTGCCAATTAGAAAAGAGAAAGTATTTTCTGTATTTAAAGGATCCAGCTATCTAAAATAGTGAAGAGGGGAAAAAAAAAAAGGAAAAAAAAAAAAAGAAACGGAAAAGCCATTGGAGGTTTGATTATGACCTGCCAGTTCATCATTTCAGTTGTCAGTGTTCCTGCACTTTGGGAGAGGCTTTAAGTAGTTTTTCTTTGGTTGAAATCCATATTTATGATTTCTTCATGGGTGAAGAATGAATCCAGAATGCTGATGAGCTTAGTTTTTGTTGGATTATGCTGTCTGCATTATTCCAGTCTGGAGCCAGTCGTTGTGTTTCTCCTGCCTCTGATGTAAACAGGAATTTAAAGCCTCATTTAACTGACTGTGAATTCTGCTTGGCCATAAGAGCTGGGAGAGCAGTTTAGATTTATTGATAAAATTCTGAGTTCTTAACTCTTGTGATTAAACCCTGCATTGAGTCTCACAGTGGAAGTGCAAAGGTTTGATGCCATTTGGTTCCCCTTGGTTTTTTTTTTTTACTCTTTCTTGTATTGGCCACATCTGTGTGGGTGCTTGCCTGGTGTTTGTAGTTTGTTCTCTCTTGCCCATTATGAAGTCTGTATATAGGGTTAAAATGCAGTTTTGTTTTGGTGGAAGTTTTGTCTATGCTTTTCTTGTTATTTCTTGGAAATTCAATTTTCAAGAGACCTACCTCGGGGTACATGGTGCAGGTGGGAGTCTCGAGTTCATGGTGTTCTTCCCCCAGCCTTCAGCCTGTCTGGTTAATGTGCAGTCATAAGGGACTCGTGGCTTTGTCATGGAAAGGTATCTAGGGAGGAGATGAGCTCAGTTGGAGCATGGCCCTGATAACTCCAGGGTCATGGGTTTGATCCCTAAATGGGCCATTCACTTGAGTTGGACTCGATGATCCTGGTGGGTCCCTTCCAACTCAGAATATTCTGTGAAATGTGCTTCTTTTACATGGGAACATCTTGACCACAGCTGGAGTGTTTGCATTCCGAGGGGAGCATTCTCTTAAATTGGAGAAAAGGATGGTGCCCACTGGAGGTCACTATTTCAACTCGTGGAATTCTGTAGTGCTCCGGGGTGTGTAGGGCTCTCCTGAGTGTGTTTTTACCTGGAACAGGGTACTGGAGTGATTGCATTAAATCTGTCTGGGGAGTTTTTAAATGCTGGGACTGGGAGCACGATGGACCTTGCCTGCAATTCACCCTTTGTTTTGACATGCCATGTTTGAGAATATTACCCATATCCCTGTTGTGTTTTGATAAATATAGCTGAAGAACAGATCATTAGACACTGTGATATTTTTAAAATCAAGTTTCATTTAATATTTTCATTTATTATATTAATATTTTCTGGAATATGAAGATGGGTTCTTATTCTTCCTGGTTAATGAAAACAAAAGATACCTGGAAAAGCAAGATGTGTATCATGTCAGTTAGTGCTTATGGAAAGTACAGATTCTCATGTATTCTTTCATATGTCTGCTTAAATATAATGTATGATACAGGATTTTTGCAGTGTATTAGTTACACAGATGGTATTTGAAATAGTTTCAACTTGGAGAAAAGTAATTCCTGGAGATGAGTTCCTGTTGTAATCTGCAGTTTGGGCAGCCTGTTCCACTGATGGGTTGTGGAGTAGAGTAAGAATTGTGAGACAAGGAAATCTTTGTATACAATATGAATCTGAGGTTGCTGATTGAAGTGATTACAAGCCTTGTTTAATTTAAAAATCTTTTAAAAAGCTCAGCTTTTATGTTTTTGTTGAGCCTAATTTCTGATAAGGGCCGGAATAGAGATATCTGATCAGGAAAAGTTGGCTGACAGGTTTTCTGGGCAGCTATGTAAGAGCTATTTTTATGCAGGGAGTGAGCTAAAGGGCTATGCTTAGAAGAAAATTCACACAAAGATCCAAGCCTCATATGTCTCTCTCTCTTTTTCCCCACCCTCTAGTGATATGCAGCTTCCGAGGAACTGTTCCGCAAGGCTTGGTCCTGGAACTAGGTGAAACTGTCCAGATCCTGGAGAAATGTGAAGGTAAGTGTGATGTACAAGAAGGAACCCCATTTTCTATGTGAGAATGTACAAATATCTTAATCTAGCATATTTCAATAAGTTCTTTGGAAATCATGATGCATCAAATCAAAGCACTTGAATAAAACCTGCTCTGACCCACTTTCTGTAGGAAAGGCTGAGTGCTCTTGGCACTAATCCAGTCTGATAGGGGGTCAGTGTGTTTGAAGTTAACCATCTGTCCAGAAAATCTTGAACCCTGACCTGATTGTTGTATTGTAACTGGGTCTTACACTGAAATTTCATCATGTAAAGGATAGAATCAGTATCTTTTTTTTTTTTACTGTATTTTCTCAGTATTACTGTAATGCATTTCTATTAAGTGTATCAGTTTTATTACTCAGAAGCATCTGAATAGGTGGAAAATATTAAATAGATTAGTAATAGTAGAAAGAATGGGTTTAGGGGAGATTGTTTTGCATTATCTTGATGTGTTTTTTGATACCTAAAGCAAAATGCCATTGTAAATTTTATAGTTCGTGTGTGGCTGGAGATGTCTGTGTGTGAATAAATTGAATGTCCTAATGCTCTGCTTTATTCACATGAAGAGTGTGATTGAAGTTGTATGTAAAAGGGGAATTATTCTTATCCTAATGTTCAAGCAAGTGTTGTAAAACATGTCTGGTGAGAAGTAGGTTGACAAGATACAGTATGAGAACATATTTCACTATATTCTGAGGTGGAATAATGTAACCTTAATCCTGAAGTGTTAAACAAATTCAAAACCCAGATCCACAAATTTGAATTCCAAATTAACACTCCACAAAGTTGTAGATGTGTTTTTTTTATTTGTTCAGTTTAAAGTAATTTTTCATCTCCAGTGTTAATGTTGCTCCCCAGACCTTCTGTGTTCTTGTCAGCAGACTCTGCTTTGCCTCTCTTATGCCTAGAACTGCCTTTTGCTCTTGATGCTTTTTGTACTCAGGTGTTTGTTTTCCCACTGACTTAACTCATCACAAAAAAAGTCACCTTTTCTATGATAATTTTTCTAGTAATGTAGTAGCTTCTCCACCTACATTTGTAAAAATTTTCTGTTGAATGAGAGCTTTGCAGTGCAGTGGGGAAAAATGCCCACAAAGAAGCTTGCTGTAAATGATCCCATGCTTTTTTAAAAACCACAAGTGGTGTAATGGGCTAAGTTGTGCTCACACACTGAGGGCAGATTGTAGTTATTCTACCAGGTCTTGTGAATTAGAATATGGTGCAAGCTCAGGAGAAAAGTATCCATTTGCTTAGGATGGGATAACTCTAAGGTAATTAAACACAGTATGTTGTTGAAAGCAGTCAGGTATTTTCCAACCATTTCTGAGAAATTTTCAAAACTGAGAAATAAAACATGATCCCCAAGGAGCAGGTTGTTTATGGAAAAGCAAAGGGATAATCCAACTTGTTTTTACAGTGTTATAATAATTAGGCTTTGAAAATTTCCTTTGCTGGTAGTTTTGAGGATGATTCTTCAAAAGCAATTCATACCAGTCTTCAAATTGCTGAGAAAGGAAGTCCTCAGACAAGGTGTTCTTGGATGGAAGAAGGTTTGTACAGAATTCTTTGGTTTGTTTTTTAAGCCCTCTATCCTGTCACTTTGATTGGGGTGCCTTTACAATGAACTTTGTATATATAAAGATGCATTAATTTTGATAATCACATCTGGAACTCCTCACTATGAAACTCATCTGAATATTCAGATGATCTGTGCTGCAGCTCTTGCATGTGTGAATTATGCAAAAAAAGCACACTAAATGTGCAAAGTAGGTTCTTAAAAGGGGGGGGAAAAAGCAGTTGCTTTTTAAGCATTCTTGTCTGAGTGGTTGTTTAACAGGGTCCTCTACTTCTGCATTAGTTGCTGGGGATTCTTTTGTGCAGACAGACTGGATAAAATAATGTTAACCCCCACAAAATAAGGGTCACTGCTGTGAGTGTCACAGAAGATCCATCGCTGTTTCAGCTTCACTTCTTGAATAGTTTATGCATAATTGTCTGCAGCAAGGATTTTGCTGTCTGGGTTGAAAAGATTCACATACACAAAAACTTTTAGTAATGTGAACTATGATTTCTGAGACTTGCTGAAGAATTCAAGGCTGCCAAAGATTCAAAGAGTAGCTATACTTCTGAATGTGCTTATTTTTAATCATAATAACTTACTGAATAGCTGTATTTGTATTACAAAAGAGCAAGTGCTCTTCTGTAGTGACTGGTGTAAGAAGCAGTTCCTGCTTTTAGAGCAATTGAATGGAAGAGGAGGGAATTTCCTATTTGAAGATTTTGGGTATCACTGCAGCTAAGTTTTATAGATATTTGCAGAGTAAAGAAACAAATGTAGGTGCATGCATACACACACACATATTTGTCTCTAAGGTTAATAAATATGAATACCATTTGATAATACATTAAAAAATATTGTGGTTGTCTATGCATTTTTTAAATGAAATGCAGTGAAATACAGTTGTCTTTGTTAACTTGGATCTTGTTCACGTGCTTGAAATTGGAATTTTTTGGATTTCCACAGATTTTTATGCCTCACAAATATCTAAATCGTTGGTTTTTAACCCTAAGTCTAACAAAGGTCTCCCACTGCCCACCATCCCAGTAAATCAGACCCATGGACTTGGTACCTGCCTTTCCTCTGCAGCTACCAAAGGCTCCCCCTGTGTTTCCATCAAACACAAACCATCTGCAAAGCATGAGGTGTTACCAGAGTGGTTTTGTAGTTACTGCTTGCACAAAGGGTTCTCAGGTCCTTGACTACTTTCACTCAAAGGTTAGAAATGTTCATCAAGTCACCAGTTGGACCTGTGCTTGTCATACACAGCTTTCCCCCTCTCTGTTCCCATCTCTGAGCACTTCCACTTGTGGTCTTGGCACCGAGGGAGCACTGAAACACCAAGTGGAGTTCTCTGCTCTGCCTGCCATGCCTTGAGGAACTGGAGGGGTATGGCATTAGTGTGGCACTTGGAAATGCTGAAAGATGGAGTTTTCTTTTGTCAAGTGGCAAAGCATGAGCACACTTCTGGTTTGAAATACACTTTTGGACTGTGCATTCTAAGGAACACCCTGTCTTTCAAGTCACGTGGCTATTGCCCTGCCACAGGCAGTAGCTGTCAGTAACTAGTGCCATTCAGAGTAAATTAAAAATGTCTGTTTTGTCCATTTGTTTTTATTGCTGGAGGGCAATTTTCTTCAGATTAAAAATGCTTTAAATTCAGTAATTGTAATTATTCCCTTAAAGAATTCCCTTAAGAATTTTGTATATTCACTAAAGAATGGAAACACCAGCTGATGCCTGAAGCACCAGTTAAAAGAATATTATCTTACCCATGCAAATTCTGCTATCCACACAAGTGTTTATCTACATGGTTTTCATGTGTGTACATTAATAATTGTGTTCTTAAACCATGCAGAAAATATGTTTAAAATTCCCCTGTGTTATTCCAGCAGTGATGGCATGGTCAAAATATTTCTGGTATTGGGGACACTTAAGCAGCAGATATAACTTGCATTTAGGGTTTTTTTTTTAATTCTTGATGAATTCAATGTGCTTGAGAAGTGATGCCTTTGCCATGCTTCCAAGCTGTGCCATAGAGATGAGGGAGGAATCCCACTCCAGGCTGTCAGTGCTGTGGGAGCCCTGCAGGTTTCGTCCCATCTGAGTCGGGAGCTCTCCTGTGGCTGCCTGGGCCAAAGTGACTCTATCCCAGTAAGTTGTGTTTGGCCTGAGGAAGATGTCTCCAGTGAGATACCCCTTTTCCTGTTTGCTTTTTCCTGCCTTTTCGTCCTCTTTTTCCCTGTTTGCCTTCTGTGGAATGTGCCCATGGAAGTGAAGCCTCTTGGACCCTCCCCTCTGCTCTGCGGTAATTGAAAGTCATCGTACAGAGCACAGGAGCAGCTTCTTGACACCCCTCTGGCTAAAGTCACGATGCAACACATCCCATCTCTGTTTGCCTTTGTCGTGGCATCCCTGGCAGCATTATCAGCTTGTTCCTGTGGCTCTGCTGGCCCAAGGCTGCTCCCTGACGTGGTGCAGGCAGGCTGGCCAGGCATTCATCTGCTGCTCCTCCTGCCTGGCATGCGCCGAGCAGTGAGCTCAGGACAGAGCGCTCTTGGCATCGGGAAGCTTTTGCTGAGCGCCGCTCCTGTCCCTCTCCTGGGTCACTTTGGGTGCCTGTAGCTCTGCACAGCAGTTCACATGCAGATTACAAGGTAAAAGCAATTGTTTACTGGCTTGTATATGTAAAAGACAGCTTTGCTTTGGATTTGAGGGTTACTCACATTACTGCCAAGTACATTTATTTTTGTAGGACAAAGAATGCTCGAGTTCCTGTAGCAGATTCTACTGGCAGTACTTACTTAAGAACAAACTTTAGCTTTAGGATTTACCATAAATACTTATGTAATTTATTTTCAGAATTTTGTTTGTCAAGAAATTATATGCAGAATTTATTTTTTCCTCCAGTCTGCAGCTCATGATTCTTTATTTAACACTGATACTTGAGCTTTATTTTTCTGAAAAATAGATCAATATCTTTCAATTAGGACCCTTTTGCTTCTCTGTTACTGAGTCCTTTTCCATGTGGCAGACCTCTTGTGGATTAAGTGGAAATCTGGAAAAGGTTATGAGAGGGCTCTTAGAAAGCATATCCTGTTTTGTTCAAGACACTTTCAAGTAAAGATCAAAAAAAATCGTTTGTAGCTCTTCTAGTCACTGAAATGAAGAGCTTGAGATGTGCAGGGCTGCCCCAGAGCTGCTCTTGCAATTTACCTAGGGCTGCACTATTGCTGAGACTCCTGAGTGTGACATGCTTTTGGAAAGATGGATTTTCAGTCTTTATCCAACAGTGCACAGATTCTCTAATGTGGTGTCAAGTTTCCCCCACTGTGGATTTCCATAGGTGCAGATAGTTTTAGAATGGCACTTCTGATAGACTAATTTTTAGTTTTCTTACAGCAAATGATGTGTGTGGTATGGAATATCCCTTTGATTCAGGCCTGCCCTCCCAGCTATGTCCCCTCCCAGCTTCACTGCAGGCATGATCATTGTTTCACATTAATTTATTCACAAGACTCTTGTCACTTCATAGCTGTGTTTTTCCACTTCTAGATTTTAAATCACATCTTCTTCACCATTTCTGTGAAGTCAGTACCCTCTAAAGACCATATGTCACTAAATGCATGCCATAACTCTGAAATGTGAACAGTTATTACTTGCAGGGCAGTGACACCTGAACGTGTGGGTCAGTGTTGTGTCTAACCAGGGAGTGCTTGTTGGGATCACAATTAGCTGAAGCATCTGCGTGGATTTGATGACTATTGTCATTAAATCCTCCAAAACAAATGCTCTTTAAGATAAATGATTACATCAATATTAATGTGTTTAAGACTAATTCCAGAATGCAGGTTTAGCTCATTTTAGGGAATAATGTAATTGCAGATGCAATTTTCTATCTGTTTTCTATCTGTGCCTTTAAAAAAAAAGCATTGTACCTTTTCTCATAGCTTTTACTTTGCGATACAGGATGGGTTGTACATTTTACACTGCAGGGCTTTCAGGTTCTGCTGAGCTCTTTGAGTGTCTCTTGCTTGCAAGGAGTCAGAGGAAACTCAAAATAGAGAGAAGTGACTCTAAAAAAATTACACTACATTAAAAAAGAAAAGATAAAAGAAAAACTAAGATCTGGAGGGCACAATTTATAAGATTAAAGGGAAATGTAACCACTTCTCAAATATATGAAGGAAAATAAAAGAGGAAAGTTCCCAAAATGTTTTCCATAATATCCAAAAGAAAAACATCAATAATTCAAATAGCGTCAAAGAAAGGTTATGAAGTGCATGTATGTTGTCTGAGCCATTGAAATAGGTTGTCCAGTGAGGATTTTTTTCTCCACTTGACATAAATGTCCTGGATTTCCAAGTATTATACCAAAATTTCACGTTACATGCAGTTTTGTTGGCCAGTGTTGATCTGTGGAAGAAATTTCTTCTAAAAAAGTGCCTGTGCGACACCACCGATTTCAAACTGGTCTGCAGGAGTAGCAGAAAAAGAATTTCCTTGGAATTTGGTGCAGAAATACCTTGGAATCTAGGTTTCACAGATGTGTGGATCGTTTTCCACAGACAAGGAGTGCGATTATTCAACCCTGATAATAAATGATTGGACGCTGTTTAAACCAGACTAAATATGAGGAGAGATTTAGAGACATGGCTTGGATGAGCTGGGGGATTTCTCAAGGCCCTTCCCTGCCTGTTTTTCACAACTCTGTAAACACAGAGCTTGTAAGCTTTGAAAATTTGTTTTGGAACAAAGAACAAAAACCTCAGAAATGAGGAAGGTTTTTGGAAATGTGTTTCGTTTACTCTACCCTGATCTAAATTGTAATGGTCACACCCTTTACTGGGTTTTGTTCTTTTACAGGTCTCTTCACAAACTTGGATAAAACCACTCTTTTCCCCATTTACCAAGAAGTTTGTCATTGTGTTTGTCTTAGAGCTTAAATGTTTGGTTATTTCTGAGGTACAGACTGTATTTAATATTAGTAACAGTGAATCACAGGATAAATGCATTTATTTTTTTCTCTGACCTTAAAAATATGCAGCATCTGTTGCTCAAAAGCAGGTGTGAGCACAGTTGTGTGGAGTTCTAGAAAACACTCATGTTAAAGGTCTGTATGTGTTGTTTGTGCATGTATGTTTATATTAATATGATTGCTTGAAGTTTGATCAACTACAATGTATTCAGAACAAAATTTTTTTTAATATAATCAGTGATTTCATAGGAAAACAAATCTTTGTGTTATGTCCTATCTTCATGAGAAATTTGTGTAATGAAGAAGATGGATTTGAATTTTTTCAGTACTAAGGTTTGCAATTGTCCTGAATTCATCAGTTATTTTATTTCATATTGACTTAGATTCCCTTTCTAAAACAAAATAAAAATCCAGGACTATCAGGCTGTCTTTAAAACAAATTTAAGGCCTTCTTCCCCACATCTGATCCTCTCAATGAGACTCTTGTCATAATTCAGCCAAATCTGAAATTCTTTTTCTAAGAGAGACAAAATACCCAGTTACTTTGTTCTGTTCTTCTCTATTCTTCATAGCCAGTTACTGGCAGGTTTTGCTAATTTTAAATAAGGGAGAGAAAAAAACAGCAAGTAGGAAGTTGCTGGGAAAATGGGAGGACTTTTTATGGGAAGTGGATTTAGTGGAAGCATTGGCAGGTGTGGGCCGTGCCTGTCTGGCACTGGCTGCAGTTGGAAATGACACTTGAAGGCTGAACTTGGGTTGGAGCTGGGCCTGGCCAAGTTTGCCCAGGAATTTGGGATGGCCAGGCCCCCTCCCCTGAACCCACCAACCCCCTGTGCTCCTGGGGCTGTTCCAGGCCCAGCTCCAGAGTGTGCTCTTTTTCCACTCTTCAGCTGGGTGAGGTTTTCATCCCCTTTATTCCTGGCTGAATCCTGCAGTGACATCGCTGTCACCTGTGGAAAGCAGCAGGACCTGGGTTCTTCTGTTTGACTTGCAGCTGTAGCAGCTTTGTGGTTTACTCCTCATTTATTGTCCTGTCTGGAGCTGTTTCCTGATGGGGGATACAAGAATAGTAATGGGGTTTGTAAATTAGATCCTAAATCCTGTTCTCTACTCAGACATACATAAGACCAGACCCATGCAAAGAATTTCTATTTGTTTAAAACACATTAGAAATGTATGGTAATGGCTTTTACAGGTTTCTGAAGTCTGGAGATCTTGTCAAGATAAGCACTGCAACAAGACTCCTGTGCCAGCCTGGAAGTGTTCAGTGCAGACTCTTCCCCGAGTGCTGAATGTGTCTTTGCTACAGTGACTACTGATTATTAGTAAAGGAACTAGCTAATCTGCTTTTATTCCTGATGGGAAGAAAGGAGCATTCCAGGTTGTTAAGTGTTTGTCATCATTGCAGAGCAAAATAAAAATAATTTAAAAAAAAAACCCTAACAAAAACTCTTTTAAAAATTTGATCTATGTGAGGCACAGCTGGTTTTTTAGGTGATCTCAGTAACTACATGATTGTATTCAGTTTGCTTCTGTGTAAGGACAGCACTGCCACAAATAATTATAATGTATTTTATCTGGTTTCAGGTTGGTACAGAGGTGTTTCCATTAAGAAGCCCAATGTCAAGGTAAGCATGAATACATTTGTTAATCTAATGGGAGATTAAATCTACTTTGCTGTTGCAACCCAGTACACTTTTCATTTTCCTTCTCTCACTTTTTTCCTGTGGGAGGATTGGATTTCTTTTAAAATTGAGTGATACTCATTAATCACTCAAAGGGTTAGAAACCTTCCTGACATGTAACGTGTAATTTTTTCAATATTTATAAATCTCATCCAATTTGATCCTCTCTACCCTACTCCCCTAAGAAGAGCATAGGTGGGGTGATATTGTATTGCTGTAATGCAGCAGTTTTTTAAGAACAAATTTAGTAAGTTAAATTATTAACCTAAGACAATTTTGAAAAAAGTCCGTTGAAAGAGGATTTTGTCAAATGTTGGGGGAGGTCAGATTTTTACAGTTTAACCATTGTATTTGCTCATTTTTCATTTTTTTCATAATTTTTACTCTTGGAGAACTTTTTTGACTGTTCTGGTATGATTTTGTGAGTGCATCTAAGTTTTTGTAAATGTTGGTATCTAAACATGCCAATAGGTGCTTCTATATGAGCTCCACTTCATTATCTGTTGGTTTAAATAGTACATGTATTTAAAGAGAGAAGACTACCAAATCCCTCATGTTTACTTGTACTGTGGAATATAATATTACCTGTATTACATTGTCATTACTATAATATTGTTTTAATGAAATGTCTGCAGTCATTGTGTGTGTTGGTACCTCTGCTTGTGTATAAGTTCAGTTCTGATAGGAGAGCCCTTCAAACCTTCCCTGGTTTCTTAGATACCAGAAATAGGCAGCATCAACTGGAAGTGAACCAAACAAGAAGTTGAAGTAGCATTTCTTCCTTTTCTGGATTTTTATGTGATTGAAAGCAAGCACATTTACAGTTTTCCTGATGAAGCCAATCCTCTTAGATTCAGGTTTTTTCCTTCTATAATTTTAGTCTTGCCTATGAACAAGAAGGAATTTTCCTTAGCATTTGGCACCCTCTTTACTACCTCTTTACTATTCCTTTCAAATCCTTGGTGCCCCCCTCCTCCCCCCCCAAAATTTTTCTTCCTAAACTGTATGGTTTTAAAGCTCTAAAAATTGAAAGCCCACATTTGATTGCTGACATTTTTGTCAGAGGCTGCCAGCTGGTTTTTAATCCAAAGATTTCCAATGCTGCTCCTGTATTTCCCACTGAAGTGCAGGTTGCTGTTCTTACACACTGACAGACTTTGCAGTGAGGATTCTGGGCTGTGTGCTTTTCAGAGAATGTGGGACACTGGAAAAAGATTGGATTAAATTACCTCTTTTCCCCATGTCTCAACACACAAGAGCACACTGGCACAGGCAAGGTCAGAATCCAGCCCCCTCGGGAACAGCAAAAGGCAAATAACCAGAGGTATCCCAGGAGAGTTGGAACAGCTTTCTTTGAAAGAGGGAGGAAAACTGATAGCTCCAGGGTATGCAAGTAATAGAATACTTGTGTCCATGGAGGGTCAATGCAAATTTGATGGTGGGTTGTTAGTTTTAATTTGTCTTTTTAAACCTCTGTCCGTGTCACCCCTAATGCAGCATCCCGACAGAGGCCTGCTCTGGGAGCTGCTGGTGCTGTGCTGCAAACTGCAGAAGAGCCACTTTTCTGATTTTCCCAGGTGGAGGTTTGGTCCAGTGCAGTGTCCTGCTCTAATACAGACTAAAATTGTCAATTGTTACTAATTTGAATGCTGAATTTGGACTGGCAGCTTTGACATGGTGGCTGTGTGGGGGTTTTTTAATAGAAGTATTGGCAGTTATTTATTGTGGCTTAGGTTACCAATGCTAAAAACTGCAAATGTATTTTTCTAACATGCAGAATTTTTTGCCCTTGCAGGGGATTTTTCCTGCAAATTATATTCATTTGAAGAAGGCAATTGTCAGTAACAGAGGGTGAGTACTTTTCCTTCTTTCTAAGAACATAGTGTGCTTCTTGTTTAGAAGGAAAACAAAGAAATAATTATTGAATCTTAAAGACATTTTAGTTCATTGTATCTTTTTTCTGTGTATGAGGGTTTGAAAACGAAATGTAATTCTGCAGAGTTTGTTTGTTTTTAATGTAGCAAGAATCAGGTCTAATGGTTATTCTTGTTTGCTTTGGGTCATAAAATTTTAACTCCAGAGGTATAATCTGAAACACATGCATTTAAAGAACTCTACTTATATTCTTCCATTTCTGCTTGTTCTCTCACTGGCAAAATCCTATATTTTCCTATTTGTTCTGGAAGCACCTGTCAGGAGAGAGCCCATCTCATTTATCTACAGATTTTCGGAGTCATAGCTGGCAGGTAGCTGTGTTACCTTGAGCCTTTTCAAAAGGATCCAACCCTCCCTACCTCACCCAAAGAGTGATTGAAGTGCACTGCTGAAAACTTCTGCCCTTCTCTGTCTTTGTTTGTAGCTCATCTGTTGCTGGCAGTGGGTTTATTTCAGTTCATGTGAGTAACAACACTGGTGGCAATGTCATGGCAGAGAAGTTACTGAGTGAAACCTGCAAAGTTTCCTGTGAGATTGACTGAGACTCCTGAAATCAATATCTCGTGTTTTCACTGCTGCTTTTACTTGCATATTTGAGATAAAGGCTGCTGTGGGGAAATTTATAAGTGCAGTGTTTCAGACAGTGACCTGAGGCAACAAATTAAATGTGGAAGATAGAACTTATTAAATGGCACTTAGTGAAGTACCTGCAGAAAAACAGGTGACTTCTGATAGTCTTGGATTTTATATTTGTTCCCAAAGGGCCTCAGTAAAGGTTGTTAGGGCAGCTGTAATACTAATGCTTCATAATTTTGGGGTGTAATAAAATGATATATATTGCACAGGATAACCACTCCTAATGTGTACTCTCCTTAGGGGAAGAAGCAATTCCCTGGCATGTGTAGTGAATTAGTACTTGATGTTAGTTTAGAGTTTGTGAAGGGCAACCAGTTCAGGTACTTATTAGGAAAGCTGATTCACTCTGTAAAGGTATCAAAGGCTCATGTACCAACTGATACAACAGAATGTAGTGAAGTTGTGAACCAGAAGGTCATGGTTATTTCATGTTTTGCTTAAAAATTCTCTATTTCAGAATATATTCCAAGTGCCATTATAAACACTTATGAAATAACAGAGCGTGTGTTCAAGCTGGCAGGGAGCTGAACACCAACAGCTCCCTGCTCCCTGCCCTCCCCACACATCCCTAGAGACATGCAGGGACTGTCCCCAGGGCTGGAGCACCCCCCACGTGAGGACAGGCTGGGAGAGGTGGGGTTGCTCAGCCTGGAGAGGAGAGAAGGCTCTGGACAGACCTGGTTTGGCCTTTCTGTGTCTAAAGGGGGCTTGTAAGATGATGGGGACAGACCTTTTGGCAGGGTCTGTAGGAATTAGACAAGGGGTGATGGGTTTAGATTTAAGGAAGACATAAATTATGCTGTGGGTAATGAAACCTTGACATAGATTGTCCAGAGAAGCTGTGGCTGCCCCATCCCTGGGAGTGTCCAAGGCCAGGTTTCATGGTGTTTGGAGCAACTTGGTGTAGTGGAAGGTGTCCCTGCCCATGGCAGGGAGTGGAATGCAATGAGCTTTGGTGTTCCTTCCAATCCAAAACACTCTTGTGATTCTCCTTTAATGGTTTTGGAAAAGCTTTACCACAAAAGAGTAAGTTTTATTCTTTAAGTTAGAGGATAGATCCCTCAGATTTCATCTGCTGTGTTGAAAAAGCCTTCTGGATAGGACAGGTTAGTGGGTAGCAGGTATTTTGGGTAGTTTTGGTATTGGCTAACATCATTGGAGAGGATAAAAGGGTTGGACTGGCTTAGGGAAGGGACCCAAAATGTGAAGGACCCTACTTTATAGGCAAGTTTATTTAACATGCTGTAGTAATAAAAAATTTTCATTGACCTTGATTAGAATGAAATTATATAGTTTGAACAGGAAGCAAGGAAATGCTTCACAGAAGTTTCATCTTGTGGTATGCAATGGGGGAACTGTTCTTATGACTGCAGTTGCTTCAGTCTTACAACAGAGGAAATGATCCTCTTAAGATATTCCTCTTATGTTGAACAAAATCAAGTCCTAGAATTTTACAAATTACTGTGCTGTCACATTTCTTTTTCTGCCTTTTCCAGGGTACCTTTCCTAATTTCCCCCCCTCTTTTTCTATAGGCAATATGAAACAGTGGTTCCTCTTGAAGATTCTGTGGTGACTGAAGTCACAGCGACGCTGCAGGAATGGGCTGTGCTCTGGAAGCAGCTGTATGTGGTAAGAGCAGTGCTCCTCTCCTTGCACATCTCAGATACCCTGGGAGAAATGTTGCCTGCCTTTGTCCATTCAAAACCCATCAGAATCAATACCAGAATTGTTGGATTCCTTGCATTTAATGGGGGTTCCCTAACTGCAGAATCATGGATCATGTGAGAGTTGCACAGGGTACATTGGAAATTTCAGCAGTTTTGAAATTCTACCTTCAGTTCTGAAAGCTTCACAGTTATAAAAAAAAGGCAACAATTTTAAAGTGCTAATAAATATGTAAGAAATAATATAAGACTTCTGTGAGTCCCATCAAAGACTTCAAAGAATTATTCAGCACAGTTTGTAAGTATTTGTTTTAGTGTCTAGAGTCTGAAAGGAGAAGAACTCAAACTATGGGAAGTTTTGTACAGTCATTCCTTCATAAATTAGAAATAAACACTAGGATAAGTATACTGAATTTTATACACATCATTTTAATATAATTTTCTGTTGCTGCCACATAATGTCTCCTACTTCTGTTTTCATCCCTCTTCTTTTCTTACATTTTAATAGCCAAAGCCCATGACACAGCAGATTAAAACCTTTGAATGTATTTTTTCCTGATTTTCATTTTCTCTTTTTTAGCTTAGTAATTGCAAACCTTAACTGTAGGATTAGGATCAAGAACAGTAGATGGTCTAAGCCTGCATTTCCTTTCTCTCCTTCCTTTAGAGAAATACCTCTACATAGAGCTGCTGCAGCTTTGTTTCCTCATTTAAACCTGCACTGACAACAGTTACATATCTAGGAAACAAACCCAGGAAAGATGCTGTGGAGTGATCTAGTGCATCTCCAGCATAACCAGCTGTGTTCTGTACTTCCTTCAAAAAGCAAGCAACTCTTATGAAATTAGTTTTACTTCTGTTGATCCCAGGTCTTCTATGGAGTCATATGTCCCTGGAGCCATTTTCTTGGAAAGGAACACCTAATCTAGTGGAGGAGAGGCAGGGAACGTGGTGTGGGCCATGTTTTATACACTCTTTCCACCTAATAGTCCTCCTTTTTCCATTGCACCTACTTAATCTCTCTGGTGTATGGAAATAAAGTGATCTTTTCTGATCTCTTCCTGTAAATTTTTTTTTTCTCCCTCTCTCTCCAGTGTCAGCTGAAGATGACAACAGTAATATTGGCAATGGTATTAAATTGGAAAAAGGGGAATCATTTTACCTACAAATGATTTAAACTTCCTTTCTACTAAAGTATTTCTTTTTTATCGTTAACACCAGTTCCTTGAGGGGAAGGAGAGAGAAAGCTCTAGCTATAAACTTTCATTTAGTGATTTTTCTTTCTGGGACTGCTTTCTATTGTAACTCATTATATTTCTTATAACATTGCACAAAACATTATTGTATTCTTAAGTAACAGGGGAAAGAATTTACTGTTCTCATAGAACTTTGGAAGGAGGCATCTGCTCCGTGATGAAGAAATTGGCAGAGCTTCTGAGCAGAAAATACATTGTTTTGTGTTGTGGGAGCTTTTTTCCCCAAAAACTAAAACAAATATTGTTTCTAATATAGAAACAATCATAGAATTGTTTAGATATGAAGGGATTTCTTGAGATCATAACTGCCTTCTCAAGTAGGGTCAGCAAGACCAGGCTGATAGGACTGCACTAGCCAGGTTTTGAGTTCCTTCTGAATGGGGACTCTCCAGCTTTCCTGGGCCAAGCTGCCAATGTTTGAGCACCTTCAGTGATTTCTTATCTCCAGGCCACTGATACAGTACCACAGCCTTTCTGACAGATGAACTATTTACACCACTGTTAAATGGGTAATAGACATTTTTCCCATCTGGGGGCTGTACATTGGAAGCCTGAGGAAATGCACCGAGGTGCCTGTGGCAGAGCTGGGATGAGGATTTTATCCTTGGTGTTCAGGCTGGAAGTTTTGTAAGTACATATCTTAAAATATATTGACAGACTAAATGGAAATCCTTGCTTCTTGTTGGATCAGCACCAGCAGAAATTTTTTATTATTCCCTAACTGTAATAAGAATCATCTAAGAAATGTAATTAATGTTATTTATCATGCTGCTGTGCCTAGTCAGCTTTGTAGAAAAGTTTCTTGCTGTAGGGGAAATTCAAGTGCTGGTTGTTGTACAGACACTTTGAGTAGGTCAGTGCCTGCAAAGGGCCCCTCACTTGTCACTTGGGCTGCTGCCTCTCTGAACATCCCTAAATAGGCTCAAATGTTTATCTCATGGTTTTTTGGTGAACTCCCTACCTGGATTATGAAAGACCGAGTTTGTTTCAATTAAAAATTGCCAGCAATTACCTCGGTAGTATTGCTGAGGTACATTGTAAGGTCTGTATTTGTCTCTCAGTTAAACAATAGGAGCTGGGATGTAATACCCAGGAAGCCTGCAGTGATTAAAACACTGCCTGGAGAGGGATGTTATGTTGTTCCAAGATAAGAAAGCTCTGCTGACACATAATTGGAGGGAGGAGAACAGTGAGAAATTGAAGGGTAAATGGAAGTAAAGCATGGCTTTGAGACAGTTGTAGAAAATTAGTTGGTGTAAAATATTGGGATTCTTCTTCGTTTCCTTCTGACCACAGAGAGTCCATCTGGGAATAAACTGTGCATGGGGGATTTGAATGGGTTTGAGTTACAGGAGTTGTGCAGCAATTTTAGTTTAGATGTCTGAGAAATATATATTAGAAAGATTAGCCTGAGATCATTGCATTACAGAGGGTTGTGATATTCTTGTAATTTTTGCTATCAAGGTGAAAGCCAAGTGCTAGTCTGAGGAGAAAAAGGCATTTGTCCATAATGAGTTCACAGAGAAAGGGCTGTGCCTGAAATGAATTTGAAATAGAAAGATGTATGATGTGTTCTTTGCTTTACTGTGATAACAAATTAGGCTCTGAGTTCTTTGTGTTCTTTGCTTTACTGTGATAACAAATTACGCTCTGAGTAGTTGGATTCTGATCATATAACTCTTTAAATGCTGACAAAACAGCAAGATTTTTGAAAATGCCAGAAGTTTTTCTCCAGTTGGAAAGTGATACAAATAATACTGGAATGGAAGCTATCAGAATCAGTTATTTATATTGGGTGGGTTTTTTAGCAATAATGATAACCTTATTAATAATTCTCTGCCTACTTAAAAGTAATATTTTTTTTAATAATTGAGTAATCAGGAAGAGAACTTAAATATTTATTATTTAATAAAAATAAAGATTACATTACTTTTATGGTTCTGGGGACAGACTTTTTAGCAGTGGCCCATAGTGATAGGACAAGGGGTAATGGTTTTAAATGAAAAGAGGGGAGATTCACACTAGATACAAGACAGAAGAATTATTCTGTGAGGATGGTGAGGCCCTGGCACAGGTTTCCCAGAGCAGCTGTGGCTGCCCCATCCCTGGGAGTGTCCAAGGCCAGGTTGCATGGGGCATGAAGCAACCTGGGATAGGGAAAGATGCCCCTGCCCATGGCAGGGGGTGGCACTGGATGATCTTTAAGGTCCCTTCCAACCCAAACCATTCTGTGATTCTGTGAGAAGAGCACATATTCCCCTGTTTGAATATGTAACCTGTGTGCAGACAATGCAGTGTCATGACACTGGAAAATTGAAAGCAGTTCTTTGCTTCCTGATCTGTCTGTATCTAGGCTTCTAAGATGAGCACTGAAACAATGAGATTTTGTAGCTACTTTCTGGCAAAAAAAAAGCCACTGTTCTCTTTGACCTACTTGGTTTAGGTTTTCCTACTTTCACTGCCACTGTAAAAATTATTAGGAGGGAGTTCACAGTGTGAGTGTGGCTCTCAGTGCTTAAAATCTGTGCTATGTAGCCACTGGAGTTGCTGATAATGTGGGTAGGGTTACTGATAACCACAGCTGGCCAGATGTGTGTGTGTACACACATCTGTGTATTTGAGTACTGTCAGCAGGTGCACAGACCCAGTATCTTGTGCTGTTGTTTTGCCTGCATCTAATACTGTTATTCTTTAGAATAATTTGGACACAATTATGTCCTTTTGTGGAAGCCTGAGAAATTTAGAAGAGGGTTTTACTTACTGTTTCCCAGTATTGCAAAGGCAGTAAGCAAAAGATGCCAGTGATTCCCTTCCCCAATCCTGTACTTAATTTGGAGCAGAGGAGAAAGGAAAAGTGAGATTATTAATGTACCAGTATAAGCAGCTGAGCCTATTCCTGCGCCTACTCTGAAGGGACAAGGAAGAGAGAGAAAAGCAAGAACAAACCTTGGGGAGACTTGTTTAGACACAGAGATGGATAAAGATGCAAAATTGCATTTATTCCAGTGAAATGGGTGTGTGCTGCTCTTGGGTAGTTGCCCACACTAGTGTACTGACTTCTGTTGAGACAGCAAAATGATACCAGTGAGGTTGATAACTTTCTCTCTTATCCTGTATGTGTTGATAAGATTTGTTATTTTTATACTTCTTCTAAATAAAGGATCTGCAAGTTCTCTGTAAGCTTTTGTTAATTAGGTCAAACAAGACTCCTGTGAGTTGTTAAGTCAGCTAAGGAGATCACTGAAACTCACTGTTGGTGCACAGTACCTATTTTAACTGTAAAAAAATTCCTCAGAGTCTAAGATGTGATGTGAGGACTATTTCTGTGAGAGAGCAGATGACTGTGGAGAGACCAAACATAATTGCCCAATTTAGAATTTGGTCAGATCAATAATGCTAATTTTCTACTTTTATGCAAAGGGGAGAGAGGGATGTGTGGGGTAACTTGTCTAGTTTCAATAGTAAGCCCTAATGGTGTTGGGAATAGATGGAATTTTTGCCAGCACAGTGTGAAACCAATTTCCCTTTGGCTCCTTCTAAATTTCCTGAGGGAGCCTATTAAGGAACAGAGTGGGTAGCAGGACTTGGTGCAATTGCAGCTATGTGATTTGGGTGGTTTTGGGTGTCCTTAAAATTGAAGCACTAGTTAAAACTCATCTTGAAAAATGCCATTCACTGAATCACTAAGGTAGTTTACTCTTATGGGGAGTGTTCTACGAGACATTTTTATTCAGTGAGGTGTGCTTTGCTCCAAATCTGATAAAACATGGAACTGCTGGTGGATTTTCTGAAATACATGGACAGAAAAAAATGTGACATGACCTAAAATGGATGTGCTGCATCTGAGATCTGCATCAGAAGGTCCCCCTTCAAGGAACAGTTTCTTCAAGTTGAGGCTGAGCATATTAAACACACTCTTAAATTCTGAGCATGCCAACTCCTGGAAAGATGAGGTATTTATACCAAGACAGATGCACAGAAACAGTATTGCTTGTATAAATGGCCCTCTTCCCTCTTTCTCATTTTCATGTCATTTTCAAGGTTACATGCAAATAGAAAATTCCTTTTGGGGTGGTTGTTCAGGTTTGTGAAAAAGACATTTTAAAAGAATCTGAACTGCTTGTCTGACCTCAGTTGACACTAACAGAGAGACTCAAGAGTTACCAGTTTAGAAGACAGGACTCTGGATAATAGTGTTCAGCAGTGTTACAGGTATTTTTATGTCTTTCTGTGTTTGGAGTGAAGGGTGAATCTTCTTGGAGTGAACAGGAATTCAGACAGGAGTTTGGGGCAGCTGATGGTCTCATTAAATGCTGCACAGCTTATCAAGGAAACTAAGAGTAAATATTTCCACTTTCAGGGGCATCTAGTTCTTCAGTTCCTCAGAGGGAGCAGTGCACTGAGAAATCATCTCATTGCTTAGCAACTGATTTTAGCAGATTTGTTATTTGATTACTAGAAAATACTTGAAGATTTTTTCTTGATTGAGTTGTGATGGGCATGTGCAGATTGATTTGGAGAATGCAGGACATTGAACACTTCAGCATTGTATGCTGTAGGTGGATATGTGTATAATTCACTGTGTTTAGTCATGGAGGGGGAAGCTGGAGATAAATCATGGATGTCCCAGGTTGGCAGTGACCATGAAATATTGTCTGACCCAACCTTTTGTCAGAAAGGGATCCTACGTGACGCTGAGTGGCACCCTGTCCTATTCCAGTGAATGGTTGTGCTTACTGTAAGGCATTTCTTCCTTATGCTGGGATGAAAGCTCTGCTGGGACAACTTGTACCCACTGCCCTTTGTCTTTTCCCCGTGTCTCCTTGTGGACAGAGAGCCTCCATCCTCCTTGGGAGGGTGTGCTGGTACCACAGTACTGGGAGGAGATTCACAGGGGGAAATGACCCAGCTGGTTTTGGCTTTCCTCACAGGGCAGGATCTCCAGCCCTTGGATCATCTTTGCTCCCCTTCCCTGGACCTGCTCCAGTCTGTCCCATCCTTCTTGAATTGTGGGGACCAGAATAAAGACCTCAATGTTAAAGTGTCACAGTGTGATTTATATCTGCTCATTATCTTAGACAATTAGAAGGTTTTGTAGTTAAAATCGGAGACTCTTATGCTGCTTAGGTGTGTTGGAAAGTTGAGTAAAAGCCCTTCTCATGCTTTGTCAAATCGAGACTTGAATTTACATCTGTTCATTAGCTATGGTTTCTTGGAGGTCTTCAGTAGATGTCATGACCTCGCTCTACATTTCTTCCTTGGAAGAGCAGGACTCCTGTAGAAATTACACTTAATATTTATTAGGTTCCTGCTATAAAATGCAATCCATATCAGTACTTTTCCCCTTAGCACTAACTTGCTGAAGTTCAGTTCAAGTGCTTCATATTTTAAGGTTATAACAGGTTCCCATAATTATTATTTTTTCCTTCCTTAATTTTAATAAATTTTATATAGTCAGTTTCTCATAGTTATTTCTGGAAGATTCTGAGCTTTAAGGAATTAAAAGTAGGTGTAAGTTTTTAGGAGAGTAAAATGAGATTAGTTTGTAAGCAAGTCTTATACCATTAAAATCTGAAAAATTATTATAATTGATTTGAAATTTACTTTGCTTTGAAGTCCACAGAATTTTATGGCAGTTTATTGGGTTTAAACATCAGTATAACAAGGAGCCATATATGCAATACCTTTCATTTACTGCCACATACAGATTTATGGTATCATTTAATATTATTAGGATCAAGCAGACAGTTTTTATGTATTTTCAAACAAACAAAAGGTTGACTATAAAACAAAAACTGCAAGCTATCAATCAAACTGTGTGGGAGGAATATATGTTTTGAGTTACCATGGAGATGGATAGATTTTTAATAGATTTTAAAGTAAAGACAGAATTAAATGTAAGTCACCTTCTGGTGTCCTTTGCAAGTCCTGCTGTGACAAATGGCATGCAAGGTATTTTATAATCTCTTGCTTTGTAGGGAAATGTTATTTAGTCATTGATACTGGAGGTTATAATATGCCCTTTTATTTTGGTAAATAAAACAGAGTAGTTGTACTACTGATACTGACATTCATAGCAAATTGTGTGGGGATTTGAGGGGTTTTTGAGATTCAATTTCTCAAGTATTAACTGGTTTGTAGTTAACAAAGAGTTCTTTCCCCTTAGAGCAGTAGCCAGTGTGCATGCTCAAGCAGTGTTACAGTACACAGGTAAAGGGCTTGTGTAATATTAAAACATGGGAATTTGATTTTACTGAATGCTGGTTTAAGACCAGCTGGGAAAACCACCAAGGAAACAGAATTTACTCAGGGGAAGCAGTGGCTGACCTGCAGATGATTTCAAGCAGTTTCTTTTGCACTGTAAATACACTGAACACTGAATTACATCAAGTCAAGGGAAGAAGGTTTTAATCAGAAAATTGAACACAAGTTTGAGAGTTTCTTCATTTGTACTGGAGAGATTCACCTGAGCATGGTGATGTTACAGAATTGCATTTGAAATAGAGGCAAGTGGTAGTGTGGTTTGAGTTTAGTGTTTCAAAGATGTATTTTGAGAAAACTCAGTGGTTTGGTTTTTAAAGAGCAGAAAATTGAGAGGAGGGGAAAAGGGCTAGGGAGGTCTGGCAATTTGGCCTTTTGGAGTGAGCAAGGTGCTGTGCACAGATACAGCTTACAAGGGAAAAGACTGATCATCCCTAGTGGGTATTTATTGGAAGTGAAATGACAGTTTGGATTTAATTTCATAGAAAACAGAAATTGTTTTTCAGTAGAAAAGCAAAGAACATCTGTCCTTTTGGCAGTCTGGATGGCACTGTGATCCATGTGGTATTAAGAAGTGTCCTTCAGTCTTACCCTGATTTATGTCACTTTCTGTTGTGTCTACCCTTAAGACAGAGAGAGAAAAAGGGAACTAGCATGTAACAATTACAATAATTAATAATTATTGTAATGTAAACATATATATGTAACAAAACTGTATTTGTGTTCTAAGAGCAGTGGGTAGCAGAAAGTTTCACAGGTGGGAGGGGTAGAAAAATCAGTTTTATATGGGTCAGTGTAGCAAAGTGGACTAAATCCTTGTGACTGGAGTGACAGAGAACAAACACTGTGGCTGCAGCAGTGGACAGCCAGCACTTGGGCTGCCAAATCTGATTACTCTGCATTGTTGCATTTGGCAATGGTTGATAAACAAACAGGAATAAAAATGGATCTTAATTTAAAAAGTCAGAGTAGAGCCTTGTGCTTGCTGGTTGGTCATAGTTACCTATGCTTTGGGTTCAGTCATAAAATTTGATGAAATAGAAAAAGAATACTAATTGCCAAGTTTGATTTCAAAGTGTTTAGTTGCTGTCACTGCTATCTCTGTACTGTTAGTGAGAAAGATACTCTGAGTGCATACTTATTCCTGAAAATAACAGACTGCCTTTGAGGGGAAAAAAATGTCAATCAGATGATATGAAGAACTAACTCCGAAAGATAAATGTATTTAGGGCACCCCAACAGTTCATAAAACAAATACTCATTTCTTTTTACTGCCAGTGCCCACTGCCACTAATAGGTCAAGACCCAGAGTGTGTAGATGAGGACCAGTACACATTACAGAAAAAACTATCCCTGGAATAATGGAAAACATGAATCATGTGTAGGATTGTATTATTTTCTGCTAATATATGTGTGGCTCTTTGTATCAGTGGCTTCCTGGGGATGGGGTCTGTAGTTTGTGTTGCTGCAACATCAACTCCTGCTACTGCCAAGGGCCCAGTGAGGGCACAAGGTGCCCGAGCACTGCCCAGCCAAACCCTGCATCTCCCAGGGCTGGGAGGGGCTTTGGGGTGCTGCACAGGCAGCTGCAGAGACCCAGGAAATCCAGGAACCTCCCCCTACTTTAGAGATGAGGGGCAAGTAATAGCTTTGGGTCCAAAGCAATTTAATTGCTTATGTAAATGGTGTTTAAGGTCTACTCTTTGGTCAAAGTCTTACCCACAGCAGTTAAGATTGTGTGCTCGAATGGCTTTGGCACAGGGCTTCCCAAGGCTAATATAACTATATTAATTCTTTCTTTTCTCTGTGTTTTGCTGAGCTAGGTGTGAGTTTTGCAATCTCCCTCAGCTGAAAGAGCTTCTCATAAATCTGGAAGATGCTGAGCCCCAAGTTTGTTATCTGAAGTGTGTGTTTGTTTCAGTAAAGCGACAGCAGGCCGAGTTCAAAGCCCTTTACAGAGCAGGGCAAACAGTGGTGTCTTTTATGTCCTTTGCTGTTCAAGCATTGGCGGTTTGATATAAGTTAAATTGTGGTTAATGGGGCAGATTTCAGTTTATTCTTTCTGATACGTCCTTAGAGTTGATGGGGGTTTTGTGAGTGTCTGTTCTGTAGTCGGTGCAAGAGGCATTCAGGAGTGGAGCTGAGCTTGCGTCCTATCACAAGCAAAGGGAAACTTATTTAATGCCTCTCTGGACTCTCCACACTGCTGTAAGGTGGCCCTGCTGCTGAGAGAGGCAGTTTTTCCCCTGCTGTCCCCTCCTGCCCTGTGACATTCCCACCCTGTGCCTCAGGAAGCAGCAGTGGGGTGGGCACTTGGCAGCTGACTGGGAGTCTGAGCTTCCCTTCAGTTTGATCCAGTGCTCAGTGCCCTCTCAGTGATGCTTGTCAAGGATGCAGCTTCAGAATTGGGATATTCCTGAAAGTGATTCTTTAATTTAAGAATCATTCTTCCAAGTTTCCTTTGGGAATTACCTTAAGCTCACTTTATTGTGTAGAGGTGCATAAACAGGTGTTAAAGTCCTAGAAGTGATCCTTGTGTTGTTACATTTCCACATTTATTACTGACAGCACTTAATAATTTTTTAGGGTAGGCCAGTAAAGGCATGAAGGCAGTAATTTTATTTGGGAATCCATCTGTGCCTTTCTCTGTGCTTTTTCTCAATAATCTCAGAACTTGAGATAATAATTAATAAACTCTCCTGTATGTGACCAGGCAGGCTGTGCAGAGTGCACAGAGAAGCACAGCGTTACCACTTTTAAGGAATAAAGTAGTAACGTTTTTGGTATCATAATTTTTGACTTGAATAGCTCAAGTTTAATTTGAAGTATTTGTGGCCAGTTACCTTCCACTGCAGTTTCTCTGCAGGTGAGATTCTGCCCAGTGAGTGCCTAATGCTCATGAGTGCCTTTTCTGGCACAGTCAAATGGACTTGTTATTTTCTCATTAGAGGGGCATGCTTGGAAAGCTGCTTAGATGGGATTTAATGAACTTCTGAAATGTAGTATGGCATAGTGGCTCAAAATACTAAAAGAAAGTTACTTTCTGGGTGAACAGGGAAAGAGCAGCAGCAAAGGTTTCTTTTTAATCTTTCTGACTGTGTGTTCACTAGTGAAAAGGAAGATGTAAAGAAACAGATGTGTGGCAGGTTTTCATGATAGAGTTAATGAAATTGCTGTAAATAAAAATGTTAATTATGGAATAGTTGTTAGAAAAGAAGAGAGGGAAGAGGAAAATAAGATTTACTCACTGTGCGGGTTTGGGGTTTTTTGTAACAAGCAAACAACTTTATTGTAAATAGGTATTATGATATTATTAGTATTTTAATTTCATTTAAAGGTATGTGGTGATGGAAACTTTAGATCTTGGAAGCCATGGAATGTACTGGATCCTTAGAGAGATGGAGTATATTTTTATATTTCCAAAATATAATTAAAAAAAAAAGAAACTAACCTGTCACTTTGAATAGGGAGGTGCCTATTACATAAGATGTGCTTTTTTCGAAGACATCAAACCCTGTCACCTTTGGAGAGCTCTTGAAGCCCTGTGCAGGGTGACAGCTCAGTTCAGGCTGGCTCACCACTGTGCTCTGAGGACCAGCCCTGAGTCTGTCAGAACTGATATCAATTATTCAGTGGCCTCAGATCTTCAACAGACAAAAACCCCGCCCTTAATATTGGGAAGCTTTAATTTGTACTTTTATACAGTGAGCTCAGCTACCCCATTTCTTCCATCTGACTCTTTCCCATCATCTGTCCCTTTCTGTCTCATTTTTTTTCAGGCTCTCAATCTGAGCTTCTCGTTAACTTTTCATCTCTCTTTCCCTGTTTCCCTGGTCAAGCACTTCCCAGTCAGTCCCAGTCTTTATTTTGATGAAACTTTGCATGTTTTCTTTTATTTCCTCAATTTTGCTGTGTACTTCTTGCTTTCCTAAATAACTTGGTTGTTGTAGTTAAATTGTTACTTGAACTGTTATGAGGACAATAGAATAAATGTTGACTTAATTTTTACTGCAATTAAATAATTGACAGCAAAATTCATTTAGCTGACAAGGAGTGATGTGATGTTGCATTTATTGCCCAAAGAGGCAGAAGGGATGGGGAAATGGGGATATCCAGTTGCCTTTCAAAAGAGGAAAATATTGTGACCAAATGAGTGCTAAGAAGATACAAACAAAACAATAAGTTTTCTGCCAGTTTTTGTCTGATCTTTGTGTCACAGAACAGAAACAGAATGGCAGTTTGTTTTTGGGGAACTAACAGCATCACTGACAAGTTTAGAGTCAGGAGGATGATTTTAATGAGCCACTTAGGCTTGTTGTTGGATTTTGGTGTCATACTCTGAAGTAGCTGGTGAGTGTTCTGTCTCGGATCTGACAATAATTGCCAGGCTTGTCAGCTCTCACTGTGATACTGGTGCTGTCATGATGTAAATCTGCATTAGAAACACAGCTAAATGCAAGGGTTCTGCTTAACAGTTATTCTGTTAACAGCATAGTATTCTGGAAGAAACATAATTGTGATTTGATATTTCTCTTGAAGCCACTGCATTGCTGTGTTAGATAAAGAACAGAATGGTGGTATTAAAATAGTTGCAGAAAGAGGAAAGACAGACATTGTGTACTTTCCTTTTTTAAAAAGAATTCTCTTGTGTGAAGCAATCTAAAATAAATCTTTTCTAGTTGTCAGTTTTATTTATCCTAGGAAAGCCATACCCTGTTTTAAGATATAATTTTTTAACACCTCTAACACATTCCACTACTATTTTCCAAGGGGATTTTTTTGCCAGTAGATCTGGGAAATGCATATCTAGGTAGCTGACAGGCTTTGCAGAAAAAAAAAAAGCCAGAATTCTCTTACACGTGGACAATAAGCTGAAACATTTCTGCTTTGTGTTTAACATTTATACATTTACACTTCCTGATGCAAACACTGGTACTATCTCAGCTGCTCTTTTGAGACCATCATTGTGCAGTGAATGGCACCATTTTCTAATAGAGCTCCTCCATTTTATTAGAGGAAATGAGAGAGCTGTGCCTTATGGAGCATCTTTTGCTAGAGGTCCTCAAGTTGGCTTGGCCAGGACCTTCTGATGGATTGAATAATCTAAGACATCACCTTTTCTTTCCTGATTCTTCTACCCCACTGCCCTATTGTGTTGGACCTCTTTACCAGTTTGATCTCAGTCTAAACCAAAAAATGAATTTTCTTGGATATAAGTGGCTGTATAGAGGGAAGAAATGTGATTTTATAGCTCCTGCCATAGGAAGGATTACAGTGCAACTTCATCCATATTGTGAAGCAGAAGGCAATTCAGACAGGAATTTCAGGTGGATTAAATGGGCTGTGCTGCCACAGTGTTATGTTTCAATGTCATAACTGAGTGGTTATCAAGAAAAAGAGTTTTTATATTAGTGGTAATAGTCTAATGGCAGAGTTATTATTTTTGTAACTGCAGACTCTTCTATTGCAGAACTTGATTATTGCTGCGCTTGTTATCCCCATCATGGAATTTCAGCTTTAAAAATCAGATAGAATTAGGTGAAGAATATTCTCCTGGCTCACAGGGAGTTTTGCTGCTGTGTCTTCAGTTTTACATGCACAGAATCACAGAACTGGATAGATTAGAAGGAACTTCTGAGGGTCTACAGTACAACCTCCTCTTCAGAGCAGACCCTGTTAGAGCAGGTTGTTGAGGATTTGTCCAGCTGAGTTTTGAGTATTTGTGAGGAACCCACAACACTTCTTGGAAAAAATCTGTTCTAGATTTTGACCACCCACAAGGGAAAAGCATTTTCCTTTTATCTAGTTGGAATTTCCAGTTACTGATGCTATTAATTGACCCTCCCTTGACACTATGATTAAAGAAATTAACAGTGTAGAATTAAATCTAACACTTACTAAGTGGTTTAAAAACAGATGAATTGATAACAAAGCAGTTGAAAATGGAGAATTTTTATTCAGTGCTGCTACTTGTAATAGGACCTGCAGGAACGTGTTCTAGTCTGTTATTCACTCATCCTATTAATAGGAATCAGAAAAAATCAGTGCAGTCACACAGAAATTGCTGATGATGCAGAAATAGGAAGTTAAACAATGATTAGTTCAGAAATTGTGTGGTTTCTGTCAGATACTTGGCTCATTTAATCAGGACCAGCTCCAATACATCCAAATATAGAAAGGACCCACAGATGGTGTTTGTGTCCTGAGGTGCAGTGACACTTAACATGATGAAACATTGTTGTGGCAAACCAATCCAACATCAGCCTCTTGCTTGGTTTTGACGACTAAGAGGATAAGAAACCTTGCCTTTCTATACATGGGGGGCATCTGGAGGTGCAGAGGGGGAGAATAATTGAAAAATTCTCTTTATAAATTAATGAGGTGATTGCTGGGCAGCTGCTTCTGATTCTGCAATGTTCTCTTCAGAACAGACGAGGAACAGCCCGAAAGATTCTGAGGTGATCCACAATGGCAAGGAGTCCTAGGAGGGGGAACCTGGAGTGGATCTCCAGGCTGTCTAATCCATCTGAGTCCTTTACAGCAAGTTGATGTCCAGCTATGACATTTTCAACATGTGCTGGTGTTGCCTGGTTGAAAAAAAAATAAAAAATATCTGCAGCAGTGGATATTTGGGAGCCTCTCAAAAATTCAGTACTTTTTGCCCATATATGTTACAGTCTTTGTCTGAAGCCAGTGCTCAGTCTTTCCTCCTGCTTGTTATTCCTTATCCTATTTGGATGAACAAGGGTAAGAGCTCATCCCTTTTCTCTTTCCTGCAAGTTTTTGATTTAAATGATTTTTTTAATTTTTGTCATTTCTAGACTAAAAAGTCAGAGTCAAATGCAACCTTTGAAAAATACCATGTTTTCTGGATAGTTTCACTATTGCTTGACGTAACTACCTGTTTATCCACATCTTCTTGATGATGTATAATACATAAAAAAGATAGAGAGATAATTAAATAAAAGTGAGAATAATGCTCCAGCAGAAGCCTGACAGAGTGAAAAAATTACTTTGCACATTTGCTCAGACAAACTGCAGAAGTTGAGTAAGGAGTCACCCTGTTGTGACTTATAAATTGGTACGTGGAGGAGGGTTGCAGGTACATGATTGATAATTGAGGTAATCTGTCAACAATCTGTCAGTTCTCTCAAAGAAAAAAAAATAGGACAAAGCCCAATATTGACAAAGCAAAGCCATGCAAATTTAGACTAGAATTGTAGGCACTTTTTAATAATTAGGGTGATTAGCAATAAATTAATCAAGGAAAGCAGTTGTTTCTTTATTACTGATATCTTTAAAACAAGACTGGATTGTATTTTAAATGATTTGTTGCCCCATTATCCTAGAGGAAGTATGTAGCAGCAATCTGTGAGCAGGTTTCTATGGCATGTGCCCTGCAGGAAGTCAGACTAGATAATCACAATAATCCTTTATAGTCTTGGAATGGATGAATCTTTAAATCTGTTTAGTCAGGACCAGCTGTGTTGAAAAACAGCATTACTAAAATACAAAAAAATATGCTATGAGGTAGTGGATGTGCTGCACTGATATGTTTTATATTCTTTCAGGCAAGAGAATTGTATGCTAAAGTCTAATGGTTTTTTAGGAGTCATTGTCTAGTGATGCCTTTGAGAGGATGTGCTAATTCTTGTACCCCTTTAAACACGTTTTTTGCGGGTTTTGATGACTGATCTCCTTGGTGAGGACATGGGTTTTGGCTATTTATATAGAAACTGTGGAAAAGATTGACATTCAATACCTTTTTTTTTTGGCTTTCTTACATTTCAAACACTGTAGGGAACAGCAGATATTTTGGATATCTTTGAGTGGGAGATCACCAGAAATGGTTCAGTTGCCTGGTAAAGGTGTCAGGGTGAGTCAGGAGCCAGTTTCTTTGCCTCACAGGCAGGTTTAGCAGCTGGGAATCAGCTGTGTCCTGGAGGGCACTGCTCTGCCAGACGTGCTGGGCAGCAAATAATGCTGCTGACACTGCTTGGCTGTCATTTATTAACTGGAGCTTTTAACCATTCTGCCTTTGCAGTGATATTTTTCTTCCTTTCTGTTTGGCTTTAGTCTGTGGAGCATCCTAAGCCCCAGTGAAAACACTCAACTTCCACCTCAGAAGGTGACCCTATTTAAAATAGATGGAATAAAGCTCAGGAACTACCTGCACTTCCACACTAACAGGAATGCTTTGATATTGTTTTTTAGAATAATGAGATGCCCAGAGTCTAGAAACATGTTTTTGTTCTGGTGTTGATGGGATCTTTGTTTAAAATCTAAAGTTTTCATAGCTGCCAGCCACAGGTCCTTTACAAATATTTGCACTGTTTTTGTCACATACATGGAACAAACATTTTTAAATTGAAGAGATTGGAATTAATTCTTTATCCTGGGAGTTTTACCTGTTTTCTCTTAGCTTGTTGTTTGTATTTCTGCCTCTCATCTTTGAACTATTTTAATTTTTTATTTACCAAAAACTGGAATATTTTACAGAACGAGTGAAAGCAAATATTTAAAAACAAGCTTTATTTATAATTTACATCCTATTTGCTGCATTCTGCTTTTCTTTTTTGTGCTTTTTGTTTAACTGCTAAATTGTTTTCAGTCCTGCTTTATTATGGGATGGCTATCAGCTCAGTGCCAGAGTTTAAAGCTCCTCAGCTTCACATGTTCTTTCATGGGGTGAAGTAGCTTAGCTTGCATTTGAATCAGTTATTATTTTCCCAGTATTTTTCCTGAGGCCATGTGTGGTGCTGCAGAAGAAATTACTTTTTTGTCTAAATCTTACTTTGATGGATCTGGCTCTTCCTAACAGTATTTCTGAAACCCAAACTGTCTTGTCACGGAGTATCTGAGTAGATCATACAGTGCAATTCCATTTGTTATTTGTTCTCTGGAGCCACCATCCCTAAAACATCGGGATGTCTGCACCTGAGCACAGCCACCACAGCCTGCAGGGTTCAGAAATGTTTGTACTGGGTTCCCAAATACCCCAATTCTCACAAGTTTTGTGTCCATGACCCCTCTGAGATCGACACTCCAGGCAAATGGTGCTGATCATTGCCTCAACTGCTGTTCTTTGGGGCTCCCTCTTTAAAAGCCCCAACATCCACACTTGAGCCAGGGAGAGGACAGTTATTTAGTCACTGGTAACAGCTGCTGGTTCAAGTGTGTGGATCCCTTTATTCTGCATTTCATTTCCCCTCCTGTCATGCTCGAAAGTAGGAGCATCAGAGAGGGTTTGTACAAACAAGAGCTGTGGCTCCAGCATTTGTTTACTTTTATTTTTTTTGTAATAATGGTGGGAGGCATAAAATGTATCTGAGCCACCATTGAGCATTACTGTTAAAACCATTGATAAATCAACAGGAGTTTGCAGATACTGAAATAGCTGAAAGAGCCATAAAGAATCATTAGTTCAGTAATGAAAAAATCCTCATGTGTTAGGGAATTCTGATTTTCACATCCTCACAATTTTATGTTTTGTATCTCGTGTTTGAACAGAAAAACTGCTTTATAATGCACAACAGAAACAGAAAATGTTGAAATCTATAGATTTTTTTAAGTAAGAAGATAATTTGGGTGATCAGCTTCCCTTCCAAAAAATCCTGAGCTTACAAGTAAGGTGTATATAATTTCACTGCATCTTGGTCTTATTCTTAGAAAACAGTTGTGATGTTTTCTGAACTCTGCCAAGTTGTTATTTTATATAGACAAATTAGGGCTTCCAGGAAGGACTGGAGTTGTGCTAAACATCTGTGTGGAGTAGTAGAAATGGATCAATCTCTATTTAAATTGCTGGGTAAATGTACTACCATTGCTTTTATAAAAGATTTTACTCTGCTAGGCAGTGGTCTTGGATTTTGCAAACCCATAGACTTTTCTTACTCAGAACTGTTCCTTTGAAGCTGAAATTGTCTCTTTTAGGGGAGTGAAGATTACTGGAACCTGTCTGTGAGAAGCATAGTTGAAATGTTTTGAATTTCCATTCGACAGTTTAATTGGAAAACCACTGAAATCCAGGCAGTAATTTTCTTTGGGGATTCACAGAAATGTTGGAGGACAAATGGTGGCACCATGCCCAGGATCATTAATTACAAAATGCGCTAATCAAACCGGTTTGCAAATAATGGTCTGTGTTCTATATTTTGTGGGAATAATGCTGTGTATTTTGCTTGTGGTTTTCTTTCTTCGTGTTTTAAGTGCCCCTAAAGCTACTTTAAAATGGCTTTTGGCAAAGTCTTCTCCAACATAATGAAGTTGTGTTGTGTGACCTGCAGGGATCCTGACAGAGACAAAGAATTGTTAGAGATGTTCAAGATGACTTGTACTGACCCAGTCCTACAGACTCTGGGACTTCTTCTGAGCTTTTTTTCCTCTAAAATACTGCTGTTTCTCAGGTCCAAAGCAGTAATGCTCCTTCTAGAGCCCTCCAATGTGTGAAGGAGAATATTAATTTTGTGTCCTGTGGGACACTGTGTGAGAGGAGCAGGCAATAGGGTGAAAGTATCAGGTTATATCCTTGAACCTCACTGGATATGAAGTTCCCTGTTAAGAATGTAAATAGCATTGGAAGAGCAGATGTTTGATTTAAATGCAATGGAAGTGCTTTAGGGAGAAAGTATTTTTCAGCTTGAGAATTTGGCAGAGTAAGGCACTGCTAAGGGGAAACTATTTATCTGACAGAACTTTTAATACACTGTAATCAGTTTGAATTTCTTCAAAGATATTTATCATGCAAGTTCTAACTTAGCATGACTATTATCAATTAATATGAATGTTAATTATTTATTAATACCACTTCAATAAGTATATAATGTTTATTCAAAGTGTAAACAAAAGCTTTTAACTCTACTTTAAAACTGATGTGAAAGGTAATATAATTCTATGTAATGCAGAAAATAACCTTAAAAAACTGATTTTTGTGGAGGGCTATGTTGTATTTGCAAAAGAATGTAACCATTTAGTTATGGGTAGGAAGCTTTCTTCTGAATGCCTTCATTTCTTTTGCATTTAAATGATAGTAAAAAGTCTTCTAAAAGTATGGAATATAGAGGCTGCCACACTTATCCAATGCTGATTCAGTTTCTTTTAGAGCAGAATGTTTTCATTGGTTGCTTGTCTTACAGGTAAATAGCACCAGTATCGAATGCAGCATCTTCCTCAAGTCCTCTGGGTTTAGAGCTTTATCAGGTGAAGGCCCCACAGCTTTCCCTTTTCCGGTCCAGCAGGATTAGTGGGGTCTGCTGGCATTCCCAGTGCTCCCAGCAGGAGACATTTCAGATGGCTGGGACAAGAGTCCAGCAGGAGGTTGGAAGTGCTCCTCTTCCAGCTGGATTTGCTGATATTCCAAGCTTTGTGGGACCAGAACTTCTGAGGGGAAAGAAATACACTTGCTGTTTTTCAAGACCATCAGTTCTCCCTCTGGAAGATCCCACATGATTCAGCAAATGTATTTTGGAAAGGAAAGGGCCATTATGGCTGTGGTTTTAATGTAAATAGGGGACACAAGTCTAGGAGAAAAATGGAAGGTGGTAATGAGGGCAGGGAACATTTGGTGCTGATTCTAGTTCTTGTTATTAAAGCTCCTTCACTGCTGGCACCTCCTATTTACAAACAGGGGAGGGCAGGTCGGGGATGTGAAGGTCAGAGGCTTCCTTAGCACCAGTGCCATTGATATGGGAGAGCTCAGGATCCTGAGGAGAGGGAGCAGGACAAAAAGCAGGATCACAACCTGAAAAAAGATTACAGTGGGAAAAAGAAGCCTCTTTCATGTTTTTGGACTCTTACCTCTGTGCATTGTCTTTTAGAAGGCTAACATACCTGGTCTTGTTAGTAATACTTCTGAAGAAATATGATAAAGCAAAGTATGTTGCCTTCATGTTGTGTCCTAACATGTTTGTGTCATGACAGAGGCATTCAGGCATTCAAAACTAGGGGGAGTCATCCTTAATTAAATAGCAAAAGCCTTGCATGCCCATCTCTTTTTCCTCTGAATGGAAATTTATCCTAAATTATACATTCTTACATTTAAGAATATCTAGATCAAGATATTCTTACAACATAAAAACAAATAAGTACATTTAATATCCAAAGGATTTGGAGCTGACTTCAATAAATGTAATATGGATTGAAAAGGATTGTTAATGTCACTTGTTTTACAGTATTATAGAAATTAAGAATTAAACCTCTAAGTTTATCCCCTTCAATTCCATTTCCTTAAGCTTTGTTAAAAGTTTATGATGATGTTAGGAAATGAGGTTAATTTTGCTGTTGCTCCTGAAGATTTAGGAACTCAATTCAATCTCACCACAGCAATGGTAAGCTGCAGGCTGTGCCACAGTCTCGTTAAGCAGGTTTTTCTCCAGCCCTCAGCTGTCAGCAGTGGCAGCCAGGATAGGGATGGGCTCAAGATAGAGGGCTACTTTAGGGTATTTCTTGAACCAAATTTTTCTTCTTCTTACAGTAATTAACCCACAGAGCCCCTTATAATTTTTCCTGGAAAAGACCAGTCTCCCTTCTTAGCACTGTATTTTTTTCTGTTAACCAAAAAAACCCTAAGCAACACTAATTGAGCCCCAGAATACCTGTCTCATGCTGGCCAAGGTACATTTCCTGATGATGATGATGCCTAAGAGTAGCAACAGCACATGAATACTGACAGCAGGAAGTCAGACACCAGAAGTGCCTCAGATTTGTTTTAACTTGTTTCTGTAACTGTTAAATGTTGTCATCTTGTACTTGTCCCACGTTGCTGTATTAGACATCTCAGGCATCTGAAGCTGTAAATAAGGAAGAGATATGAGAGTCAAGATGCACATCTTGACTGCCAGGGAGTGTAATAGCTTGTACTCAGAGCTATTTACATGTGTGGCATAACTGATGTTTAGAGTGGAGAAGTTGTTTGTACTGTACTGAGTTATAAATAAAATAGACTCTGAATTGCACATTAGTGTGAGTTAAACAGTTAAGGTCTGTGAGGTGATAGAAACAAATAAGAGAAAGCTTTTCTTGAAGAAGAGCAGTAGATTGGGACTAACCCTCTGTGAAAACATTTTTCTTTGTAATATTCTGTGGAAAGCTCTGAACTGAGGTTGATTCGTTAAATAGAGAGCATCGTGACAACAGGTTTAAATATTGCCCACTGTACTTCACAGGAGATCTGGGGAAAGAGAAGAGCCTTTTTCAGGGCAAAAGACCTTTGCTAACATTGTGAGGACTTCTCCTGTGTCCTATTGTACCCTAAGTGCTGCTATTGCTGCAGTGCTACCTGGGTTCCCCTCTGCGTGGGGTTTAAAGCTGTGAAAGGCTTTGGTTTGCAGCAAATATAAGATATCACCTGGTTTTTGGATGTGTTGGCAGATAGCTTCAATTTAAATACACCATTTTGGTTTTGGAGCAGGACAAACAATTTTCTGTTTATCGTAAAGAATTTGAAGGCATTTAATTTTTTTTTTTTTTAATGTGCAATCCAATCCAGTGGAGTTCTGAAATTATTTTGGAGGCAATCCAGTAGTTGCTTTGCTGCACAAGGTTTCTGGTAAAGCATATTAAATGCTCCTCAGGAGAGGGGGAGGTCAGCCCAAGCACTGCACAAATGAAATTTGTACATGTAGGAGAAATGGGCAATAAGGATGGGTGAGAAGTTTGCATATACACTGCTAGTGTGAGGTGCCTGTATCCAATCAGCTTCTCTGTGATTTAGGCCTTCATGTCACAGGCTTCATTCTTTTGAGAATTTAGTTTTATTTTGCAGCTCAGGGTAAGCCAGAATTGTTGGTTTCTCTGTGGATTGTTGCCAAGAGTGCAAGGAACGTTTTTGTGAAGTTACTGATGTAAATTCAATATGTCTTTCAGCTTTTCAGCTCTTTGGAAGAAGCATAAGGACATAGTATATCTAGAAAAAAGTGACTGTACTCCTGAAGTATGATATATGGTAATTCAGGCATGTTATTTAATCTAATATAAAGGAGAAGCTTGTAGCAACATCACTGCTTATCTTGTACAAGCTTTGTTTTGTTGTTTCTTCTCTGCCTTTGCTTTCTTTATTGGTGTTACATCATTCTTTATTACTGCTTAAGTTCTTCCCTAGTCACATGTCAGTATTTTAGGCTACTTTACTCATTTTCAATGGTAAAAGTGTGAAGAACTTATTTTTTTCTGTCACTCTGATTTACTGTGCTTTATTATACACTGTAAATTGAAATGCCCTCTGTGAATAGAGAATCAATTTAAATAGATTTTTGTTGGAGTAAATAATTTCTGTGTGAAACTAAAGGCTATGAATATTCATAAGACAAAATAAATACAATTCATGATCATGCATCTTTATGAATAAATTGAGAACTAATAAACAGAGACTTTCAGGATACAAAAATGAAAATAAACCTAAACTGAGATGCCTTTCTCAGTCTGTTACTTGATTTGAAAGACTAATGTTGTTTATTGGACTTGATGATCTCCGAGATCTTTTCCAACCTTAACGTTTCTGTGATCCAGTGACTCTCTGGGTGTTCAGTGGTGCCCTGTCAGAGGGATGAGCTCAAACCCAGCCTCTTGTGAAAACCTCAGGATGGTACCTCAATCCTTGATAAATGGACTTTGTAGTTTTACTTAGGAGAAGTCATAATTTATTAACTTTATTCTTGCTTGATTTTATTTTCCCTTATTTGCTGTCTATATTTTTAACTGTTTTTAAAGTCCATTTTAGTTGTGTAATCCAAGAGGACCAGCTGTCTAGGCACATATGGAGAACTGATGAATATGTGCAAGTATTAATTGTGTTCTCAAATTGCTTTTTCTATGGGTGACAGTCAGGACCCTTCTGTACCATCCACATCTCCCATACAAGTTTTTCACTCTTCAGTTCCTTTCCCTATTTTTGAGACATCTTTGTACTGGCCAGTAGTCTGACCTTTATTCATCAACAGGCACTTGATGAATACTCTCTAATTTGATAGGTGATGTTTAAGGTTTGCATGGTACTATTACAGATTTTGAGTAAGACTAAACTATAAATTCCAACAGAGTTTTAATATAATTTGCATAATTTGAAAAATCCAGACAAAACTGGGAAGAAAGGCAAGATTTCTGTGTTGTTTCTAGTTTTAGTATTTCCTTTCATGTGCTGGTGGTGTTTGCAGGCTTTAATATCTAATGTAGATACCAAAATCCATAACAAGGAACTTGGGAAAAGCTACTCACTTGCTTTTATAAGGAAAATAATTTTTTGTGCCCTTCTCCCTCATTACAGCCTAAGGCAATTTTATAGGAAATGTCCTAAGGGACTGCTCTTGAGAGAGGTAAAATCCTGACTTTACAGTGGTGGTAAATGAAGTCATGGTAACAAAATGACTATAAATAGGTCATCTTCTGTAACGCACCAGTCTGTTATATATTTTCATATTACATGGCATTTATTTAGAGAAGAATGACAGAGGCAGCCATAGTGTTTGAAAGCCACTGAGGGAACTGCAGGAAGCAGGGCCTGCGCTGGGCTCGGGCGTGTTGGGGTTTATGGCCCAGGTGGGCTGGCCGGGACCCCGAGCCCCTGTGCCAGGCCTTGGCTCTGGGCATGGTGCTGAGGGAAGAGGCGATTCCAGCTTCTTCCACAGGGCTCAGCTGAGCTGTGGGGGGCCTCTGGCAGCACCTTTGGGGCAGGGAGATGAGGGGGAAAGTGGAGAAACAGCCCCAAGGACACTGGAGCAGAGCAGGGAATCGATGTGGGCAGAACCCACCTTGGCACAGGGGAAAAGTGTGAGCAGGGAGGAGCTGCCATGGACTGACCTCTCCATTCTCCTGCCAGTGTGGGGAGGAATTGATTCTCTGAAGGATGGAAGAATTGGGAGTAAAGGGAAAAAATGCTGGGCTTGGGAAGAGGGTGGTTGAGGACCAGAGTTCATTGTGTCTTTGGATCTCACCACCCAACTCTGTTTTAACTGGTGATAAATAAATTCCCCAAGGGAGGTCTCTTTTGCTGGGATGGCAGGTGGTGAGTGGGCTCCCTGTCTTTATTCCATCCCACAAATATTGTCATTTCCTCCCCTGCCCCAGCCTCTTGCAGAGAGGGAGTGAGAGAGGGGCTGGGTGAGGGAAGCTCCACACCAAACCCATCTTTTGACTTCTGAACTCCACAGAGTTAATATGGACTCATTAAAAGAAAAAAAAGTACTCCCGGAATTCCACTTTTTGATGCATAGCTGCTCATCTGAAGATTACCTGAAGTTTGATTAGCATGACTTGTTAGTTATAACAGATCAAAGAAATAGAGCAAATGTTTTTGTGTCTGGGGATAGTAAAAGGAGGCAACAAGATGTGTTAGAGGACTTGTGCTGCTTGTGAGGAAAGTCCCAATTCATTAAGCCCATTCAGGTTCTTTGTCTGTGACTCATTTTAATTATTACCATAAAAGTTCTGCAAAAATGCTTACTTTTATATTCCAGATTTGCCAAATATGTTTATAAATGCACACAGCACATCATTCTAGATGGACTGACTAAATGCTCCTTGCTTGGGAGCTTGTGATAAAGCCAGCTGCAAATGAGAGGTTAGAGGTTGTATGAAAATTTACTGTGAATTGTATAGAATGAATGCTCACACATCAAACTGACTTGCATATCTTTTATTTAACTACTAACAGTATGATAAAGTTTCTGGCTTGTTTAAGATGCTACTCTTAATAAAATTGAAGGGTTTTAATACTTAGGAGGGGAGTTTTTTCTGTAAATTTGGTGTCTGGGGTCATCTCTTTTACAGTTTTCTTTACACAGGGGTAGGAATCCTGGTTAGCTTAGCTTAGTGTAGAACTTTGAAGGGTTTTTTTAAGCTTGAAAGAGAGAAGTCATTAAAATGTGAGCATCTCCTTCCTTCCTTCTCTCCCAAATGAAGCTCATTAGTCCCTGGGCCTCTGTAGTGTGAGGAGGGATGTTATAAACTGCTTTTTGACTGCTTCAAGCTCCCTTCTGCCTGCAAGCCTGGAATTAAGCCACTTTCAACTCTGTTCTAGCTCTTCTTTCTCTCTCAGTGTATTCCTTCACTGTCATGGGTCTTGCATCTATGGTTCTTCATAACTGTTTCCCTGAGAGCACAGCCACAGCTCTGCTGACTCCACTTTCTCTTCCTTCCTTCCTTGCCACGGGCCTTGGATTTTCTGGAAGGACACCCTGTGTTTAGCTCTCTCTCAGGCCTTGTGCATTCAGTTTAAAGCAGGTGTAACAGCTGTGCTCTATAATCTCCTTTATTCGTATTTAAATTCGTACTTCTGATACTTCTGTAAAAAATGACTGTTTAAACATAAGGGTTGAACATACTGTAATTTAGCCAGCACAGAGTTCTGGAATGCTTTGATAACCTTGAACCATCATTACAGGAGTGAGAAAGTGGCTCTGTTAGCAGGTTTATTTGGGGAGTCTGAATATGATGGTTTGGGACCTGATTCTCATGATAATTTCCTCCCCAACTGTTTTATTATTAAAATATACTTAATTTGGTTTTTTGTTGCTACCATACTCAATTGTTTTCTTCTTCTCTTTTAAAAAGTGACAACCTCTTCTTGTTCACATAAATAGCATATAAAAATGGACATTTCCCATACTATAAAAATGGACATTTCCCTTACCTATTGTCATTGTCAGCTTATATAAGATTTGATTGTGACCACATTTAGTAATAAAACCTTAACAAAATCGAGTAATTTTATTCTTATCAGCTGTGTGTGATTATCTTCCTTGAATAGATATTTTCAGCCCCAGAAATTTATGTCTTTCTTTTAGGTCTGGTGTCTGATTTTCTTTCTTTCAAGCAGGACCAGAACCATTGTTGAGGCAGAGTTGAAAGATTGTGGATCTTTTCATCTCAAAATTGTTTGATAGGAACAACCGATGATGCCATCTGTGCTTAACCTGCTTCAGCAAAACAGATGTGTAATCAGGTTCAGGGAAATTTAAAAAATGCTTATAAACATGGATTGCATTGATGTCTGTTTTCCTAAGTCATGCAAATCTAGTGGCCTTATAGGAAAACAAACTCAAGTAGGTGGAAGTTCTTTTTTCATCTCATCTCAGCTATTTTTGGTAAACAAGTGAAAAACACTTGTTCTAATAATGCGTGGCCACAGAAAACACGTTTCTCTTTGTGGCTGTTCCTCAATCAGATGTAGTCCTGCTAAATGCAGATGTCTTTGTTTAGAGGGCCTTTATAGCCCACTCATGTACAAGCAGAGATGTGATCAAGGCAGTGCCAGCTGGTGAAGTCTCTGTGTCTGTCCATCTACTCAGTGTTTTCCCAAGGGAGATTCAAACATTTCAAGCTTTGCAAAGCAGTGGGAATGGAGCACAGTTGTTCAAAAAGCAGCGTTCAGCTGCAACAGGAGATCTTGTTTTCCTGCTTGGGATCCTCCTTGGTTGTTTAATGCAGTATTGGACACCAACTGTGTGGACAGGAGCCCCCCTTGACACCCAGCGCAGAGTGGAGGAGCAGTTTGGACACACATCCTTATCTTATCTTATGGGTGGCCATGGTTGTTGGCCTTAAACTTTCCTTTTTGAGAACTCACAAATAGTTATTTCCTGGGCAGGGGGGGGGGGAAGGACTTCCACTTCTGTCTGGTTTGGGAGTGTTTAGTTTTGGAGAAGAGTTTTTTTTTTTTTTTCCCATAATGGAGTAATACCAGTTCTTCTGGAAAGGGTGAAAGTGTTAGTTGTGTAAATTTTTCAGGGGGGATTTTCAGTTTATTTGTCTTTATTGATGGTGGTGGTGTGGGGGCTTTTATATCATTGATGGTAATTTTTCTCTTTCAAAGTAGTTTTCCTGGTGGATTTTATTAATTTCTTTAATCCTTTTTAGAGTGCCAGATAATGAACTTTCATACACACTCCTCATACCTGGCTAAGTTTTGGTAATTGGAATATCACAAATAATTTAAAAATGCTTTTCTGTTGTGATGGTTCATTGTTGCTGACTGCTCAGAGCCATTCAGTTAGCTGGTGACAGAAAGCAAGATTTTTCACCTCTCCATCACTTTAAATCTAGAACTTTACCTTTACTATATGATTGGAATAAACGATTCCTGCTGTGCCTAATGAATCCTCTTATTTAGCATTAGGTTCCATCAGAAAATGGGCCTCTTAGCAGATTGAGCCTAAACCTTAGCAATAAGAAGTTATTTAGTATGTATTGCATCAGTTAACACTACTTTTTGATGTAAATATTTTAAGGCTCATAAAAACTGGATTGATGTTCCTCTAGGGTAATTAAATGAAAATTTGGTAACTTATTAATCTCTCTCTTTCTCTCTCTCTCTCTCACATTCTTTGTCTTTCCAAACTTATTTTCTCCCCCTCTCTTTCTTTCCCCTGCTGTTTTCCCTCCCTGCCTCTTTCTTTTTCTCTCTCCCTCTTCCCCCCTCCTCCCAAAAATGTGCCTTTACAGAAACATAAGGTAGATCTTTTCTACAAACTGCGGCATGTGATGAATGAGCTCATTGACCTCCGCAGGCAGCTGCTCTCGGGGCACCTGACTCAGGATCAGGTGCGAGAGGTCAAGAGACACCTCACAGTGAGGCTGGACTGGGGCAATGAGTAAGTACTGGGTACTGTTTCTTCTAATTCTTCTCAAGTAATTTTTATTAACAAAAAAACCCCAACACAACGTTATCTTTCCAATAGCATTTGTGCACAGGGAGAGCTTGGGATTATTTGAAAATCAAGTATAACTTTTTACAGTGAGTTTATTGCCTTCTACAGTGAGTTTTGCTGTCATTGTGGAATGAGCTGTTTACCAGTAGGCCTTTCCTAGGGCTCCCTTCACTTACAAAGGATTAGGTCACTTTACTTACTTGGTATCAACCTGGAGAATATTAGGCCTGGGAGGATATGTTCAGAGGTACTTAAAACACATTTTTCTTCCATTGAAGAAGTATTTTAATGGTTGGTGCAAAAAGTAGAGAATCTCCCAGTTAACAGGGACACTGGAGCTGAGGCTGTGATATTTAGACTTTTTGTATTATCACGCTTCTCAGAGGTTTAGACTCTCCTTGCTCAGCTCCGTGGTGATTTTGTGGAGAGGTTCTTTTAAAGCCAGAGACAACTGCAATTCATTCACACAGAAATGGTAATAAATTGCTATTAGACAGAAAACAGCCCTTGGCCAGACTTGTGTGTCCTCAGATGCAGATCAGGCAGGTAAGTTGTGCATGACACACGTGTGACACTCACTCTCAGACAAACAGCAGCTGCTTTTCCACTGGGGGTGGAATTAATGCTAATGAGCAAGTGGGAGTGGGGAGGAGTCCTATAAGTTGACAGCCAAGGAGAAAATCCAATGTTTTTCATTAAGCTGTGTTTGTTTGATTCTGTTCCTTAGTCACTTACCTCAAAACCCCCTCTTGAGGGACATACCTGAATGCCCTGATGAAGGTTTAGCAGCCCCCTTGCTGCATTTCATGCCTCTCTTATTAAAAGAGAGCTTTGAAGGACATAGACCAATAGATTGTATCAAGTCTTTGCTCTGCAGTGCAGAATTACAGATATTTTCCATTCTCATTCCCAGTAGAGTAAATGGGAACCAAGAGACTGTTTTTGAACATTAGGCCTGCCTGGTTTTGCTCAGAGTTCATGGATCAAATTAGCAACAGGAAGCTGCAAAAATGCTGTGAGGAAAAAAAGATGAGGAGAGCAGTCAGCAGTGCAGCAGTGAAGAGAATAGGTTGTTCTGTGAGGTGGCTATAGACCTTTTTGATGTAAAACCATTAAATAGGAATGTAATTCAAACTATAAAGGTAAATCTAATGCATGACAGTTATGGAGAAGCATCAGTGAAATCAGTAAATGTATTCATCTACTCAGGTTGCTTATTTAGGAGAAAAACAATTCTTTGTTTCTTACTACAGTTATTGAACTCCCTAGAGAAAGAAGTGCATGATGTCAGAGATACATGCAGTATTTAAATCTAAATGCCTGGGATTTTGAGGGTATTTCTGCAACATCACTCCTTTCCACAGAATTTTGGAAGAATTCTGCCACTTTCTTCTATCCACCCTTTCTGAGTTTTATCACAAAACTTACAAACACCTGTGTTAATCTGCTAACATCACTAATGATTTTCATATACATGTTCACATAGTACTGCCCTTTCTCAAGTATTATAGTAGTGGTAAGTGCTTGTTCTGCCATACTTGAGATTTGCAAGTAAAATAAATGACAAACCTTGCCATTAATGAGAAGATTGAGTACGTGCAGTTTGAGCAGGGCTGTAATTACTCTAAACAGCACAGTTTGACAGGAGATACTCCATGGCTGAGTAGCTTCCAGGAAACAGGTCCTCTCTCACATCTGATATGTAACATGCCTGCTTATTTAGTGGGAGGCTACTTTTGTCCTGACCTTGATCATTAATAAATTGTATTCTTTGGGAAGGAGTGATGCAAACATGAAACTCAGACTTCTTGTCACCCTCAGGTAGGGATTTTTTTCCCTCTTTGTTGAACTGATATAATTTTTCCCTAAAGTACACTGGCAGTGGCTCAGTCTTCATCCCTTGTGTCCTGGTAGGAGCTGGTGGAAATCAAGGGACTGATACACTCCTTGGATAAATAGCTGCAGATTTCTTCTTTTGTGAAAGAAGTCATTTAGACTGTTTTCAGACCTTTTATTTACTTGGTTTTGTGTGTCTACTGTTAATATTAAGTTTTGCTCTGTAGTTTGGTCTATTAAAATGTAGGAATATTATTTTACTATTATTGCTGCTAACTCTCTGTATTGTTGCTAATCATTCTTGTAACACAACACTGATTACCCCTTCCTGTAGCAATTCTGTTTTCTGTTGCTTGCACATTCTTTCTCCCCTGTACAAAAAAAAAATCCTGGACTCATCCTTTTTTTCATTCATTGGTGCTTTGTTCTTTGTTCCAGTTACCCCCAGGTAGCTTGGGTTTGCTCACATGCAGGGCTGATACTGCTGCTGCAGAGGATTTTGTATCTCCCAATCTGAATTTGCTACCTTCAGATGAGCATCTTGCTGGTTTTAGACTTGCACTTTGAAGCATCTCTGTTTCTTTTTGCACAGCCAAAATCTCACCTACTGCTTTCTTCCCTGCATATCTTGCTGTGTTTTATACAGAATGCTGCAAATACTTCTACTTTCTAAGAATGTTTCTCTCTGATACAATTGGCCATAATATTGATCTGTGGAAGTCTGAAATGCTATTGGAAGTGTCCAATGGTCTGTAAATAACAAGGAAAAAGTTGTTATAAACATCATAAAGCTCAAGTCTGCTATTTATTATCTTATTTAAACCGTGTTATAAAGTGGAATCTTCAGTTCTTCATCTCATTTTCTGTCATGTTTCAAGTAAAATAGATACTTGATTTTGAAATTCTTGTTTAGGTTTTTGCTTCTACATGAATGGATAAGTCTTTCAACTTTTACTATTGCTTAGAATGAGAAACCAGAATGCAACTTTTTTTGCTGATGAAAAGCTATTTCATTGTAGAGACTTTTGCATCAAAACCAGATGAAGGAATCTGCCTGACAGAGCTTCTATTTGAAATGTGAATCCTCTGCTTCTGCTTCAGTGCCAAAAGTTAATTGCAGCAGTATGTGCAATACCTTGTGTGCCAGAAAGGCAGATGAAGCTTTCTTCAAAGTAATTCAACTTGAAAATCAGAGGTCATCTCACCTGATCTCCAGGATGATTCCTTCAGATTAAAGTAGCACCTGTCAGGAGATTACCAGAAAGCATCCAGGTTTCCTTTCATACTCAGGGAAGACACTTCCTTCCCTATAAATGTGGTATAGATACTCTGTGTTTAGGGTCAGAAACAGAGTAAGGAGGGGGAGCCATCAATACCTTGACATTTTTGACAGATAAAAGCCATAAACAAGATGAGTTTGTAGGTTTATATTACTTTTTGTCAGAGGTTATTTTTTTCCCCATAAAATGTTATTAAAATCATTGCATTAAAAGAAATCTTCCAAATAGTTGCCATAAATTCTACACAGAAAGATCCACGGGTAGCCAAGAGGTACAAACGAGTGTTTAAAAAGAAAAACAAAGGGAACAATATTAGCAATAAATCTTTCATACTGTCATACAAAGAAAATGAAACACACTTTTAAAGTCATGGTTTTTCTCCTACCTCACAGCTGCAGTTGGAAAGCCAGTAGCAGTTGCAGTGTTAGTACCTGCTAACTACTGACATCCATAACTGTGGAGGGGAATTGTGTGATCCAGTAAAGTCAGCACAGTCTTAAATTTCAAAAAGCCCTAAATTTCAGTGCTCACACTATTAGATTATTTTGGGGCTTAAAGTGATTTACCCTCTTGTCATATTTTCTTGACATAAAAGAAATTAGAATGACTTTTTGGTAGTGTTGCAACAATTAACTTAAAGTTGGTAAAATACATCTGGGTATATGAACTAAAAATACAGATGATACCTGTTTTTAGAATTAAAGGCAGTTTTATTGCAGTAGTTGGCATTGCATCAAAGGAGGGTGAAATGGGAGAGACCAATTTTGACATAAAGAAATGCCTTTAAGAAGGTTGCAGGAAGAGCAGCTGCCATTTCTGTCTAAATGTACAGCATTTTTCCTGAATAGGCTTGGAGTAATGATTGAGTTGGGATTAAAGGTCTAAGAAACTTTCCTGAATATCAATCTTGGAGGAAGAGCTGAAAAACCTTTCTCTGTAGCCTGATACTGCTGTACTCAGAAGTATTTGCTACACTTAAGATTATTTACCTTCATCTCATCATCTTCATTGTAAGAAATAATTTCCTGTGTAGCATTACATCAGTACTTTATTAATTTCTTTATAGATTGCAGCCCCTGCAGTTTTTTACATAACTTAAAATGACAGAATTCTGTCAAAGAAAAGTATCAGGTTGTATTAGCATAGTCCCATTTTGACAAACATGTTTTTTCATGTATTTAATTTTCCATGGATTTCTGTATTGTAATTCCATGAAAGTCTATTTTAAAGTCTGTACATAGTTTGTGTATCACTGCTAGGATCATTTTCTTACACAAAGATGGTGAAGGGAAAGAGAAATACAAATTATATTTGAGAGAAAGAATGATACTGAGAGAGGGAATACAAGAAAAGTTGATGCCTGCAGAATTAAAGCTGAAAAGGTTGAGGTAAAGTGGACATTTTTGGAGCAAAAGAGAGATGAGATCTTGCACCCTCTGGAGATGTGATCAGCTCTCCCAATCTGTTCAAGATTGAGTTTACATCTGAAAGATCTTTTTTTTTTAAATAAAATGACATATTTCTGCAAGGCTCTTCTAGGAAGAATTATCCTGACTTGTGGTTTTATGAATTCTAAATGCTGTGCTGTTCATATTGTAAATGTAGGGACATACTAGAATTTAGGACCATTCTTCAAAATTACCCTTAAAACCAAGCTGGTTTTTCCTAGAAGCCCAGTTAACCTTGAGTTGTGTGTCAATCCCTTTCAGTATTAAAAAGTGCTGTATTTTTGTCAGTTGGCTGGATTTCATATTACTTGAGAGAAAATTATCTAGAGATTTTAGGTGGTGGATTTTTAAAATTCTTTTCCCCCAAAGAAAGGAAAATTGTGAAGACCTTTATGTAGAAGAGAGAGAATGCCTAAGTGCCAGCTGGAGGTATCCCAAACAGATGCAATCAAGAGGTAATTGATAGGCTTGGTGATATTTTGTAGGTATACTTGGGAAATAATTTTGAAGGGCAGTTCAGTGTGAAGGCAGAATAAAAGAGCACAAGAATTTGCTTGTAAAAGAAAGTATTGTGGAGACAGGAACTGTCAAATAAACAAACCAGCACCTTATGTAATTTTTATGCATGCTCTGTTTTGGAGAAATACTGCCTGGCAGCTGGGGCTCTTCTATTCCCCCAGTGTTTGATAATAGAGAGGGAAAGTGGGCCACTGGCTGTCATTGCCATCTCAAGCATTATGTTGTCAGTCCTTCACAGGCAAAAAAGTTATTGATATAAATTGAGTGTACAAACCTGAACCTCCACCTGCCCAGTAAATGGCTGCCTGTTTGTGCTCCAGCCAAGACACCCTTATTTGCTGGGAGCAAGTGTTGTGCAGGATTAACATAGTATTAGAGAATGAGAATCTTCTGGGCTGAAAATCCATGGTGTTAAGGGATTTAACTAAAAATAGGGTATTAGATAAGTTTCACAGGGATGCTGCTGCAGTTGTGTTGAACATTATTAAGCAGAAGATAATACATTTGTCACGTTCTGAGTAATGAGTGCAGGCACTGCTTCAGCCCAGCTCTCCAGAGAGCTGAAATGATGTGAACAGAACCATGTCAGGCTGGGATTGGCTTGGCCAGGTTTTCCTGGGGATCTTTAATAGAGCTCTGTGACTACCCTGGAACTGCAGTGCACACACAAGTGGCTTTGATAACATTAGTGGGGAATAATTTGTTCCTATCTGTGTGCTGAGGGGAAATCCCTCCTTTATCAATGTACTGTAGGGGTGAGAGTGTGCAAACACGTGAATGACACAGGGTATTTTGGAGGTTGTTTAGATACTCACATTCAGAAAAGCTTCTGTCAATGAATTTGAGGAGCATTAACATTAAAAAAAAAAAACTTTTGCAGTGATCTCTTGCAAATTTTACCATTTTTTGGTATTGTGTTTTTTGACTTTGTGGGATAAGTAGGCTCACCTGGCAGCTGCAGGTAAGGATTATCTAGTGTGACCTTATTTTAATCTTTTTCATTTGGTAAATCAATAGTCATTTTCATCTTTGCAGCTGCAGTTTTCAGGTACTGCTCCTGGGCCACAGATAACTTGTGTTTGATAGATTTAATCAAAACAAAGTGTGAAACCATCACTTTCACAATGAGGCATTAGAACTTAGAATTTGGTATTTGATGTGCAACTGCATTGAAGAAGGAAAGCACTTCCCTTTTTCCATTGAAAAGATAATTGATTTTAGCAAAGAACTGAGAAACTGGAAATTCCAGTTTCTCAGAAGGCTATTTCAATGGCCATACAGTGCTGCCAGGACAAGTGAACAGGGCTGAGCTATATTTTTGAGATATGATGGCTTAGGGATATAAATAAAGAATGAAAACCTGATTAGGCAAAGTTTCCAAAAAGAATTACTGAGTTTGGAAACTTCTGAGTGAGGTTTAAAAGCACCATGGTGAGCAAAGGTAGCTGAGCTTCCTCCAAACTGCTGGTTCTCCCTGGCTGTTGTTTTAAGTCAATTGCTCAGAAAGAGACACTGGATTGCCTGGAGCCTTCTGTTATTGCTCCACACAATTACTCTGCAGTACCAGAGAGGTTTTTCTCAATAAAATTTTTCATTTGCCATCAGGAACAAGTCTGTGCAGAATGTTTCCCTCTCTGATTACAAAATTAAATTGACTTCTGCTTTTCTTTTATAGTTCATGACAGAGGGAGTGCCAAGGTAGTTGGTGATGGCACCTCTTCTGAAGTTGTTTTTTTTTTCTTAAAGGCTACAAAGAATTTCAATATAAAATGTCTGGAAGTGAAGTATCAAAGTTACATAAGGCAAAAGCCGTGAAATGGTTAATTCATGTGCTGGGTTTTTCCGAATTTACTCCTAATGTGTGTTTAGTGTACCTTTTTATTGTAATGCTCAGAATGCTTTGTGCCTCAGAAAGTGAAGATCTACAGAGCAAAACTTGCGTTTTGTCACCTTGAAGGTTGTCTTGTTCTGCAGTCTACAGTTATTAATTAATCATTAACAGTTTTCATTTATTTGTTTGGATGAAGAATATCTTATTCTGTCTTCACTCATGTGAAGCTGTGACTTCACAGCACTGCCTTCTTTACAGCTGAATTCCTTAACTAGTCATCTTTGCACTAGTATTTATTTTATCAGTTTATGTATTTGATTTGAACCAAAATATTAATTCTGTTCAGAATAATTAAAAATATTTTGTGTGTGTAACAAATCGAGATTAAGATTATTGTGATTGCAGTTATTGGTTATTGTTAAAAAAAAGGATTATGTTTACACACAGTAATAAAGTTGGGGGTGAAGTTTTATGAACCCCAGGAATATCAAAGCAGCTTCCCAAGGCTCAGGATCTGTTGGCACATTTGAACAGGGCTATTAGTGGGACTTTTTCATTATGTAGTGGAGGATCTTATCAAATACTGCAGCAGAAAGCAGAGTACGAACTTTCTTTACCTGCTACATTTCCATGTACAAAATTAACTTTTTTGGGGTTCCCCTGCATTAATTGCCAGAGCTCCACTGAAGTCAGGGAACAAAAAGTAACAAGTTTGTAGAGGGATGTTTTGATATTTGCATTAAATTTTCTTTAGAAGGGTTATGTGTTTAATGGTTAACACTTGCAGTCAGACTGGAATATTTGACTATTTCTGTGTCCCTGCCATGGAGAGGCACCTGCAGGAGGTGCTGGAGAACATTCATGTCACTGACTCTGCTCCTTCCTTCTCTTCCAGACATTTGGGCCTTGACTTAGTTCCTCGGAAGGACTTTGAGGTTGTGGACTCAGATCAGATCAGTGTTTCAGACCTTTATAAAATGGTAAGAAATTCTGTGGGAGATTCCTCTGAATTTTCAGTGTGGGAGGGAAATAAGAGAAAATTATTTCATTCTTTTCCTTATTTCCTTGTTTGCAATGGTGTTGTAAGCTAAATGTCTTCTTCATTTGCACCCTGACCACCAGGACGGTGTCTCTGGTAGCCTGAGTACCCTAAGCAGTGGCATGCTTTGGTACATTTTAAGTTCAGTTTCCAAAGTAGCACAGTGTTAACTCTTGGAAGGTTCTCTGAGCCCCAGAAGTCTGTGTGAGCCACTATTTGATTCTTTCAGCAGATCTGCAGATGAAGAATACTTCAGTGAAAAGTCTGGATTTAGTGGTTGCATAGATAATAAACATATCAAAAAGCCTGCTACAGAGGCTTTTTGAGCTCACAGAGGAGGGAGACCAGTGCATAAGTTAATTTAAGCAAAACTAATTCTTGAGCATTAAGACCATCCCTGTTGTATGTCAGTGCTCCTTAGAAAACATGGGGTGTATTTGAATAAAAATATTTGGATTTCCAGGTAAGGCAGCATAATTCCTTCACTGGAGTGAGTTCCAAACTCAGTCATTATTAGTCAGTAGTACAGTCCTGTTGGTACCTAATGAAGTTGAAGTTGTTTTGGAAATGTGAATTGTGCCATTAACAAACTCTAAAGTCACTGATGCATGTTACGACTTAACTGTGTTTGGAGTCTCTGTTAGTAGGACTAACACAGATAATTTTGGTTGTGATGTAACTGTAGAGGGAGAAACAGCATATAAAATTCAGGAAAGTGAATGAAAACCCTTCCTCAGAGGCTGTTTTATCAAAAAAAAATCCCCAAACGACCCAAATAAAAAACCCTCAGCAATTATTTTATACAACTTCTTCACTTAATATCTTCCAAAGAAAATAGAATGTTTTCTACATAATGTTATTGTTACAGCGTCACTCACTTCTAGGAAGCTTTTAATTTCATATTTTAAAACAGTTTTGACTTTCAGCTATTTAAGATTAGGAGGTCCATGGCTTGGTGATGGGTTTTGGTGTGCAAGATGTAACTTTTCCTTAAACCAAAGGCATGTTTTGTAAACAGGCTGGGTGCTGTTGCTGGTTTGGATTATTTGCACCATGTAACAGTGGATTTCATGGAAAGAAATAAGAAGTGTTGTGTAAGAAATATGAAAGTACACCAGTTTATAGAGCTAATTTTTAAAGTTTGTTCCTAATTTGCCATGGTCTGAGGAGAGTTTGGTGCCAGTACAGCAGAGTTTTCCTTCAGTACAGTGTGGAAATAACTTGGTACCAAATTCAATCAGTGAAGACTCAGAGTGTGAGATCAGTTGCTAACTAAGGATTGGTTATTACTCTGAGGTTTATTTTGCACCTTTTTTTACTCTGAATACTTGGAGTATTGCAGATAGGAAATATTTATTGCCAGAGCAGCCTGATTGTGTCACCCCTTAGTCCTGTGACTGTGCTGCTCTGTTCTGGGCTCAGGACACCACCATTACTCACTTCACACTTCACTGCTGCTGGGGTCTGTAGATGCAAGAGGACAGTGCTGTCTAATCACATCTCTTCACAGTCAGAAGGCAATTTCAGGAACCAAAGCAGCTGAAAACCTGTTAGTTTTTTTAACTTGAATTTAGTAAAAAATGATGGAAGGGTATTTTGGTGACTTAGGTTGTTTTAGGGGTATTTTTAATGTGGTTTGGGGGTGGTTTGTATTATTTAACAAAATCCCAGGGAGAGAATCCTCCTTACTTGTGGTAAAATACTTAATGGATTCTCAAATGAACAGTGAGGTTTTACATTGTAAAATAATCTTCAGGAATAGTTGTGAGAGCCAAATTGCTTTCTTGTGTTTTCAGGATTGTAGGATGTTAAATGTAACATAGAAAACACTCATTAGCAGAGCAATGGATGAGGTAGCACATCAGACTTTTCTCTCTGTGACAACAGATTCAAGCTTTTTTTACTCAGTCATTAGACTTAGCACTGCTCTTCCTGATAAATTGTAAGTTGTTAAATTCGAGCCTCATTTTTAGCTCCCATGTTTCATTGCTAAGTGTATCTGTGACTGCTGGGTGATGCTGAATTCATCTCTTTGGCAGAACTGTTGTGCTCTGAGGCCTTGCACATCCTGCTTCTCCACGTTACTCATTTTGAAGCTAAATGCCAGTGGCTGCAAGATGCACAGCATTTGTCAGGAATTGTTGCTTTGCTCCTGAAGGAAAGCAAATTGCCCTTTCCCTATGACAATGTTTGTGACTTTAACCGAGATGACAGAACGCTTGTTAAAAATACATATTACTTTTGAATGGTGGGAAAATATGTTCTCAGAATTTTCCCACTGGATTGAAGGCGTCATTTAGGAACATGAAGTCCTGCAGAATGTCAGGAACACTTGGATGGCACATTTCAGTGGAAAGGGTTACAAGTTACGAGCGTCTGAAGTCATTTCGCAAATCAGAAATGTTCAAAGCTGGTGATTAATTAGATTTAGCTTTGCTATAAAGTCATTGAAGTGGGTGTGTGTCTTCAGGACAAGTTCAGGAGGTGCATGAAAGACACAGCTGCTGACTGTGTAACTGCTGCAGTTTGGGCATTTCTTCCAACTGTGTGAGAGAAATGCCACGAGTTCACCAGAGTTCCTATTAAAAAAACTAGAGTTCCTAAATAAATAGTTTCAAATTAATGCTGCCATTAATGCACCTCATAACTGCTTATTCTTTATTCAAATGGTAAATGTTATTGGTAAGAAGGAATAGTCAAGAAAATAATTCAGTTACCCAGAACTCTACTAGATAAAGAAAACAGCTGGACACAAACTGGACAGGAAGATCATGAAATCTTTGTTGTGATTTTCTTGGTTGTTCTCTGTTTAACAAAGCAGATTGACAGAGAACAGGTTTGTGTATGTTGGGTTCTAAACCCTGGTAAGAGGTCAGATAAGAATATGAAAGCAGAAACGAGTTTAAGACTGACTTGGGAATGATGAGATTCACTTACCAGGCATTGCTAGGAAAGGAATGAGGAAGAACAACTCTGAAAACTGGTATTGGTAGATAAGATAATCATGAGAAAGAGGTTTGATGGAAAAAAGGAAGTAAGGAGAATTGATAGCTCTTTCAGTAAATTAAGAACAAAACCATAAGATGCTCACTAACAGGCCAAGTTGGATAAATTAAGAATTCTTCTTTTCCTCCAGGCATTAGAGTGAAAGGGAAATTGAAATTATTAAGAGCAAGTTTACAAGAACTGAATTTTAAAGGGAAGTATAATAGAATAGCACAAATGGGTAAATAGAAAAATTAGGCAATGCACAAATTCAAGTTTAACAACCAAATGTGGTCAATTGTATCAATAAACAGTTTTATATAAATAACCTGATAGTACTGGGAAGCTAAAGGAAAGTTTTTATACTGGAGTAAACCATTTGGCACACAATGCAAGAAAATAACGTGGCATTTAATATCCTTCTTGCCTCATTAAACTCTGGTAAGGTGTTAACTTTATCAAGAACATTTCAGTTCCAGGGGATCTAGAACTGTGTACATTCCAGCTGGGATCTCTTGAGAAGCCACCTCAGATGTGTTAGTGATAATCATTGGGAAGGTGGGTGAGGTTCAAGAATACCAGCAAAAGGCAAACAAACTTCACACCTTAAAAATAGGTGATGGAGGAGGATCTGGTAACTGTTCTCTCCCTATAAACAATGATGGAAAATAATAATAAAAGAAAATTATAATTGCTTGTAGTAAGGACATGAGTGAGTGTGAACTTATCCAGAATAAGCAACTTTTAAAAGTTTCAGTGTATTTCCAGAACACAGATCTATATAGTGGATAGAGGAGAAGCAGCTGATGCCATATTTACATTTAAATTAAGGTTTTAAATGTTTGTTTTAATTTAAATTCTCCAAAGGTCATTAGTTCTAAATTAAATTACTGTAAACACAGAACTAATTAGAAAACCTGTACTCAAGAAAAAGAAAAGGAAAATGGTTGCCAATAATTTGATTAAATAGGAGGAGGGATGAATTAGCTGAATTTCTTGAGGTCATCCACCATTTTGTAGTGCTTCAAGTTTTATTAAGGATTAGATGCTGAAATAGTGAGTCTGCTTACTAAATATACAAAATCCACAAAGTTGGAAATGGTATTTCTGATTCTTTCAGTGGAGGGAAGGATCAGAATTCCAAATAACATAGAGAAACTGAAGAAATGATATGAGAAGTGTAGTCTACCAGGGAGAATCATAAACGTTCTAACTCCTACAATCAGTTGTTACCTCAGAAGTACAGATTGGGACACTACAAGCTTAGGTGGTTTTGTAGAGGAGATTTGAGCTTATAATGGAATCACAAGCTGAATTAATTAATCTTTTCATCCTAATGATGTTAAAGAAAAGAATCAATGGGCCTAGATTTCAATAGCAAGGAATCAGTTGAAGCATCACAAAACACTTTGATGAGAACAGATACGCTGAATGACGTATCTGTTAAAGTTTGCACATCTACAGACAACTATCTTTTGGGAAAAATAAAGGTAAAGCTGATTTTATTTTTTATTTTTTTTTGGAAGGAAGATGGATAATTTCTTAACAGTCTTGCTTTTTATATCACCTTGGAAGGTTTTTCAGGTTGGAAAGGCCCTCAGGGAGGTCCAGGCAAACCTCCTACTCTCAATGCAAAGTCAATACTGAACTCAGACCAGGCTACTCAGAGCTTTGTCCAGTTGGATGTTGAAATTCTTCGAGGGAAAGGATTGGATCCCTCTTCTAATGCTTGGCTGCCCTGATGGAGTTATGTTTTGCCTTGTTGGAATGTTGGGATATGCAGAGTTGTAATTGATGACCACAATATTTTGGCCAAAGTGCTGTGCAGCTCTGTGGAGAGCCTGGCTGCCTCTTTTTGCTGGGAACTTCATGGTTACAGGAAGGCTGCCACAGGTCACCTACAAACCTTTTCTTCTCCAGACTCAAAATGCTGCATTCCCTCCATCCTCCTCAAACACCTTGTGCTGCCTCGCTGTCCTTTGCTGAATGCAGTGTTTCAGCTGTAGTTTACTGAATGCTGAGGAAAAGGGAATAAATGTTATTCTCAGTCTAGTGGCTCCATTTCTCATAACAGAAACAGTAAATTGTTACATGTCCCTGCTGCCAGAGTGCTCCCCTGACTTATGTTTGGCTTGCTTTAGTGGGACCCTTCCAGTCTGCTGCCCCCAATTTAGGATCATCTAGGAATTTAAGGCCTCATAGGTCTCAGGACAGACCCCTGAAGAATCTACACTATTTACCACTACCTTTGGAACATGAAAATCCTACTGTTTGTAGGGTTTTTTGACAAAATAGTTTAGTCTACCCATGCAGGTGTAACTTTATGGCTTGGGTACAGGAATGCTGTGGGAGACTGTGCTGAGGGCCTCGCTGAGCACAGGAGAAACAACAGCCACTAATTTTCCCTCATCTACTGATTTGGTTATTTTACCTCAGGGGAATCACTTGATCCAGCATAATGTACCCCTGATAAATCCATGTTGGCTATTTTCAATCACCTTCCCATCCAAGTGCCCAAAAATGGCACGTACCCTCTGGGCACTTTGCCTGGCCAGAGGCAAGGGAATTTAAATTAACTCAGTCAGAGATTGTATTGTTATAACGTGGTTCTGAAGAATAGAAGCAGAGAGTTAGAAAAATCTTATCTTCTGAGAGTGGAAAAAATCAAACCCTGAGGTTTTTACCACTTATTGTTATGGATTTACCTCAGTATACACTCTGTAAGCAGCAGTGTTTGCTGAGGGATCTCTTCAGACCACCTCTCATATTTGTGTTGCTTGAGTGTCTCTGTCACTTTTTTACTTGGATTTAGAGATTAATTTAATCATAAGAAGTCAGGACACTTTGAGTAACTTGAATAACTGGTCTTTTCTTTGCCAGGTGATTGAGTGGTTGCAGGTGACAAAAAGATTAAATAGGCAACTCAGCCAACTTAAAGACCTTTAACATTCAGAAGATGATGCAATATTTAGACAAACAATGGAGCACTATTTTTCTACTGAGAGTGTGAGAGGGGGCATTTTAATAACTGTGAATGTAAAGAGATGTCAATATATGCCATTTAGAGTTCATAGAATTGTTTAGGTTGGAGGAGACCTTTAAGATCATTGAACTCAACCATTCCCCCAGAACTGCCCAGGCCCCCCCCCAACCCCTGTCCCCAAGTGGCACAGCTTCTTTTAAACCCCTCCAGGGATGGGGACTCCACTACTGCCCTGGGCAGCCCATTCCAATGCTTGACAATGCTTTGAGTGACAAAATTTTCCCTAATAGCCAACCTGGTAGTGAGGGGCCCAAAACTGAACCCAGGATTTGAGATGTGACCAGTGTCAAATGCAGGGGCATCCTTGGCCAGCTGGGCCCACTGCTGGCTCATGTTTGACTGGGACCTCCCCAGTTAACCCCAACTGCTGGTGAGGGATTAAAGGGGGCTCAGTGAGCACTTCTGCCAGCTTCCTCAGTACCCCAATATCTCCTTGCTTTATTCTCACTATGAAGAGTCTCTCTCCTTTTGTTCTAAAAAAATCTTATTTGTGTTCTGTGTGAAAGATGGTGTCATAGTTTGAGAAGAGTATTGCCACATATATTTTGTGGACAATCTTCCACCTCCTTTGAAGCTTTGTGTTTGTCAGCAGATCTGCTGATTCTCATACAGAATGTAAATGTTTGGTCAGAATAAGATGCTGGGTTTGTAATAGGGGAGAGGTGGGGCAAATGAAGAAAGTATTTATTAATGTGTGGTAGTGTCAATGTTAATATTTCTGTTTAAAATGCTAATATGAAGATGATATGCAGGGAAAGGCATGGTAGAATCATTAATGATGTTTTTTTAAAGCTCTCTGAAACCTTTTCAATTTAGATTAGTATTTAAATCTCCCTTTGGAGATTAAATGGCTTCAGTGAGTCTTGCTGTCCATTTTCTGATTATAACATCTCCTTCTAGCATAAAAGGCTTTAAATACAGCATCATCCTCTGAGTTTTTAGACATGCAGCTCTTTACACTGATGCTTCTTTACAGGTGTTGGGCAGCTGAAATTGTAGAAGAATCTTTAACCATTTTTCAGGATTTCATTTTCATATTAGTGCAAAAAGTTTAAGCAATGTCCAAAATCTGTCTTTCTTTCTAGATGCCTGTGTTTTTTAACAAATGCACTTTCTCACAGACAATATACCAGGAGATGTGTAATGGTGAGGTATCTTCCCATTTAGCAAGAGAAGACAGAGATTATACAGAATAATGAAATTTTCAAATACTATAGTAGCATTTCTTTTTGAAATTCTGTCTTACTTGTGACAGCCATTTACTTTAGAAGCTAAGGTAAATACCCCCTGTAAATTCAAGTAGTTAGGTAAAGAACCAACTTAACTGAGAAAAGCCTTTAGGAAATCAAGTGGTCCTGTGGGGAAAAAAGGCCCTGAAAAGTTGCTAATCATTTTGAAAGTCAAATTTTAGAATTACTGTTCTAATGCTACATAAGTATAATGTAAATATTTCTTACTTTCAAAAAGGTTTAAATTTTACTATTTTGTATCTCCACAGCATTTGTCAAGTAGACACAGTGTCCAGCAGAGCACATCACAGGTAAATACCATCCACGTTTGCATTTTTTCTTGTCTTTAAGTTTATGGTAATGTAGGTAAAGGTGTGATGAAGATTACTGGGTAAGTCCTTACCCCCAGAACACTGAAGATTCCCAAGTATTTAAGTCACTAAGGTCCTTCTTCAAATTCCATTTAGGTCTCTTTTCCTGAGCTCATAACTGTTGTTCTTAAAAGATCAGCTTGTGTAGTGAGATCAAAAGCCTCACTTTGCCCGTGTGACTCCTCTCTACCTGCTAACCCATGGCTTAGTGGCTTCTGTTTCACACATCCTTTCTGTACTAATATAATCCAGTCCTGGCCATGGAATCTGGCTTTGATCTTTACAGAGATCTGTGCTTCCACAGGCACCTGTCTTTAAAGAATGAGGATTTCTTTGGATTTGATTTAAAAATCCAGAACAAAATTCCTTCTAAAACAGTACAAATCTGAATATTTTAAGATTTTCTTGGCTAGAATGTACCTGTCTATGCATTCAAAGGAGATGAGCATAGTGAACTTAAGATATTCATGCAACCTGTTTATTAAGATCAGAGTGGATGTAGAAGGCTGTAAAAATTGAAAGCATACATTTACTTTTACTCTTTTTTCTTTGGCCACCCCAGCATTCACTGCTTCAAATACATCTTGATAGGTTGAGTCAAAATGTAAACCTGTCACTATTTGGCTTGATTGGTTGCTCAAGTTATCAACCCTTATTAAGTTTTTTATACTGGCCTGTTAAGCTTGATTCTAAGTCATGGATTATTTTTGGGTGAAAAATGCTCTTAAGTCCGAGTGTTAACCCAGCAATGCCCAGCCCATCACTAAACTGTCCCTAAGCACCACATCTACACATCTTTTAAATCCCTCCAAGGATTGCAACTCCACCACTTCCCTGAACAGCCTGTTCCAGTGCTTAGCAACCCTTTCAGTGAAGAATTTTTCCCTGGTATCCAATCTAAACCTCCCTGGCACAACTTGAGACCGTTTTCTCTTGTCCTGTTGCTTGTTCCTTAAGAGACCAACCCCCACCTGGCTACAACCTCCTTTCAGGGAGTTGCACAGGGCAATGAGGTCCCCTCTGAGCCTCCTTTTCTCCATGCTGAGCCCATCCTGCTCCCTCAGCTGCTCCTCATCTGATTTGTGCTCCAGACTCCTTCCTAGCTCCGTTCCCTTCTCTGGAGAAGCACTATCACCTCAGTGTCTTCCTTGGAGTAAGGGGCCCAAACCCCAGGATTCAAGGTGTGGCCTCACCAGTGCCCAGTACAGGGGGACAGTCACTGCCCTTGTCCTACTGGCCACATAAATGACCTCTATAAATGAATTGCAGCTGCTGGAAAGAAATAACGTGACAAATGTTATTAAAAATGCTTTGAAGTCTATCTGCTTTAAATGGAAATCATCAGGAACCCACCCCAGTACTGTCATACAATTCATTTCCAGTACCAGGATCAAGGCAAAATTTGAGAAATAGAATTGAGTTGGTTCACTTGATAAAATCAGATTTCCAATGCATAAACCATTTGTTTTGTATCTACTTGGTTATCACAGTTTCATCAATCTATTCAAATTAGAAGTGTTAAAAATAGAGGAAGAAAACTTAATCTAGCACCTATCTCTGAGGCAGAATACATTCGAGATTAACCTTTTACTTGATGGAGAGAGGAGAGGCAGCTTCTCAGTTAAAATGATCAAGTTGGTCACAGGTCCTTTATTGGTGAGGAGCTGCCAATGGTTTTCCCTGGTTTGAATCAGGTGGATACGATCCGTCAGCGGCACGGGGAAGCCTGTCGGATGCCAGTGCCTCATCACTTCTTCCTCAGCCTGAAGAGCTTCACCTACAACACCATTGGAGAGGACACAGACGTCTTTTTTTCTTTGTACGATGTCCGGGAAGGCAAACAGATCAGGTAGGAATGTGTGGAATAGCTAAAAAAGCTTCCTAGGAAAAGAGTTGTGAACAGAGTAAATATGTTGGAGAAAAACCTGTGGGCTGTTCTTGTGGTCCAGCTAGAAGGACAGAGTGGTAAATTAAAAGTGGCTGGCCCTGCAATCCTTATGTGGGAATATCAGAAATACTGGTTTTAGCATAGGAAATTTAGTGAAGCATTAAGGGCACAGAATGGTTGAATTTTTTAGTTTTCTGACTTTGCCTCCAGATGTTAGGGAAGCTCTTGGTGTCTCATAGCTTCCTCCTTCGGGCTGTTGGTTAAGAAACACAAATAATGACAGAGCCAGGCTGTGGGGCTGGTTTGAGAAGGGACTGCTGTGTGCCTCTTTAACTCTCCTTCACTCCCTGCCTTCCAGGCCTGTCACAAAATAGCTCACTCTCATCACTGTATTGCTCTCAACATCAACCACTCACATGCATTCTTTTGTCTATGCTCTCAGTACATTGAATTAATTGGTACCTGTGCTGGCAAACATGAGATGGGCTGGCTTTTTCTTTTACAAGCATGTATTTTGAAAACATCAGAGTATGTAGAAGAGCATTTATTTTATGTCTTGGAAGTTTAACAAGTGCAGCTTGGTCTGATCTGAAGAACAGCATGTTTGTGGAGTGTTTTGAGTTTTGGTAAAAGCATGTCCTGACTGTCCCTTGTTGCAATAGTCAAAACTCTCCTAGTTTTCAGGAAATTAGATTTAGATTTGTTTCAAAGTGAGGGAAGAGCCACAGAATGTTCTTTCCTCTCTTTGGAAGGAAGTTCAGAGTAGAGTGATAAGAGTTTTGTATCTCTTCAGAGTACATCCCACTAAAAATTGGTCTAGATTAGAAAGCTCTGATGACTTGATGGTATTTCCTGATTTCCAGCTTAAACCTCCCCTGACACAGCTCCAGCCATTCCCTGCTCTCCCTGGTCACAGAGAGCAGAGATTGGTACCCTCCCCTCTGCTGCCCCTCGGGAGGATGCTGAAGGCTCCAGTGAGGTCTCCCCTCAGCCTCCTCCAGGCTGAACAAACCAAGTGCCCTCAGCTGCTCCTCCTTTGGCTTCCCCTCTGACCCTTCCCACCTTTGCAGCTCTGTGGACACTCCAGTGGATGCAGTTTAGGAGGATGTGCCTATGATTCTTCTCTTGAGAGAATTACCCAAAAATTACTCTTAAGAGGGAAAGGTGAAAATGGAAAACAAAGCCAAAAAAATACACACAACTTTACAAAGCAGTAAAATATTAAACAATTTAGATGAGGAAAGCTTCCAGGAAGAGGAAGGGACAGGAAGACAAGCTGCTGCCAGCAGAAGTTGCTTTGAAAGGAGATGAATTGTCTTGGGCTGCAGTTTGTATGTAAACACTGAGTGGAGAGCCTTAAGGAAAGGGCTTTGTCAGTGATGAAAAAAAAGTCAAGAAAATAATAGTTATAATGAGAAAAAACACAAAGAGTGGTTCAGACAAATTTAAATATCTATAGTAATGTCTTTTTGTGCAAACAGTTTTTATTACTTAGCTCTTTGCATTAAGCATCAGTGGTCTACTGTAGTGAAAACAGCATAATTTTTATATTTTCTTACATCCCAGAAAGTGCTGAGGAAGAAATGTGTAATGAGGCTGAGCTCTGTTTTGGAGAAGAAACCAGAAAACAGACAAACACATTGCTACAAATTTAGAATGATGTTTTTATATCTACTTTAAAACATTTCCTTTCCTCTTGGGAAATAGTACATTAAGGTAAAAAACCTAAGCAAGGCTTCTGCACAGTGCACTCTAAATGAAAGGGACAAATTGACTTCTGAAATGGCTTGGAGGTTGATAAATTTCTTACCCAAGCAGCACGTGCTGGAGGCTGAGTGGCTTTCAGCATTACTGCCTTGGACATGTGCTGGATTACAAACCTCCCTGAACCTGCTGGTGCCAGGAGTTATTTCCCAGGGAGGTTAAGTGAGGAATGGGTGGAAGTTGCAGTGATTTTCAAGGGCTGAAGTAACAGCATGCACCAGGTGTGGATCAGCAGCTGAAATACAGTTGGAGATGGTTCCCAGGTTCTGAATACAGAAATGTTTCTGTGTTTAGTGGTTGTCAGCAAAGGTGGAGCAGACAAAGGATGACAGGGAGGAGCTGTGCACAGCAGGAATAACAACACTGCCATCAGAGGGGTCAGACCCAGAGGTAAACACAAGGAAAAAGTTACTTCATTTTTAACCTGACAGAAATATAAAGAGTAATACTTGGAAGTAAGTAGAACTTGAAGGCTCAGATGAAAAGGATCAGAGTTTATTTGTCTTTTTAGAAGTATTTGGGATTTTTTTTTCTTGCATACAAAAGCCACTAGCTTAGCAACAAACTGTTTGTGATTCATCTTTAATAGCTCAGTTTGTTTGCTATGTGGAAGTAACTGGAAAATGATATGCTAATTGATCCAGTTTGGATTCTAACCAATGATTATACCTCAATGATTGTGAGACATCTTGGGATGAATGATCATGGAATGACTGAGTTGAGAGTATCATCAAAAAGGCAGGGAAGAAAATGTTACTGCAAAGATGGTGAACTCAGTAAGGAAGATGTCAGTAAAGATCAAACAGAGATAGATAAACTGATTTGGAGAAAAGAAATTTGGGAGTTGTCTGTTTCTTAATGATACTCTGATTGAAGACCACAAAAGCAAATTGTTTCAGTATGAAGGAAAGAGTAATGATATGAGAACAACAGAAAATCTGTATCATATTCTGTGGTGAAATGGAGTCTGGAAGGCAGTATAAAAAAGGACAGACAAATGAAATTGCACGAACAGGGATGGGAAGAGACAGAAACTTGTGGGAAAAAATACAACTAGCAAAAGGCATCAAGGACAAAAAAAAGGAATAATTCTATAATGCTTTACCAGCAATTTTTTTTTTTTTTTTACAAAATCAAGAAATAACTGAGCAGATTAAAGGGGACATTAAGCCATGAGCAGATGTTTCCAAGATAGCTGGAGTATTTAATGGCTGTTTTGCCTCAATCTCCCTAAGAAGGTCAGCTGCAATCTGATGACAAATGTGAAAAGTCATGGAACAAATAAACTACTTGTTATCACTAAGAAGCTAACAAGATGGTAAGTAAAAGTCTACACAGATTTGCCAAGCACAAATCACATCAGAGCAAACTAATTTTGTTCTGTGGTATGGGAATGCACCTCCTGCCTCAACAGAAGAGAAGTATTAAACTTGATATAATAAAGAGATATAGGCTGGATGAAACCACTGTAAAGAAGCTGGAAACTGGTAGACAAAGTGGTACAGAGTGTTCCTTGTGCTGAAAGGTGCAACGAATAAGAGATATATTTAAATTTTTTTGCATTTTTTAGCACGATTTTGATGGCTGAAAATCTACTTAATTCAGTAAAAGCAGTGAGGTTTAGATGCCTATATAATAACTCTATTTTTCTCGGAAATGCATGAAATTATGCAGAACTTAGAAAATTTACACATGCAAAAGTATGATAGCAGGTGTTTTTCTGAAAATAAGCTTGAAAAGTCCACTGTCATAGAATCCCAGAAGGGTTTGATTTGGAAGGGCCCTTAAAGGCCATCTCATTCTACCCCCTGCCATGGGCAGGGACACCTCCCACTGTCCCAGGTTGCTCCAAGCCCTGTCCAACCTGGCCTTGGACACTTCCAGAGATGGGGCAGCCACAGCTTCTCTGGGCAACCTGTGCCAGGACCTCCCCACCCTCCCAGAAATTTTTCCTGGGATCTCATCTAAACCCACTCTCCATGTGAGGCCATTCCCTCTTGTCCTCTCACTCCAGCCCTTGTAAATAGTCTCTGTCCATCTCTTGTGGGCTTCCTTCAGGTACTGGGAGGGGCAAAGAGGTTACTCTGCAGCCTTCTCTTTTCCAGGCTGAAGAATCCCAATTCTCTCAGCCTTCTGAGTATGGAAAAGGATAAATAAATTTCTTTCTTATTTTTTTCTTTATCAAGTTTATGTTTAAACATGTGAATGTTTTTCATTCTGCCTTCATCTTCAGCCAGTTACCCTATTTTACACACTACTGAGATTTAAAATTTTCTTGTCGTCTAGAAATATCCTTAATTATGGAGAGTGAATAGAACAAAAGAGACACTCTGATGTGATTGAATTTGAAGATCTGGGGGCCTAAGCAGTAATTATGCATGGAAAATGGTGTTGTGCATATTTCTGCTGGTAACTCCTCCACCTGCCTCCTCCTACTTACTGAGCCTTTGCCATTCCCATTATAGCAAGGCCCTCCTCGTGACTGGAGGGTTTGGAAGATGTGCTGAGTGCCCAAGGTGCTGTTGATGGCAGTGGCTGAGGAAGTCCATGTGGGCATTTCCATACAGAAAGTGCTCAAACGTTTTGTTGAGAGACCAGATGTCCCAGGTGTTTGTTTGAATTATCTGCCATGTCTTTGGGGTGAGACAGGATTCTAACCACTGCTCACAAGGCTAGGAGTTGGATTGGGAAACATTTATTTCAGTGTTAAAATTCAAAGGCAGCAGCCAAAATGAGAAGAAAACATAAGCTTGCTCTTTAAAGCTCTTGCTAATAGGTGATACGGAAAGATGTTTTTTGTGGAAATGTTCTCAGCTTGTGGGTGGATGATGGGGAAAATGTGAGCAGTACAGTCTGTCCCAAGTCTTGTCCTAAGAATTTAGCACCATTGACAAAGCAGTTCTCAGAGAGAAGCATGGTTTGGAAGCATAATTATGGGCTGAAAAAACACTCTGGGTCTCCATCAAGATGGTTGGATTCAGCTGCTCCAAAGTCATCTGACATAAAATCATCTGCCCCTATTTTTCAAGGTTGAGTCAAAAAATGTTCAGTGGCAATGTTTGGCTGTTAGTACTGCTCTGCAGTGGGGTTTGGTGGTGACTGCAGAGGTAATGGAAAAGTGATTTCCCAGTTGTAGCCAATCTCTGGATCTTGGGATACTTTTTAACCAAATTATTTTCTGTGATAAAAATCAGCAGATGAACGTGTAAATAGTTTAAGATACTAAAGGGGTAAAAGTATTAGAGAATATCCTTATCAATTTAAGTGTCTCCTTGTCCTTGTAAACTAGTTAACTTCTGGGCCATGACCAAACTGGGTTTGATTTAACCAGTGTGTGAGTGTTAGATGAGTTTTCTCAAGTTGCTACTCACTTGTACAACCTTGTCCTGTAGAAGTCATGATACTGCACTTGAGTGGCAGGGGGAGGGTGTAAAAAAAAATGTTTGTGATGGTGTTTAGGTAGAGTGGAATGAAATGCACCACTTTGAAACACTGGGTTTAGAAATGATGAATTTGTAGGGGATTTGATTTTCACTTTTTCTGTAGTAGGAGTGTCTGTGACACAGTGTTCCCGATTCAGACGTCAGAATACAAATCTATACCAAGCTGCTGAAGGTTACCTTAACTAATTTGGCAGGAATCCTTCAGCTCTGTTTGTATTTGATGATGACCATTAGCTCCAAGGTTCTCATCATCATTTAGTCATGTTTTTTTGACTTTTAAACTGTCAAGAGGAATGTATATCAGCTGCTAAAAAATGTTAGCAGGACCAGTGTAGCTAAAATTACATTGTGCTTACACATGCCCTTTTGAATAATTGTCCTGTAGCACTTCCTAATGCAGACAATTACCACTGTCAGGAGCTTCCATTTCAAACACCGAGCCAACATCCTAAAATGCAATGGCAAATTTCCCACAAGCCTGTCCAAGAAGGGGTTTGAGTCCTCTCAGAGCTCTGATATGCAGGATCAGCATCCTTAGTGTGGGAACACCTGTCCAGAGCAACCCTACCCAAACCAGGGCTGTAGAACTTGTGCATGTTCCAGATGCCAGATTGTCCTTGGGCAGAGGGAAGTTTGGCAGCTGAGAGTGGAGAGAGGGGGCAGGTGAGATAAGGGAAGAAGGGTCACTGGGTAGATAAGTATGGTTGAAGTTGAATTAGCTGAAAGAGAAATTGTTAATTAATGTGGAAGAATCCACAGTAAAAACTGTGTCAAACCAGTCAGACTGAATTCTCTCCCAGGATTTGGGACTGACCTGAAGATCCTTTTTCTGTATTGTTTCTCTCTCAAGTAGTGGCTCTGGGAGTGCTGGGACAATGTGTGGGCATTTTTCCCCAGTTAATTGCTTTAAAATATTATCATGTTCCTTTATTGCCAGTTGCTATGTAAGGAAGTAGAAAATTATATTTTACTTTTATTGTGCAATATGTGCTAAATTTTCCTTTTGTTGTGTTTTTAATAGCATAGCTATTTTCAAATAGAAAAGTTATCTCATTCACTGTCAGTATAATGATTTGTCTGCTGGGAAAAAATAACTTTGTATCACTGAGAATTATTTCTTTAATATTCAGAGAACTTTCCTAGGGATTAACCTTACCAACTAATGAGTTTTTTCTTCTGCCTAGTCATGAAAAAAAGCCATCTTCCAATTTTTACCTCTCTTTTAGCAATCTGATCTGTTGGGATAGCTAATCTTCCATCAACTCCTCCTGTACCTAAGTTTGGTGTGGCTTTAGTATTTCAAGGAAATTATTTTTCTGAGTTTTGTGCAGTAGTTAATTGATAGCAATAGTAATGGTAAGAGCATGAGTTTTTCATCCTGCTCAAGGTGAACTTCCTCAAAAGCTAACCAGACATTAAAGAATATTGCTGCCCACAGCAAGGGCCTTGTTCTGGTCGCTGCAGTGACCATGGAAAATCTGTATGTCTCTGAAGTCTGCTGTACACAGACAGCTGGGACAAAGAGCCTTTCTGATAGAATATAGAGCTTCTGAAAATTACAGGTTTCATCATCATTGGAGACAAAACCTGTGGAGTATTTTATAAGGTTTTTTTGGTGGGTAGATTTTTAGAAAAGGGCACAGGAGGAATGATGTATTTTCATTTCCTCTATTGGTTGCTTCAGCTGACTTTCATTCCCTGGATCTTTCCCTGGAATCTGCATTAGTTTGATTTTCCTATTTATCCCCTGTGTTGTTAATAGTATATGCAAAAGAAACTGCTACTGTCTGGATTTGTATATGAAAGTTCTGTAAGAGATGTAAGAGCTGTTATTAGACATGTTAATTCTTTCCTATGAAATTACTATTTTTTCATGGTTGCTACAGAATTATTAATATGTAGCTATTCCAAAGCAGGAGCTTTTACAGATATCCATTTTATTTTGTATCTCTCACCACCACCACCCTCCTTCCCCCACAAGTGGGGGGTTTTTTTGGTTGAGGATCAAATATGATGTACAAATACACAGGGATATAGAATTTTCTGCAGTTATTTTGATTTTTTTAGTTGTTAACAGGAAGAAATCAATTAGTTGCAGGAATTGGAACTTCTTCCCTTTTCCTGCTCAGGACAAATGACAATGTGGCATGAACACACACAGGAAGAGATTCTGCTCACTCAAGGGGCAGGGGACAAATCTGCATTGTTTAAAAGTGTAAGTGAGCTCAGAGAAAGCACTTCCAAGTAATTTTCTGTCTGTGGGAAGGCCCAGTGTAAGGAATCCTCTCGTTACATTTGAGCTCTTTCTGTGGTAAAATTCCCCCTCAAAACCCGGCAGAAATTGTCATGTGGGAAGCTCTTGTGGAGCAAGAATTAAATGTGACAGCTCTGTATCAGACCTCAGAACCATTAGCTTCTCCCAGGGTAGAGATGGTGATAAAACCCTTATCCTACAAAATACCTGTAATCCAAAATTAGAATTCCCTGCAAAGCTTTCCTCACCTGCCACCTGGCAGGGTCAGTCTGCCTTGCTTTCCATTAGTTAAAATCACTGCCACTGGGGAATTGCACCAGATGACTAAAGTCTCTCTTTTTGTTTTTTTTTTTTTTTTTAGAAATTGAAACCTTTTCTAATTGACAGGATTCCTTTGAGGAATGTAAATATGTACCTTTTATGATGGAAATAACAGAAAAATCCTCATGACAGTGTCAAATGTTCAAGTGTGGCAGAGTCAGGAGAAGCCAAGGAGAACGTAATTGGTGCTTAGCTCCCTTTCTCCTGCAAGCCCCAATAACACTTTAACATTGTGGTGGTTTTCCCTTGAATGTGGCAAGAGAAATGACAGGTAGTTATTTTCACTATTTTCTGTTTCCATGGAAACCCAGTGTTTGCAGTAACAGTCTTACTGTAAGCTCTGTAATCCTCCCCCGGGGCTTCTCGCCAATGTGGTAATTTAATAATTCATGAGCATTAAGCCTGAATTTGCTGGGAAGCAAACTGTGTTGCTTGGAGCCGTTTTCTCAGGGCCAGATTAATTTCCCTCACAGATTTGGTGTTCTTTTCTCTAAGATGTCTTTATAAAATACACTCCATAAACCAAAGCAGTGTACTTTACTTCACTTGTTTGTGAAACAGGGTTATTGCAGAGCTGCTGGATAAGACAGCTCGGGAAAGAAGTCTCCTGCCTCCCCCAGCAAAAGAAAAGGGGGAAAAACCAAACACACTCTGTGAGCACTCGCCTGAAAAGGAAGATTTTTAAATAGTCCGTGAGTCACTGTTGAGACAGTGAGCAAACTTGAAGTTCAGCAGAGGTGACGCTCCTGTCTCCGGGGCTCAGCAGTGACCACTGTGGAGGATGGATTGCTCAAACACTGCTGGGATCTGGGAGAGGCTCTTGGTTTACACTGGGAGTGGGAATTGAGTCCTTCACAGACACGAGACCATTCTGTACAAATGCTCTGGCTTCCTGTCGCACTCACACTGAGAATGAAGACTCAAACTGTGGAGCTCTGGGAGATTTTGTTATTAGATCAGTCTTACAGCAGCTGTAAGGACCTAGATTTTTTTCCCAAGGGGATGAACAAAAATTAGCAACTCTGAAAGATAATCATAATGAATAGAAAATAAACTTGAAAAGGTTTTTACAGAAGATACTCGTACTGTTTAAATCACCTTTCAAGAGAAGAACCCGTTATTTTTGACAATGGGAAATTACTAAAATGTTGGTATAGGTGTATGCTTTCTTCATGAACATGAGACCATGCTCATGAAATAAAGTTCAGAAGGCCTGAAGTGAGGCTTGTTTTCTTTTTAGAAGTTCCTACAGGGTGTTCTCAAAAGCATCAGGCTGCAGTGCTGTCCTGGAGTGACCGTTTCAGTCACTGACCATGGTAATGTTCTTGCAGTTGACAAACTCAAGAGAGATTTGGAAAATTTGGCTGATGGAATGAACAAAAATAGAAGTCTGGTTTTTTCCTTGTGTGAAGTTGTGCAAGCAAATATGAGAAGCCTCATCTCATCTCCATTAACTGTCTTGCACGATGCAGCACAAATGGAAAGCCAGGACAGTGGGGCCTGGTTTTCTCTCAGCTTCCAAAGAGGATGGGGAAGAGCAGTTACTGCTTTCTGGAAAACTGGCCAGTGCTGCTGCCCTGAGGCCTTAAAACCTCTGCTGTGCTGGGTCAATGGACTTCCTCTCTGATAAAGGAATGGCTTCCCAAGTTAATCCATGCAAATATTAACTTGTCCAAACTGTGAGGTTTAGAGACTGTAGTTTCAGGTTTCTCTCCCCTTCCCACTCCCACCAGACCCCAGGGATCTCTTTCATGGTGTTTCTCTCCTAATTTAAATAATGTTTTGAACCAAGCTCCGTTTTTTGCACTGTAAGAAAATGATTTGATCCTATACCAGTAACTCCTAACATAATTCCATTCATCTGGTTAACATATTGTCCTTGTAGAGGTTGTATACATTTTTCCTACACAGGGGTAGGAAGAATGCAGTATTTGATGGCACTGATGAAGTAAGCTGCCCAAAATGTGGTGTGCAGAGTAGGACTGGGATATTTTGAAGGCAAATGTTGGCAAGGTTTAGTTGCCATACAGAGTGACCAGTTTATCCCAAGTTTGTCCTTGAGATTTATCTGGGACAACGTATGGTGCTTTTACAGTAGCATCTTCAAATGTTTATGATACTCATATGCCAGCTCAAATGTTACACTAGAATTATTATCAGGCATGTTAACATTCATTAAAGAAGGGACTAGAGATTTTCTGGGGAGGGGTGTGGGGGAGAAATTAAATAGTATCGTGCTTATCATTTATTTTTTAACCAGTAGGACTGAAAGGAGGTGAACTATCCTGGCTAGGCAAGTGTTTGTGGCTTATTCCTGTAAACTTCTGGCTTCTGTGGCAGCATTTTCAGATTCTTGTACCTGAGTTTGTATTTTACGTGTAGATAAGGTTTTACATAATACCCAAAGTGTCACAAAGAAGCCTGGGGAGGCACCAAGAGAAGATCAAAATCTAAAATGTGAGTTATGTGGTCTTTTCTGCTACCACATGCCCATTTTCTCTGTGCACTTCTCTGTCTCATGGTCCAATATGTATTTTTAAAATAACCTGTATTCTTAGAAGGCGTTGGCTGCATGCTAAATTCTGAAAATCCAATTAAATACAGCTTTTGAGAAAGGATTGAGGTGTTTTTAATAATACTGGGGGGTTTCAGTGTTCCCCCAGTTTTCTCTGGAAATAAGCACTGAGGAAAATAAGAAAAATTAGGGAGCATTTGTACATTTGTATCTTTTCCCTTTCAGTGGCACATTGGAATGGAGAAGAGTGAAGGAGGTTTTGTTTCTGGGAGAAAGAGCTGCTGGACCATTATTTAAGGCAAGGGAAGGGTACAAGATGTGAGGTTTCTGCCTAAGGAGATTGAAGCCTGAATGTGCTGCTGTCCCTGCTTCAGAAAACCAATCTCCTATACTTTATTACAGAATTATTTTTTTTAGTCCATGTTCTTTATCACCAGTTTCCAATTCCAACAGAAAATTGATCTGCAGCCTCTCTGCAGACCTCCACAGCTTTGGCATTATGCATTGGTTAATGCTGTGCCTACATTCCCAAATTGATGCTCAGTCAGTATTTTTGCCTTGAAACACCCCCAGTAATGAAATGTGCCCCTGAATGAATCCAAGGGCTCATCAGGCCACCCCAGCTCTTTGCCAGGCCCTTCCTTTTGTTGTCATCTCCACGTGGTATGCAAAGAACATCACAAACCTCAACAACAAAAACTCCCTGTGGGCATAGTGCCACTCCTGCTCACCCAACAATAAAATTTGTCCCTGTTTGCCCCCTTTTGCATGCTGAAAATGTAACATCCCAAACCATTGATGGCTTCCTTCCTTTTTGCAGAGTTCAGTATGGTCCTGTTTTTCAGTCAGTTTGGGGAAGCCAAGAAGTGAGACACAACCTTCCTTTCATTTCTCCTCCTTTTCAAGTGAATGAACAAGAAGCTGTTTGACTTTGCTTGTCAGAGCAGTGGTTCTTATATTTGAGTAGCTGTAGCAATTACTAATCATGAGAGTGATTGTAAAACCCTGGCTCAGTGCTGCACAAGAGGAGGTTTCACTATGATGTGAATTAGCACAGGAGGAGATGCTGCAATTAGAGTAAGTGGAGGTTGCTTATAGCATATAGGAGCAAGAGGAATAAATAAGCTTTTGTTTCAGATACAGCTTCTGGTGTGGCACATCTTGGGTTGAGCTCAGCAGGGTAAAATATTAATTCTTTTCTCTGTTTTGATGCATTTATCTCCAATTTTATCAAAAGAACTGGTTTTGGTGTATATTCAGAGTAGCCAAAAACTTTTATTGGGTTGTTGGTTTTGGGTGTTTTGTGGGTTGTTTTGGTTTTGGACTGTAGTAGGATCAAGTAGTCAGATTGCATCTCAGTACCTCCCCATGCTTCATTTCCACCACTCATTTGGCAGTTATAACTACTGGGGTTTTTAATTAATTTCCATATGGAGTTTATTCAGATTTGATGTTTCAGTCTTGCTAAACTGGACGTAATGTTGTCTAGATTCTGTGCATTCTCTTGTCCTTGTGCAGAGGATAAGCTTGAGAAAAAGATACAGTGGAGACTCAACTTTTTCCAAGGACATAGCTCTTAAAGGAAGAAATTAAGTTACTGAATTCCCATTAAGTTTCTTGACCCTAAATATGTGTATTTTTGTCTAAAAACAGAGGTGCAATGATAGATGAAGGCAGTGGATTTTCAGGTCATTGGAAACGGGGTTATTCTTCCAGATTTGCTTTGACATAGAAATAAATTTGTAGTTGTGAAATGGGAAGCAGCTGACTAACTAGTAGATAATGTGGGTCACCAGTGTAAAAAGGTTCCAGTCCCATTCCCAGGACCATTCCAGGGATACTCTCAGTGTCAGCACTGGTGAGACCATAATAGAACAATAACAGAATAGTAGAATAATAGTAAACTGTTCTTTATCAGTAGTAATATCAAAGATTAGAGGAATGCTGGAGATGAGAAACAAACCCAGAAGTTTGGGAGAACTGATGTGCAAGGAAAGGAGGGAGAACTGGAGGTGGCTTGGTCCTTTGGGGTGGTCTCCTGGCACTGTTGCCTTCTCCTTCTCTGGGTCCTCTCTGTGGATCCCCTTTGGCCAATGCCTCTTCCTGATCCACAGGTCTCAAATGCAGCAGTTGACTCCAAGTTCCCCTAGTTATTTATTAGTAAAAGCTCAAGAGGACTCAAGGGAGGACTGGAAATGAAAGGAAGGAATGTGAAGGTTGTTCCTGCAGCGGTGCTGGAATAAGGGAACAGGTGATCAATAGGCAGGTGAGAGAGGTGGTGGCTGCTTCATTTCTTGAAAAGCATTGGAATAGGGGGACAGGAGCCAGATTTTCTCCATGGCTCTAACAAGGAGAAGATGAATTGAAAATTTTAAAAGATTTCCACTTATTATTGGAGAAAAACCTTGCAAGAGACCATCAAGTGATATCCCAGAATATCCCTCTTTGGGTGCTTTAAAAGCAGACTAAGCAATACAGCTTTTGTTAATGAATGAAATACATCCAGAGAGCTCAGCTCAAAGACTTGGCAGTGCCTTCCCTGCCATTGTCCAAGGGACAGCCTGCACAGGATTTTTTGTGGCACACGGGATTGCATTCAGCTCCTGTATGAAAATTAAATACTCATTAGAACTGAAATAATAATTAAAACCTAAAAAATTCCCTGTTTTGAAAGTTCAAGACTACATCTTACTGGAAATTTAAAATACAGTATGGAACATTGATTTATGTATTAGGTGGATAGAGGTAGCTATGAAAATGTAATATTGTTGTTGTAATGTGACTGTCACTGCAATGTTCTGAAATTCCAGTGTTGTCCTGCTCTCCACTTAACACATCACAAGATTCTTACTGAAAGAATGGATTATACCATGTTATTGAAGCATTTGGTAAAATGTTCTTAACTTACTGCCATCTCATAAGAATCATCAAATATCTGTTTCTTACAGATTTCTTTGTGGCATTTCAGCAGTCTCTGAGGTTATAACATTGGTGGCAAATTAATTAAAATTATAACTGAATGGGTTTGTGGGACACATGGAGTTTGAAGTAATAGTGAGTGACAGGGAGAGTGAAACAGCCAGAGAGGATGATCTGGGTTGCTGAGCATCATTAACTTACATAAATTATCCTGCAGAGGATAATGAGATAGATATGGGTCATGCTCAAGAATTAAAGACCATTTCAACAAAAAGTAATAATTCTGAAAATATATCAGTATATATAATGGACAGGTCACATGAACTCATGGCATAAAGCTGTGTGGAAGGGCCAAGAGAGGTGATGTCAGCTAAATCGCAGTTATGAAGAGTAGGGACTTCGCCTGTGTGGAACCCACAGATGTGTATTTATGGTGGAGGTGGTCTCAGTACCAGACTGTTGCAATCTTACAGCTTTAGAACCAGTCATGAAATGCTGTTGAAAAATTGCACCATGGGTAAGTTCTACAAAACAATTCCAGCACTTTTTCTTGGATTTTTAAACAGTGTTAAATTGTTTATTTGTGTGTGTGGATATTTGTGCTTTTCCTGCCCTGCAAGAAATGAGCTTCTCTAAAGAGCTCTTTCACACAGAAGGGTGACAAAAAGCAGTGGCTGGGCACTGAAATGAGGCATTTCCCAGCTGCCTGTGATCCATGTGCTTTAGCAGCAGGGATGAGTGGCCTTTGGAGCAAGCTGCCCAAGGAGGTGGTGTGGACACTGGGCTTTCATTTTTTTCAGGCCAGCACTGGATAATATGCTGGCAAATGTATCAAATGAAGGCTACTGGAGTTGATGCAGTTCTAGTGGATAGGATTGAAAGGAACTGTGATTTAATGGAAGATTTAATGATGTGCTCTAAGTTTATTTCTGTGAAAATCTAGGCAGAAAACTCTGGTCAATACTCAGGGGGTTGTTGCACACTAGAGAAAAAATTGCTCATCAAACTTACTTTTACACATAAATTCTCTGTCTTAAGAAATAATACAAATGTCCATATCTTACCATGCATTGTGAGGATTGTTCATTTTGCAGTCTGCCTAACATGCTGCTTTTATTCATCAAAGGGCTGCTTAATTTGATTGGTAAGAGTTATATCAGTTGACTCTTAATGTAATTGAATTAGTGTCTTGCTTCCATAAATGCTGCTCTACGTTGAAGAAGATGGCTTAATTGGTATTCTTGTAACTTTTCTTTTTGAGTGGATTTTAATGAGCTCAGTTTTACCAAAGGCAATGCACCCCTCAGTAAGTTTGCCTTAGCCTGTGCCTGGAGGAGTTGTAATGTGTACAGATTCTGTGCTTCTTATATTCACATTATTTTAATGTTAGTGCATCGTGAATATGCATCAACACAAGGTTTTCACATGCACACTAGTTACTATTAAAAATCTGTGCTATTACATTTAATTTTGTATATACCAGTGCACACTGTTGCAAATGCTTTGGAATTACAGCAACCACTGCATTTTATTTTTTTTTAATAAAACTGAAATCCACTTGTATTTTTCTGTTGAAGTATGTACAGGAAAAGCTCATTGTTTTTTTAACATTGTTTGTTTTTCAGTGAGAGGTTCATGGTGAGGTTAAACAAGAATGGAGGCCCCAGGAATCCGGAGAAGATTGATCGAATGTGTGCACTTTTCACAGTACGTGTCTGTTCCCTTTCTTGTCCCCTCACAGGAGTGGGATTGGAAGTTTCCTGAGGGGAAGGAAACTCAGTTCTTCCTCTCCAATATAATAAGTAGAACAGAAACAACTTTTAGGTTTTGTTTTGATTAAATGTTTACATAGAAAGTGAATGTACTTCTAAATTATTTTTATGGGTAAGTGAATATTCTGAAGTACTTCCTTTTAAGTGCATTTGTTCCTGCATATAGTGTGGAATTTTGAATATATTCATTGGATATGCTGTGCTCTTAGATAACAGAGCATAGGAAAAGGCTGGGATGGCCTGAACATAAGACAAGGCACTTTTTTCTGAATGAAAATCAGACAAGTGTTATCCCTTGTCCTGTCCCTACATGCCCTTGTCAGAAATCCCTTCTGTGCTGGTCTTAAGTTCTGTTTAAAATTCCTTCAGAATCAAGTGTCAGACCATGATTTTTTTCTGCTCCTTTTCCTCAGAAATGATATAAAAATCTAGAGATGCTATAACTGAACAGCTCCTTGCAGAATAACTATAAGGAATCTCAGATCCCAAGTGTGATAAACAGCTTCTGTCATGACTCACCTTTAGTTTGTGCACATGCTGGAAGCTCTGACAGAAGTATTTTTACCTTCAGTGAAAAAAAATGGCAGAGCTTTGGTTCTGGCAGTGACATCCTCTGAGGTCAGAGAGGGCTGGACACTGAACCAGGCATGGTCCCCAGCACTGTTCCCTTCTCTCTCTTAAGAAAGCAGCAGAATTCCTCATCTTAGGGAACAGAATATATCCAGCCAGGTGTAGGATTGTTCAGTTTTGTCTCCATCTGGATCTAGGAGATGCAGGTCAGTCCAAAAGTAGCACTGAGCTGGATGCTGACATCAGAAGCAGTTCTGGTTTTGGTACCATCAGTGAAGTGCTGGCAGCTGATTAAACATCAGCAGAGGTGACAGCAACTCAAACCCAGAGTCTGGCCCTGCTAAGAGAAGGTGGGCAGGGGCTGAGGTTCAGCAGTGGTGTCTGAGTCAGGGGAAAGGCAGGAGTGCAGCATTAGGAGCTGCCCTGAGGAATATTCCCAAAAGGCAACACAGACTGCTTTGTATCAACTTTGGCACTTTCTGCCCTCTGAGGTTCATCATTTTGGAAAAGATTTTGGGCATCCAACTTCCCCACCTTCACCAATGCCACATGGCTTGGGGTCATGGAGCAGCTGTCTTGTTTCTCTCTATGTGGTGAACACTGTGAAACAGTTTTGCTCTGGTGATCTGCAAACCAGCCTCTACACCCTTTAAAAAATAATGATAAACTACAGCTGAGGCTCTAACAGGTCCAGGAGAGACCTGCTGCATATTCCAAGTAGGGCCTCTGTAGTCCAAGAGCAGCCAGCCCTGGGATTGCAGACATGCCCCTGCAGCCCCAATCCTGACCAGACAGACCTCCAGAGCTCCCTTTCTTATCACTGTGCAAAAATATCAAAGCTGCTGCAGTCTCAGCTCTCCAAGGTGCTCAGACTCCATCACAGGCTTGTGGAGGTGCTTGGACTCTCACTCATCTGCTGGAATGTGTACTCTACATAACAGGAATGAAAATGAATGTATACTCTAGATAACGGGAATTATAATTGGAAAAATTATCTGTGCAAAAAATCTCACACTTCTAATACAGGATTTTTCATCAATGTGTTCAAAGGACTTTCCAAAGTGTGTAATAAAAGAGCAACAAAGAATTGCTTTTTTGAATAACCATTATATCTGCCGTGATTCTATCTTATCATAATTTCTTAATTATGAAATGCTTCTAAGATAAGATAATTCTGTGATTTTTCAGATCTGTTCCCAAGCTTGTGTTCATCTTGACTTTAAATCTATTTATTTATTTCCTTGCTCTCCCTCACCACACCACAGTATCTTTCTAAAACTCTCATTTTTCCTCAAGGCAAACAGCCCATATCTTAGATAATTCAAGGGATCCTTGTCTTTTCCTGCTGTCTCTGTTACTTCTAAGGGTTCAGCTGTCTCTTTGTGTAAGATATCAAAATTACCCAGGTTTTGGTTTTACATCTGCTGTCATATCATAGCAAAGGTGAGAAAGTGCTTGCTGTGGAGATCAAAGCTCACTCAAGCAAACCTCAGCCTGTGCACACCTTAGAAATGTTCCTGGGTCTGAATTAAAATGTAACTACACTGGATAAAGTTGTTATTTTTGTTAAATATTGTATTCTCTGTGGCCTATGAGGTTGACAGCTGAATTAAAAAACTAATTGGTGGCAGACAGGTATCCTTGATTCCAGTGGTTTGGGGGTGGTTGTGATGGTGTTTGGGTTTTTTAACACACCAGCAGACCTTTGTAGAAACCAGCATTGTAAAGAATGAACCATTATTGTAGGGTACCTCTCTTCCATACCCCATACTGGGGGTAAAACTTAGGGGTGATTGTCTAAAAAAGCCATTCAGTTAGAATAATAATGAAATTATGTTGTGTGTCAGTCAGTATCATTTAGGAAGCTCAGAAGGATGCAGGAAATACCCACCCTGTGGATGCAGTCCTAAGAAAAACCAGTAAATGCAGTTTACTGGTCCTAGGACATGTGCATGGATTCTCTGCAGAGGAATTATCTGAAAACTTCCTCGCAGGGGTTGGGGCTTTTGGATTGTTTGGTCCATGTCATAGCAGGAATTTCTTGCCTTGTAAAAAGCCTGTGCTGTACACATTGAAACACAAGGCCATCTGGGCCCACATTTTTTGTCTTTTGCCTGTGACACAGTAAATTTTTTTGTGAAATTGGAAATGCGACTAAAGTGTGAACCCATCAATATGTTCATGCCCTGCCATTTTCTGATGTTTTGACAGCTGCCCTTTGAAAATGTAGTTCTTTAAATTGCTGTTAATTAAGAACTGGTAATCTGATGGTGTAATAAAGTTCCCCCTGTCAAAGCACAGATATTTTCAGGAATCTATTGCTCTCTAGAGCATTAAGTATTACCTCCAAGGTTTTTTGATTTTTTTAAATGTCTTGTCAGGCACTACTGAGATTAAAACTATGTCAAATCCCTTTTAGTGTGGAACTCCATGTCTCCAAGACATGCAAGATAAAGGCTACCATATGTTATGTGGGTATGTTGGATGATGGAGAAAGCCTAGAAAGTGTGTTCCCTTCTTGGTGCAGCAGCAGAATCGAGCCTGAAGAGGAAATGCTAAGGATGATTTGTGTAACTTAGTTTTTTGGCTCTGGAGGGACATGATGTGCTGGCTAGCAGCATCCCAACCAGTGGCTCTGCAGCTCCCTGCATGTGCTGCTCTGGGAAATGCAGAGCTGCTTTCAGAGAGCAAGCAGGTACAGCCACGAACTTCTTACTTACCTGCTGTAATTTAGCACAATAGGGAGGGGATTGAAACTTCTGCTTAGGATAAATTCCCTTTATGCCTGGTTTGAGTCACTGTGCCAGCTTTTATTGCGCTGTGTGGCACCGTAATCTGAAATTGCATTGCCATCAGAACCTCACTGGTTGAGATTTGGGTTCTCAAGTCACATGGGAAAGTCCCTGTGTGATTTAAGGTTCATGTTTTAGCTTTCAGCAAAATGCAGTTTTAAATTCTAAATTGGTTCAGATTAGGAATGACAGATCTTAGATGTCCACAGATTAAATTTCCTGCCTTCTTTATGAAAAAATAGCATTATTTCCTTTTACGGTGGTTATAATACCATGTAGTTGAGGAGCTTTTTAAAGAAAACCATGAGATTTTATCAGAATCATAGATTGTTCCAGTTTATTTTTGTGTAAAGTAGTACCTGACAGTGAGATGACAGCACTTAGTAGAGAAAGAGGCAGCAGCTGTTGCTGTAGAGCACGAGGAGCCTTTTTGCATCAGTCTAAAGCAGGGATGAATATTCTCCCAGTACACAACGTCTGTTTAAAATCTTGTCTGGGAGGTGAGTGGCACAGGCAGAACTGGTTTTTAGGAAGAAATGTTTCTTAGACCTTTCCTGTAACTAAAGAAATAAAAATGCAGGAGGAATGTCTCAAAGTTGATGTTTGTTTATGAAGTTATCAGTGAAAACTACAACACGCCAAGGAAATTGCAATGAGGGTGGCTTCTGACATGTGAATGCAAAATGCTGCACTAGTGAATTACTGAAAATTGTCCTATGTGTACTTTCTTATTTTTTTTTAATTTTTAAATTATTATTTTCCTAATTTATTTATTAACTTTATTTTTGAAGTTGTCAATAACACTTGTCTTCATTAACTTCAGCTTCCCTTCTGTAGGTTCTTCTGTAGGTTCTCCTTTTCCTGTTGTTTGGGTTTTCTTGAAGCTCATTTTTAAAAGGCTTGACTTGCTTTTCTGTAACGTGGGATTTCAGAGTTTTCATCCACATTTATAGCTGCAGACACTTATGTTGGAATGTCTCTGTTTTTTTCAATCTTCCAGGATCTCAGCAGCAAGGACATGAAGAGGGATTTGTACATAGTTGCCCATGTAATCCGAATAGGTACAGTATGATTTAGTGCTTGAAATATACATAATAAGCAATACTCTTAGAGTACTTTTAAATGTGTATTTTAATTAGCTGACTTTAAAATGTTTTATACATTTAAAAAACTCAGTCATAGACTGATTGACATTCAGACCATATGGTGCTAAGTGTTAGAAAGTTACTGATGCCTTTAACAGAGATTTTGTTTTTCTGAGTCTGAAACAATTTTTGATTAAACACCACATTTGGGGGAGAGGGACAAACTAAAAAGGCTTTTTGTTTAAAAACTTCAAGTGAGGTCTTTTTACTGGTGATTATAGCTGGGTTCCAGGGCAGCATGTCTGACCATGCACATCGAGTAAATCAGAGGCTGTTAGACAAATACGTATCAAGATCTATTTGCTGCTTTAGGAGTCTGTGGTGCAGGCACATATTTTACCTGTGTTAAGTATAATTTATTTTAAATATTATGCCTAAAATGTTAACAATGTGAAGTAGGAATAGCAGAGACAGTTTCCTCAGCTGTATCATTGTAAACAAGTGAGTGGTGCAGTGCCATTCATGTGTTCCAGGTTTTCAGGTGCCTGAAGAATGGCCAGGCAGTATTTGCAAGGAAAGGGGTTTTAAGCTGTTGTCAGCTCAGTCACTGCTAACACACATTCCCAGCCACAGACACCTTTTCTGAAGTACAGCAACTCTAAACAGAGCTTTGTGTGTTGTCCTGGGAATGGCAATGTGCCTCCAGAGCCACAGCTGTGTCAGAGAGGTCGGGTTTTCATTATCTGACTTTACCCTGTCATAAGAGCCTACACGTCAGAATTGCTCTGTTATCACTTGAGGTGATAAATGAAGCTTGTAGAAAGATGCTCTGTTAACCCTGATGCAAGAAGTGTTGGACAAATTATTATATGTCATGTTACAAGTTCACTTAGATTATCACAGTGATTTTTCTGGCCTTGGTATTTTTTGCTCTATTTAAAAACTGTCTCAGTAATAGGAAGTTAATCACTGAGCAGCTTTGTACCTCGGAATTCTCCTTCCTGTGCTCCAAGAAGGATCCATCCAATAACCAGTATATAATATTATATATATTATATACAATATCTAATGTTCCCTTAAAGCAGTTGAATAAAATGAAAATTAGTGCAAACAGTGCAATTTAAGGAAGGAGCACAGTGAATGTCTGTGTGGGTCAGACTGCTGAGTGTAAGCCATACTCTTGGCTCATTCCACAGATGATTTGTAGTCAGCCCAGCTGGATGCAAATGCGTGTCATGGAGCTGCAAATCAAAGCTGGCCAGACATGACGCTGTTCACTTCGCCCTTGACTGTTTTTGCCTAAGTGAGATGTAGGTTCAGATGAACCTCTGGGTTTGAAAAATTTAAGAGTGAAAAGCTGTGGTGGGTTGAACACCAGAGGCCCTCCCAGCCACTCTGTCCACTCCCCTCTTCAGCAGGACGGGGCTGGGAGGAGAAATAAGATGGAAGGAAATTTGTGGGTGAAGATAAAGGCAGTCTGATAAAGCAAAGGCCACGTGCAGAAGCAGAGGAAAGCAAAAGATGCATTCTCTACTTTCAGTCAGCCATCAATGTCCAGCCACTTCCCAGGAAGCCAGGCTGTAGAGAGCCAAACCTCACAGTGACAAATGTCCCCCTCTCCCTCCTTCCCCTGGTGCTGCTGAGCAGATGTCCTGTGTTGTGGGACATCCCTCTGGCCAGAGTGGATCAGCTGTCCTGGCCGTGTCCCCTCCCAGCCCTGCCCCCCAGGCTCCTGGAGAGGGGGGGATGTTGCAGTGCCAGCCCTGCTCACATCCCTGGGCTGTCCTCAGCATCTCCCTGGGCACCAGCACAGCCCAGCACATGGGGCTGGGGGAAAACCAGCTGCAGCTCCTCCAGAGCCTGGGCAGGAGTCTCAGCCTGCAGCCAGGAGCTGAAAGTGGCCTGGGCGTGTTCTCAGAGGGGTAACGACCACAGCAGGCAGGGTGTGGCCGCCTGTCCGTCCCTGATGTTTGACATTTCCATCCCTTTAGGTCGCATGTTGCTCAATGACTCCAAGAAAGGGCCCCCCCATTTACACTATCGGCGCCCCTACGGCTGTGCAGTGCTCAGCATCATGGACGTGCTCCAGTCCATCTCAGAAATCAAGGAAGAGAAGGACTTTGTTCTCAAAGTTTACACGTGAGTAACTCCTAGAAGGAGGTTTTTAGCTACTTTATTATTCCAGCAGCTCATAGAAACTAATGAATATTATCCAGAGATGTTTCAGGTGTGTGAAATGCTTCAGAGGTTATTGAATATTGCCCAAATCTGTGTGACTTGCAAAGCTGCTCTTTTATTAGTGTGAATTATTCAAAATCTGCTGAGCTCAAACCCAGAGGAATGTACTGTATTTCATCTATGGAGGGAATAATAACTCATGCCTCATCTGCTCTTCCTTACCACTCATGGTAACCAACAAAAGAAGTAGAGAACAACTGAATTCAAGAGTGTGTGACCAAAATTCTCCAAACAAATCAACATTTTTTGGGCAGGAATCTGTCTTCAGTTATTTGTGATTTTGAACTTCGAACTAACAAATTCTTTTTATGAAATGTGGTCTCACAGTTGTAATAAAGAGGCCACAGACAAACTGTCTGGAGACTGCAGGGAATATTTAAATCCCTTGTCAGTGAGGATAAATACTGGCAAGATCTGTTTTGCAGATGGACTGAGACACAGCTGACACTGCTTTGTGGTCTGTGGCCACTACTGAGAGCAATAAGATAATTTGGTGGGTTACAGAACTTTGTTATTCTTTGAGAAGTGCATTCAGCAGCAGAAAATGTGACCTTCAAGGGAAACTAAGTGAAAAAAATGTCTTTTACTGTTCACTGAAGATTCTTGGATGTCTCCTCGTACATTAGAAATGAGTCCAAACAAAAGTCTCTCAGAGTCAGCTCTTTCATTCTTCCTTTGCCAAAAATTATGAAAATTGTAGCAAAAATTTCAAATTATAGGGAAGAAAATGGTCATTTTTCTTCTTTCTGTCAGTAGAATCTGGCTAATCTTGGCCTTTTATCACATTCGGTTTCAGCTTGTCTCAAACCAGTGGGTTTTGGTTATCTAGTTCTATTTGCTTTCTAGATATGGTGTTAATGCATTGCAACTGCAACATTTTGAATGTTTACAGGAATGGAACATTCTGATGATCAGATTTCTGTTTTGTTACCCATTTAATGCCTCTTTAGCATCTGGAAAATAGAACAGAATTCATTGAAACACCGGACTTTGTAAGTGACAAGTGGAGTCACAGCCAATTAGAGCAACTCAAAGTCTTGGTACAAAGCTGAAATAAAAATCACAGGATGTAGAGCTTCCCTTTTCCTCCTGCTAATCTGCAGTGTTTTGTTTACATGAATTCCCTTCACAGCACCCAGGTTTTGCCCAAATTCCTCAGCAGATTTGCACCAGTCATTCCTCACGTGGGCAGGGAGAGCCCCTGGCTGAATTCAGCTCTGTAATCAGAAGCTTGTCATTCTTTATCACCATTATCACTCTCTTGGGCTATTGTAAGGCTTGTACATCATTCTTTCATGTTGCTGCTGTTTGGAGTGTTCTGTGTAAACCTCCAGCAGAAATATTCAGGAGGGAGCATGGATATATCTGAAAGGCACCAGTTTATCCCCTTTGCAGCTTTGAAGGCTGTTGGTCTTTCATGACAAGAGTTTTCACAGGTTTCTCTCTTGCATCTTCTCTTTGCACATTCCTTTAGCAAACCTGCCTTTGCTTGTTCCTGGGCTGCAATTGAAATGACAGGGTCTTGTTCTTTGTAAGTTTAAAATTGAATATGAGTGCTTAAACAGCCCTGAAATGATTTTCTTACCTGCTGCTCTCGTTTGGATTACGGTTAAAATGGCCATCTCCAAAACATCATAGAGATGAAATAAGGAGAGAGGTGTATTTGTATTTTTCAAGGAGCAGTAAAAAGCATTCCTTTTATACACTCTGTGGCTAAAGCTTACAGCTGCCACAAATGAGGCAGCCAGAAAAGCCTTTTCACAGGGAGAAGCTGAAAAAAATTTGAGAGACTGAAAACCCAACAAAGGCTGAAACAAATACATGGTCTGTCAAAGGAGACTTCTGCTGAATCCACAAGAGAATGCTTATGGGAGGGGGAAAAAAAATCAATTTTCTTCACCAATCTTCCTCAGCTTGCCTTATTATTGTTAAAGATTTATGTCTGGAAAAAAAAAAAATCTCACAATTGAGATTTTCCTCTTTGTTAATCCCACAGTCATGTTAAAATCTCCCTAAGAGGATATAGTACCACAGCTGTAGTTATAAGCTCATTATGTAAAAGCAAAAAGGTTTACTTTTATAATTCATTTTAATATATATGTAAAATAATTTAAAAGTGAGATGGAAATTAAATTCTCTCCCCATTTTTCTGAAATCACTTGATTTAATATTTTGTATTAATTTTTATCTTTAATGAAATTTTTTGCTCATTAAACATGTTATTTTTGTATCCATCTTACCATTCTCCTGAAAACTGCATGCATTTCTCTTCTATATTCGCTTTTTTCTGCTTCTGTTTTTTTGTACTGTTTTCTTTCAATCCTTTTTTTCCTCTTTCTCCAGCCTTAGATCTTAAATTCCTTACCTGTTACTGTCTGAATGCCTTTCCATTTTGCTATTCCATCGTTGCTACTTGCCCAGCTGGACAAGAGCTCACAGCCCATTGCTGTCCCCAGCTGCTCGCACCGGGGGCTGCTGTGGGCTGGAAAACATTCCAAATGTGCATTTGCTGCACAACCAGCCAGCCTCAAAGGTGATGGATGGCTCAGGAGAAAATTGTTATTTAAAGGAGAAATGGATTCTTTTATATACTTGGTATTTGGACAAGTAAAATGTGAGCACAATAAGACACATTCCAAGCAAATGTTTCCAGGCCAGCCTGTCAAAGGTGGGGGAAGATCTTCCTTCCTGGCACTCAGGAAATGCAAAGTGCAGCTTCCACTGGCACTTGGTACAAAACTGGCTTTAGGCTGCCTTTACAGTTGATTTTGGGATAACTTTGTTCCAGGTTAATTGGCAGGCATAAGTTGTTGGAGGCCGAAATCTATTTTAACTTGCACTCCAGAGGCTTGTACAGCAACTAAAATTCAGCACAGCTTAAACATTTGTTTGTATCTGTGAGGAGGGAGGATGGTATAGAATCTGTGCTATAGGTTCTCTCTCTAGTTTTGGGAGAATCTTATTTGGAGTAGGATAAATGACTTTTAATGTGTTGGCAGTATTGAGATAATTTTTCTTTTTTCTTGATGAGTAAGCTGAACTAGCACAGAGCACCACAATTACTGGCAGGGGAGTTTGTACTGTCCATTAATGCCTTAGCTCTATGGATTTTGAGGGGTTGTTTTGGGGAGCACAAATACAGTCAATTTACCATCCTGCGAAGTTCTGCAAGGTCCCTTTTGTGCTAATCTGCCTTGTGTGGGTAATTGGTGTCTCCTCCCAGAAGGGATATTGTGCTTACAGGAGATGGGCAGTAGAGCAAGTGAGATGTTTAAGGACACAGACATTTTCTATGTATTTCATTTGTTTCAAGTTGTCTCTGTCCCTTTTGCTGTTCTAAGAACATTTGGGGGTGTCAGTAATTGTGCCATTGCAGGCTTTGGGGGTTACCTCATTAATCTTGGCAGCACATGGTTTTGCAATACTGAAGCTGCAGGAAATTGCCAGCTACTACTTGTAGAGAGCCTGAATTCCTTCTGCCATGCTGTTCTTCAGTTACATAAGGCAGCAAACCAAAACATCCCCACTGCCTTCACAGGAGCCTGGTGTGTCTAACCCTGGTTGTGCTGACATGTTGTACTCTTGAGGGGAAGCAAAAAAGGGAAAAAGTGGTAATATCCTTGGAGAAGTTTTTCAAAGTGACTTATTTCTCAGAACTCCCAGGAGCTGAAAGCTTAGAGTATTAGCTTTTTTTTTTTAACCTTTAAGAGTCAATAGGACAGAGGTTTAATTAAATTGTTTAATTCAATTGCTTTTCAGGAGAAATGAGATTCACAATTGCTGCTGAGTTAAAAATTGCTGACTTCATGGGGAATCATTGAATCTTGCCATTGTGATTTAAATAAAGCACAGTTGAATTTAAAATGCAGTTAGACTTGATCAACACATTGCTTTTCCTTTCTTTTCTAACCCATAGCACTGTTTGTAGTAAAAGTGCTGGTTTTTTCACAAGAGAGAAGATTATATGGCTCATCTTTCATGTAAAAGCTTGATAAAGAGGATCACTTCAGCTGTTTGCCTCTCTCTCCCCAGTCTGAGGTCTCTCCCATCCTGTGGGACAGTAGCCTGTGGACTCAGGATGTGGGACTGGTTTCCTTGGTTCTTGTCTCAGTTGCACTGCAATTCCTGCACGTTGTGCTTTCCATCCTGAACAGAAATGTAGCACTCATTTTCTACATGCACAGAATTCAGACTGAACGTCCAGAGCTTTCTTCATTCTGTCATAATCTGAAGAGTGGAACAATGGCTTTGGTGACAGAAGAGTCACCACCAGCTCCAAAGTGTCCATTGAAAGGACAGAACTACTGGGAAATATTTTGTTCCCTTCCACTTTTAAAAATAAGAGCAATGTGGGGTTTCTCTCTTTCATCCAAACCCTGTACAAGCTTTCATATTATCTCTACAGCAAAGTTGACTCTCATGTTCCAAGATGAGAAAGCATTTAACTTGAATTAGTGTTCTTTTGTTTTAGGTGTAACAATGAAAACGAATGGTGCCAGATCCATGAAAATATCATCCGCAAGTCCAGCACCAAATACACAGCCCCCAGCTCCAACTATGGTAAATATTTCCTTGTGCTTGTTTATCAGAGCAACAGTTGAACATCTTCAGGAAACTGCTGATTATTTGTAGCAGAGAAATTCACTGAGATGTGAGGTTTTCCTTTTGTAGCTAATGACAGATAAATAGGGAAAGTAAATCCTGTCTTATCTGTTTACCTCATGTAATGATGTCTGTAGTTGCTAATTCAGAGATATCACTGCTCTCCCACTCCAAATGAAGCAGCTGATAGGATACAGTTCAGCTTCATTACAGCCAGTTCTGCATTCATTACCAAGTGCCTGAATCATGGTGATGTCCAAATACTGAATTTGTCTTAATTTCACTTGTTTGTATATTGAGATGCTGTAGAATATGCAGTGCACACTCCCATAGAAGAGATTAAGCACAACAGTAAGCAAATAAAACATTTTGCAAGTTTGGAATTTTACTGTGTGTAAAGCCAGTTTCATTCCCTGCTGCTCCTCCTGTTCCAGTTAAAGTTATTCACTAGTCATCATTAAACAATTTTCCTAGATTGTTTATAACTTTGAAAACTTGGGCAACATGTCTGAACTTCCAAATTTGCTCCAGTCCTTTGACGCTGGAATTTTTTGAATTTATTTTCATTGGTTTGTTTTTGGTAGCAAATAAGGATATAAAATGAACAAGTTTTCCTGTAAGTGACAAAAATAGTCAAGTCTGATTCCTAATGAACACGTGTCTCTTGTGTGCTGTGAAACCTTCTGGACACACAGACACCCTTGTACATGGTATTCAAAGGGTTTGAATTTTTTCCATGGTTTCAGAGCCTGTGTTTTCCCTGCAGTGCTCTCCTGCCTACTCAGCTGGGCAGTTGCAAGTCCATGTTTTGGCAGCTTTTGAGTACATACATGCTGACTGTCCAGCTGGCTGGTTTGCCTCCCTTTTTCTTCATTTTAAGGCTTTATGCTCATTTTTTTCATCCCAACTCCCAGAATTCATTAAATTTATACAATCCTCATGTAATCTGGATATCCACTTATTTGCCAAATTTGGATGAAGCCAAACAACAGACTTGAAAATTATTTCAAGGGGGAGAAGGCAGGAAGTGGGTGGGAGGTACATGATGCTCCTGGTTTTGTTCCTCTGGTAGCTTGTCTGACAAAATGGTGACTAAACCTTGGTCACAAGGCCCAGATATTGGGCTTAGCAAAGAGCAGGACTTTGGATGGCTCATGCAAAAATATTCATCCAAGGCAGGGTTTGGTTTGATGTGTGTTGTTCTGGGCAGTGAATAGAGAGGACACAAAGAGCTCTTGACTGAGTGGCACTGAAGGGGATAAAGAATGAAGAAAATTGCTCTGTGCAGGTAATTCTCATGGCTATGTGGAGCTGGTAGTGTGTGCTCAGCAGGTGAGACTGGACTTGAATGCCTGGGCTCAATGCTGGTCGTTTTTGGTATGGTCATGCTGGACTTTGTAATTTTACCAATAGACTCCCCTATGCTGTAAATTAAAAGCAACTAGGGAAAACAGCTGGACTGAGATTAAGTGTGTAATTATTCCTAGTCCAGCTGTTCAGATGATACACTGAACAACAGAACTGGTTGCTGAAATCAGTTTGGCCAGTTGGCACTCCTGAAACATGCTGAGGAACGGCTGGGAATTTCATTAAAATCAACATCTTTCTATGAAGCAGTTAAAGAAATGAGTGGAACAGACTCACTTTGAGATTTAAGTTTTTCCATGGTATTAAGCAGGATTAAAGGCACTTGAGAGATGTTCCAGAGCTTTGTGTGGTTGATGGTCCCTCAGACAGAGGTGGCATTGCTCATACATGTGTTGTGTCCTGCTGCATGTGAGGAATGGAAATAATGGAAGTACTTTCTGTAGCCTGGGACATGTCTGCAAAATTAAATATTCTGATTGTTAAGAGTTGTATTTTAATATAATTTTGTGCTCCTAACTGATCCCTTATAACAGTTTTGTTTCTTCTATTTTAATTTTCAAGTACTCCAAGGGAGAAAAGACCTCTGTGTTTATATATTGTATTAAATTAACCATGGAGCAATACATTAGTTTACCTGCACACTTTGTACACACAGAATCTGATTCTTAGTGCAGAAACAATGAAGCTTTTTGATTTTTTTTTCCAGGACTTATAATATCTCTTCAGCTTCTTCGTGGTGACATGGAGCAGATCCGAAGGGAGAACCCCATGATCTTTAACAGAGGCGTTTCTGTCACCAGGAAGCTGGGATTTCCTGATGTTATAATGCCAGGTAAACACAGCAGCTCCAAGCTGAAAATACTGGTGTTCTTTGTTGTACTCTACTGCTCAAGTGCAGCTGAGATGGGCACTTTGCTTGAGTGAGACTCATAACAGGGTTGTCTTATTTATCAGTAAATGCCAGATTTGGGGAGGCAAATGCTGAAACATGGTCAGCAGCAGACACTATAGTGATAGAAGGTGTTAAAATCACCTGGAGAGGAGGGGATCTGGAAGGATTGTTCTGATAGTCTCCACAACCCCTGAGTTAATATCTCTCTTATACACTCAGCATAGAGATTTTTAAATGCATGAAATTTTCTTCTTCCCAACAATCCAAATCCTGGAAGAAAAGAGCTTCTACTTTGCATCCTTGATGTTTCTGAGTTCATGTGATCCTTTTGTAATGAGAAGTTGAGATGGTGCAGATCAGGTCAGATTTTCCCTCTGGCCTCATGGAGCAGCTGGTCTGTGCAATGTCTTGGCTGCAGCACTGCTGTGCTTCCTCTGCTCCTCACCTCTGGAGCAGCAGCTGGAGATGCTTCCTGGCTTGGCAGCCCCAGCACAGCCAAGAATTCATTTAGAGAAGAACCCAGAATGTGGCCAGTCATGCAACCCCATAAAACCTGGCATTACACTGGCTTGACTTCTGCAGTGTGGTGAGAAATGGGTTTGCTAATTAGTAACATTTCAACTATTACTTCATTGCTATGATAAGCAAGCCCAAGGATGACTTTATAGACCTGGCAAATTTGGTGAAAGCATAATGGGAAAAGCATCAGATTTTGTTACTCAGAAGGCTGCAGTGAGACATGAGTACCAGAAGCCGGTGTAGCCTTATTATGGAAGCTCTTCAGAAACCACAATAAAATAGGGAGTAGATGGGAAGCATTTCTAGAAATTAAAGTCAAAGGATTTCGAACAACATGTGTTTATTAATGAGCTTGAAACTGGTGGTAACAGAGCAGCAGAGGATGTGGGCTGTAAAACCAATTATAAATGTTGGGTTTTAGTGACCTTATAGCAGTTCCAGATATAACTCAAAGCAATCAAATAGGGAAAAGATGAATTTTTGCAGATTGATGTACAAACACAGCAGCTGCCAGGTGATCTGTAATTGGGATCACAGCTGGATGTGTCACATCTACACACCTGTGTAAGGGAATTGATTCTCCTGCAAGAACTGCTTGATCCTCCATTTCTGTGGATGGAGCTGTGCCTCAGGTGAAGCTGAAGGAAGAGCTTTGTGTCCTCAGTGTTCCCCTGAGGAATTTTTTTTGTTTTTCCAGGCCCTGGCCCTCTCTGCACAGTGCACAGGGTGCTCCTGTATTTGCTGCTCGGGCAAGGCCTTGGGCCAGGGCTTGAGCAAACAAACCACCAGTGTTCATACAAAACTAAGCATTTAAAATTCTCTGTTCAATGCAGCTAGTTCAAATTTCCAGATTTTCTTTGTGAGAACCACAGTTCTTGGGGAAAACACTGGGATTTTAAGATTATCATCTTAAATTATCTTAAAAATCCTGTTTTGAATTACTCATATACATATACACACACACATACATATATCTGCTCAAAATGCTGATTGATAGAAACAAATGTGTGAAAATATCACCATTCTGCTATTAAATGCTTCCTGCCTCTCTAGAGGATCTGAGCATAGAACTTCTCCTTGATTCCAGGTGTGCTACAAGAGGTTTTCATATATAGAGTTTAGATGCAAAGCTTTAGGCATTATGAGAATAATGCTTCTATTGTTGAGGAAAGGCAGTTTGTACCTATCTGTAAACACCAGGTAAGAAAAGAAAAGCAGTTGAGGAAGTGTGAATGAACTCATTGTAATTATAAATGAGGACATTGCCAGAGTAGAGAGGAGCTGTGAAGAGAGGGATAGTCATGAATGGGGCTCTAAGCAAAGGCTTTCACTATCTTGGGTATTCTCCAGAATAATGAAATCTCTAGAAAATGAGGAGATTGAAACATAGTGGAACTGCACTGGTGTAGCAAACAGTGTTCACTCTAATTACTAATCAGTTTTTTTTTGAAATCACAATATGTTTGACTCAAGTGACAGCAGATATTTGCCTGTTGTTTGCTTTTAGAACAACAGATCCACCTGGGGTTGGAGTTTGCCTGACATCCAGGATAGAATGGCTTGTGGGACCTTTCAGGTGGATTAGCCCTGCTACATGAACAAGGAATGCCTAGGAATTGCCTTGGTGCTTATGTTGCTACAGCCAGGATCAAACATTCTTCCTTAGTTTTATGAGTATTGTCTAAAGTTGAAAAATAATTCACTGGGGACACACATGACAAAAGAAAAAAAAACCTCCAACCAAAGACTGAACCCTGTCATGCACATTAGCAGTTCTCAACCACATCTGCTGCTTTAATAGTCTTTGTCAAACTACTTCTTCCTTGCTTTTCTTCAGAACTGTTTGTCATTAAACACAGGGTTTCTTCTTCCAGAAAACAGCATAGAAAGTTCATGACTTGTATTTTGCAAGTGGATACCAATTATTCAAGGCAGTGTGGTTTAAAAATGGTTTTTATGAATAAATTAATAAAGGCTACATCACCTGGTACTGTTAAAATAAGCAGTGATCATTCTGCTGAACCAAGAAATCTGGTTTTTGAAAAATAAATAGCTCCAGCATTTCAACTAAATTTTTTTGTCATAGGTTTGAACATTTTCATTTTCTTTGTTAACAGGAAATCTTTTCACATGTGCTCATCTTAACTATTAAAATTCTGTAGCTGTTTCTCATTACAGTTTTTCTACCCCGTTTTGTTTTCTAAACTGTAGCATTAGCTCCCTGTATCAAGTCCTCTTTCTCTGTCCCTCAGAGATGAACAACATCAGTGATAGCTGGTCATCATTAAGAAACAAAATGAAACTGGTTTTATGGGCTTGTACCTTGCATGGTTATGCAGAACAAACTTAATATTCCACAAAACAACACTTTCTGCCTTCTTTTGTAAAGATAAAATGTTCTTTGTTTCCTACTGCGTTGTGATCCTGACAAGAGCATCATAAAGACTTCAGTTGTCTTTTTTGGCAAAATCAGAAGGGATTCAATCAGAAGGGATTCAGTCAAACCAGCCTCCTAAAGAAGTTATGGTGGGGTTTTGTTCATTTGTGGTTTGCTGGTTTGTTTTTTTTTCTTTTATTCTGTTTCTAAATTGCTCCTGGGTTTAAGGCCATGCATCTGATCCTGCCAATTTTACCTTTCCCAGAGCTGGGAGCAGCGAGGCCTGTGCTGCTCCTTGGGGACTGCAGCTGGGCTTTGTGCAGGACTTGCTGAGCAGAAATCTGTTGCATAGGCTTGGCGTTTGTCAGTCCCCCAAGGACATCCCTCCCCCTCCCCATGTGCTGATAAGTATTCTGTCTTTTCCTTTGATCCTCTGATGAAAAGTGCATGCTTCATCTCCGACTTGTGAGTGATGTTTCTTTCTCTTTTTTCTCTCTCCTTGTCTTAATTTCCTGACTTCTCTCCCGCTCCTTTCCCTTTATTCTCTCCCCTTTGTTTCTGATGCAGAGATGAAGATTGTTGGGTGTAAGTTTCTGCTTTTCTGTGTAATATCTGCTTTTTGCTTGCTTTTTTTCCATTTTCATACCTTCCATGGAATGTTGGGATTGGTAAAGACAGCGAATCATAACATCACAGGGAAATTTTGGTAACAGGGAGGTGGAGACTTTGTCTCTCTTCATACCACAGGGTTTCAGGCAAATTTAGTAACTGTGACAGGCAAATCAGTGAGAAACAGGTGAGAAACATCTCAGCATCTGTTCAGTCAGTGAGCACAAAGTCATGGCAAAAATACATTAAGGAAAGGACGTGGTAAAATCCATCAGCCATTCTCAGAATGTTCATGGCAAGAGTGTTAAAGAGACCAAAAGACATAATTATGTCATAATTATCGCTGAAAAATGTCTACAGAGAGAATTAAAAGTATTATTGTCATAAATAAATTTGTGGAAATGGAAAGTTGGAGGAGACAAAAAGCATTAAAAAACAACTTCCTGCTACTGAAAGGCAACTATTCCAGGGAAATCACTGCATTTAAAAAGGGCATTGTATAAATTCTTTTCTATACATGCAAGTCAAACAGTGGGTAGCAAATAACATAATAAGTATTGCTTGTCCCTTTTCTTTGGAACAATTGTGTTCTGCTCAGTGAAAGCTGGAGAAGCACACAAACTTGCATAATGTTCTCTTTAGAGAAAAAAAGCTAATTTAATTTTCCATACAGGCAGTAGATAAAAGCTTTGTTTCCCCTTGCTGCTGTAATATTGCTCACAATTATGTTAATAGTTGCTCACTGTAACTATTTCAAGAACTAGGCCTTTAAAAAAGCTGCTGTCTGACTGGTGAGGGGACAGAGAAATGAGCTGCTGAAATGGTTGGAATGTGATCCCCAGAGTGTGGGACAGTGCCAGGAATGCATTGGGAATATGGAGGGGCTTCACAGGGCTGTCAGAGGGGCTGTCACTGCTAAAGCCAGGGAAAATCACCCAGTGGGAGGATGAGATTGGGAACAAGTCCCAAGGGGCAGCCAGAAAGCAGGACAGGGGTGCTGGAGACCCTTCCCCCTGAGCCTTGGCCAGTTTGTCCTTGTCCCTTTGGTGTGGAAGAGCGCTGGGATGAGCACAAAGCGGCTTCTGTCAGCCTCAGCTGGGCTGAAGTCCCTGCCCTTCCCAGGGAGCTGTGCTTGCACTGGGAGGCAGCTGCAGCTCCAGGAGAGGGGGGAGTTGTGCTCTTTGGGATCAGGGTCTCATCACTGGCTCCCACCGAAGCTGCAGCTTCCAGGGAAGAGCCATCCAGAGAGGGAATGTCTGGGATGAGTGAGAGTCTCGGGCAGGAAGCAGAGCAATTCCCCTGCAAAGAGCCTGGCCCAATGCAGCCAGAACACGTGACAACACTGCCCATGAACAGAAACCCTCTACACTTTATACTTTGCTTCAAAGCTTCTCCTTGCTGGCCCAAGTCCTCAGTTTGAGCTGCTGTAACTTGGCTCAGGTCAGGGGGTGATGCTGATTTGCTCTGGTTGTTCATTGATAGATGGCACATAAATGCACAGGTTTGGGTTTTCTTCTGAAGCTGTTGTGAAGCCACTCTGATTATCCTTCTTGCCCATTCACTCTTCTGTGAAATGCCACTATTTTTGAAGAGATGCCAGACTCAGGGGTGTTGGAGAGTCCAGCAGACAGTGCATCACAGTGTGGAAGCCGAGGTGAATAGGACCAGCTCAGCAATTTGTTAAGTATAGACCTAAACACGAATATTTAGATTTTTTTTTTTGTACCTTGGCTGCCTAAATTGTAAAAGACTAAACTTTCAGCTTAAAAAGTCCAGTATTTTTTTTTTAGTAAGTCATAGCTATTTTACTAAGTTAGTTGAAACTGCACCTACACGTGCAGACTGATGGGAGCTGCCACTTTTCCCCAGCTTACAGGGATCTATTACATGTCCACAAAGTCCCAAAACATTGACAGCTCAGGCAAAAAAAAAAAAGTTTTTAGAATTGAGTTATCAGAAATTTGTCTGTTTCTCCTGTAGAAACTTCTGTGAATTTTGTACCCTTTTTTGATACAGTGTTCTCCTGCACAAAACAGGGACCATTCCTGCCCTCAGAGTCCAAAATCTTTAGGATCCCTGAATAAAAAGTGTTTGATTGCATGCAGAGAGTTCCTGTAAATTGTTACTGCTCTGCAGGACAAGCAACTGGTCAGTCTTCCAGTGGAAATTCTACACACCCTGTCAGGATAAACTCCCATTTCTTCTGCTGCAGACCAGACAAGGAGTGGCTCTGGGGCTGCTTCAGGTTGATAAGTCTTGAAAATTATAAATAACTATTTGGAAGTCTTCCAGTACATTCCTTTATGCTGCAAATGCAAAATCAATATTTGGCTCGTGTAGCCTTTTCCTCCACTCCCTTTTGCCCCCATTACCATTAAAATAGTTTCAGGTGGTATGAGAAAGGATTTCCTTTCAATACAAGTGAACCTCCCCAAGCTATACTTGATTTATAATTTAAACAGCTGTACATTGGACATTAGGCTTTGTAAATAGGTTAAAACTGACAAACAAAACAAAACCCCCAAAAAGATGAAGGGAGTTGATAAAGGAAGAGCCCCATAACACGTCAGAAAATGATTTTTTGTTATGTATTATTGTGGAAAATACTGTCTTTCAAGGCATTTGGAATTCATGTCAGTAACCATGTATATAAAAATAGCATGGATAATGCTAAAAAGAAGTTTACTTTTGTTTTTAACTGGGAAACAATTGTAGAGAGATGGGCTTTGAAACAAATACCATTCTGTAAACTCTTGTGGGGTTTTCAGTTCATCCCAGCACAGAGACCTCAGTTTAAAATGACATCAGCAGGCTTTGCTCTATAAATACCAGTGGCCCACTGGCCTTGTAGCACTTTTTATTTCTATTCAGATGGGAAGGCACAGCTCACCCAGATTTTTGCTCTGTGCTGCTGTTTGGGAAGGCCTGAGGCCTCTGTGGTCCAAGCTGAGGTACCAGCCTGGTTTTGCCCCAAAATGCAGGATTTGCTGTCACAAGCACAGGGCTGTTCATGCAGCCATTTGCAGGAACAGTCTGATGTCTTCAATCAGTTCATTTTTTATCTCTTTTTCTCTTTCTGATGGAATTAATACGGGCAAAGCCTTGTGTGCCCAGATTCCTGCCTTGGCACTCCCTGTCAGTGCAGGCTGGAGCTGCCCAGGCTCCTCCTGGCCCTGCTGATGCCCCTGGGGAGGAGGCACTGGCAGCTGCCCCTGCGTGCCCAGCTCCAGGCAGGGCTGGCTGTTCTCTCTGGCAGACATTGCAATAAACTGCTCTGTGCTCCAGCATTTGCACTGGGTTCCCTGCAGCCCATTGGGGTAGCAGAGCTCAAATCCCTCAAAACTACAAGCAAATGGAGGGAAAAAATAAAGGATTGGGAGGCCTCAGGTCAAGTGGTATGTTGGGAAAAGGAGATTGCTCCTTGTAGGAAGGTGATTTTTACCAAAATAATCACCATACCTGAAGGTTAAATGCTTTTTGTCTTTGTTAGATGCATTTACTTCCTATTTTTACTGTGTGTAGTGATTTGTTTCTATTTTTTAAGATCCAATAGACTATTTTTACAAGAGAAGATGCACTGTTATACTTCACTGTAATACTTTTTCCCATCTTTTCCCTTAATTTTTATGCAAATCCACTGGTTTTAAGATCCCTCAACGCCCCACCCCAAAGGCATTTTTTTTTAATTAGTGGAGTAATATCCCTCCTGTTAAGCTTAATAGAAGATAAGATGCTATATATAACCAAATGCTGCCCTTAATTTAGGCTGGAAAATGATTTGCTATCTGACATTAGACTTTGTGTAGCCAGACTGCCTTCCAGAAAAGAGGTCATAAGCAGGGAGCTCCAAAATAATAATTATAGTGAATACCATTAATTTCTATTAAGATTTACAGCATACAAATTGAAACTTTTTTCCTAATGGTGCAAACCACTGAGAAAAAGGGATGGAGTCTGTTAAGCAGGAGGATTTTCAAAACAAAAGGCCCAGCTTAAACCATATTTTGTGATGAGTTTATTTCCCTGCAATCCCTATAATCAGGATAGAGGTAACTCAGCTTGGTTTTGAACCCCAAGATAATTTTCTCTTATTGTGACCCGTGGATTGTTGCATTTGATGGCTGTGCTTGGATGAGCAAAACCAGATCAAATATCCAGGGTCTTTGACCAGGCTCTTGCTGTCATCTTTTCTCTTGAATGACCCCTGGCAGCTCAGCCTCTGGCTGGGAGGTGTTCCCAGCACTGAACCTGCAGGCCAGGGAGGCTCATGGCAAAAGGAGCACGTTCTGCACACAGATTCCCATTCACAGGATGTTCCTAGTGGGAAGCATTGACTGGCAGCCACAGAGCTGGATTTTCCATGCTGAAAGCCTTGTACTTATCTCCAGAAATAAAACTGAAAGTAAAGGCAGGACTGAAAGCTTCCATTGTTTGTCCCTACAGTTGATTAAGGAACAAGTTCTGTGGGGTTATAGTCTTGAGGAAGAATTTGAAGTGCTGCTTTGAGGGGCACAAAAGGATGTCCCTCAGTGCCTGAAAGCAAATGCTGCCTTCTTTCATTGTGCTTCTGATTAATACACAGATTTAACTGTGTCAGCTTCTCCAAGTGGAAGAAGTCAGACACTGAAGGAGTCTCTGCTTTGCTGGATAACCATTCCATTACTTTGTTATGTAGTGACTGGAGGTTGATAACAAAATACTTGCCTTGAAAGGGTTTAAATTTTTATTTTAATTTTTTTGGTATTTTTATATATTGCCCTTTAGTATGTTTGCCTTTCTGGCAAGTAGATTTAAAAAAGTGTGAACCATCATAAAATGGTGACAGCAACTAAATCTTACAGAAAAATAGGTGTTACCTACTGTCCTTTTGGTGTAGGCCTTAGAATTGACCACTTATGTTTTGAAAGCAGTTTCCCAAATCAGATTCTAAAATAAAACCAAACCAAGTGAGCTAGAGTCTCTGAAATTCAGGATAACAAGATGCTGAGACACAAGCATTTCTATTTCTGAATATAGTCATTTGGTCTGAAAGCTCCTGAAAATGACGTAGTGAGAAGCTGGCAAGTGTCCACACTGCCTGCTTTCATATAGCCATGCATATGGATACCAGAGGCCAGCCAGAAATCTAGCAAAAATTACATTTATAATTCCTTCTTAATCCATCTGAACTGAATTGTGACCAGTTTCCCAAAAAGGCTGCTTTTATTTTGCTGTTATGATAAAAGGAAATTATGAAAATATAGAAAATCCTTGGAGGACTAACTGAATATAATGTTATGCTGATCGTCACAAAACCACTTATTTTTCTTAAAATATATATGAAATAGGAAGTCTGAAGCTAGGGATGTTTTGTCAGGCTTAGCCTGACACTTCCAGTTCAGCTAACAAGGCAAAGTACAGGAGCAAGAGGTTTTTTTCCCTTCCCCACTTACACAATTGGAGCCAGTGTTGATCCTGAGTTCACATTATTAAAGGCATTACTAACAATGGTCTGATTTGATGCACTGATATTAAACTGTTCATCCTTATTAACAATTAACTTGCTGCTTGGAATGATTTGGGCATCAGCATCGTCTTGCAGAACACAGAAAATGATTTGCACAATGGAACTGGGACGGCCCCGGGGTCCCTGTGGAGTTTAAGGCTGTGGCTCCGCTCTGTCCCTGCAGGTGACATCCGGAATGACCTGTACCTGACCCTGGAGAAGGGGGACTTCGAAAGGGGGGGCAAAAGTGTGCAGAAGAACATCGAGGTGACCATGTACGTGCTCTACGCCGATGGAGAAATCCTGAAGGTAAGTGCTCCTTTCCCTGGGAGCCCCAGGGTCTGCTCCAGGGACACAGCCTCCTGTTCCAGAATCTCTGATGCAAGGGAAGAGCTAAAATCAAACTGGCTCTCTCTCTCTTTTTTTTTATTGTGAAGTTTGTAAGCTCTATGTTATGGTCAGTTATAAATTTGTAAGGATTTGGAGCACTTCCCTTATATGGGGGTAGAGGACTTGGAAAAAACACTCATAAACTGAAAAGCCTGTGTGATTTCCAAATGTGATGTCAGTGGCTAAAGTAAAAAAATGTAGAGTAACTGTAATCAGAACTGAGGACTATATGGCATATCTAAAGTTAAATAAAGTGTGTCATACAGCACGATGAAATGGGATTCCAAGGGAGACTTCTAAATCTGAGTTGTTGAGTTACAGTACTGAATGTAGTTCTGGAAAATAACTTTGAATAAAATTTCACCCTGGATTGGCTCCTTTCCAGCTGGGGATGGGGATTGTTTGTTTCCTGTTTTACCTCCTCTGTTCTTTTAGTTTTATTGAGGAGAAGGAGGTGGGTGGGAGGTTGTGAATATAGAGAAGTAAACAGGAAGTATTTCAGCATGAGCAGCTATCAGAAATAACTCCCCCCTACCTTTTCTTTTACCTCCACTGCAATAAAATGGGCTTTGTAGCCATTACTGGGGAGAGTCTAAACACCTAAAAGTGTTTGTGTACCAAACACATTGCCACAATATTCTGGTTTTAATTGAAAGGAGAACTTTTATCAGTACAACTGCTTGTGGTTTCATTAAAAGTAAAGTGTATTTCTTGTAAGGAACTCATTTGTGCTCAGAGCTGCTGCAGGAAGATCAGAGTCCTTTTCTGCTCAACTGCCTAAGCTTTTCAAACTGAGTGGCAAATTTTTAATCATCAGCTGATTTCACAGAGTCTGCTGAGGACTAAGAGTGGTCCCTCAAACTGCAATATCTGCATCTTCAAATGCTAATGTACACAATGGTGGCCAATTATACCATAGCAGTGCCTAATGATGACATACAAAAGCCAAATAATTTCTAGACGTTATCAGTCTTAACTTCGGTGATTTTGGTTGGAATGGTCATTCACAGAGATGAAGTTGGTTTTTCTTGTCTTTGCCTGGTGTTACTATTGTAAAGTGCAGCAGGGATTTACATGGGAGAGTGGGACAGGCAAGGCACAAACACTGTAAAGGGTCAGTCCAATTAGAAAAAAAATCAGGTGAACAGATTGTCCTGAGAAGTTGTGGCTGCCCCATCCCTGGAAGTGCTCAAGGCCAGGTTGGATGGAACTCTGAGTGACCTGGTCTGGTGGAAGCTGCCCCTGCCCATGGCACAGGGTTGGAACAAGATGAACTTTAAAGTCTTTTCCAACCCAAAGCATTCTAGGATTTGCCATAAAGGAGAGACTTTATTTATTAAGGATATTTGTGGGGTTTTAAAATTTAAGCCACATACTTTAAAGAAACTCTTTGTCCCAGCTTTTATGGTATTGCTCCTCTGTATGGTTGCAGTCAAAGCAGCAAAGACACTTGGTTTGTGTGAAGGAGATATTTGGTTCCTGGTGTTTCATGGTGCCTGTGAATGTGGGTATAACACTGAGAGTTCAGCTGCTGCCCCTGGAGCACTGCTGCTCCTGGCTGGAACACCCCTCCACTATTCCTGCCCCACGGCCTCTCTGCAGCAGAGCTGCCAACAGAGACAGCGGGTGCAGAGCTACACAGGACAGGGGGAAATGGCCTGAGTTCTCATCTGGTATTAGAGTAAAATCCCTAAACTTTTCCCAACCAGCAGCAAAATCCAAATCTGAATTGTGCCTTTGTGAAGCCTTTAGCAGAACCATGCACAGCATTAATGAGAATTTTCTCAGCTCCTCATTGCTGCTGAATGGATCTTGATCCAGAAATAGTCCTATTGAAAGAAGTGAAATTACCTCCAGAATGTAGTGCTGTTCAAAAGGCAAAAGGAGTATTTCATTTTCAAAATGGTCTTACTCAATTGTTAGTATCTTTCAATATAGTCTGAAAAATTAAAAAAAAAAAAAAATCCCTTGACACATTTCTCACTTCTTTCTTCTTTCTGTTCCAGTAGCAGCAATAACCTATGAATTGCAAGGCACACCTTTAACAATGGATATTTCCTGAGAGTTTTTTCTAGTTTAGCTTCCTTTCCCTGCCTCTGCCCTCTAATCCCCCTGCATATTTGGGTCTCAGGGTCACCAGGTGTCTGGAGATTAGTTTGATGTTTGTATTTTGCAGATCACAATTCAAAATTAAAGATTTACCAGTCTGCCCTCCTCAGACTATAGACAGTAGTATAACTGCATGGGAACTAAGTTAACAACCAGAAAGAGAGATTATTCATTTATTTGAAGTTCATACCATGAAACTGCATTCAAAGATTGGTCATTTGCCAGGTGGCTTCTTGAAGGCACATAAAAAAGCTCACATTAAAATTTGAATTTTTTCTGTACCTTGCAGAGGAAATAGAAATACTGTTTTGTGCCTAGTGGAGAATGGGGTTTTGGAGTTGCTGTGTTGAAGCCCAACCAGTTCCCCTTGTGACAAAACAGAACTGGGCTCTTACTGGTGTTCTGGGTTGCAGTACTGGCACTGCTCTCTATTAACCTGTTGTTCTCTGCAACACTTAATTCTTGTTGCTGTATTAAAAAAATGTGGGGTTGTGGCTCATCCCATGTGGTTGCTGAGGATTATTTGAGAGGACTGAGTTGTGTGAATTCAGCCTTCAGTCACTCAGTTTGGATCAGAGCCTTTGCAGTGAGTCTCTGTCCTGGTAGGCTGTCCTTGCACTGAATCCCAGAATTCCAGAGAGCTTCTCTTCCCTTTTGGGCTCCTTCACAAATTCTTAACTTTCTCAAAGGCAGCAAATTATTGTCAAAGGTTGAACTAACTGGGTCTGGTTAATGGGATATTCTTGACTGGGTAGTCAGATGATTATAGATTTAAAAAAACAACATTTCTGGTATTTTATAGGGGTAGAATTTAGGGGAATGACCAGTGGTTCTGCTTGTCATCATACTTTTCCCTGCAGGGTTTCTACATAAGAATTTATATTGCATGTATTGTTATGGGTCTGCTTAGCTTCTGTTTCTTCCTGGATTCATTATCCTTGGAGATGCTAAAAGTGAAGAATCTCCAAGCTGACTTTTTTTCTGCTTGGTTTTATGAGATGCTATGTCTTCTGGATCTCTTTATAAGTGCAGGGTCTAGAGCCTGGGTTAGTGCTGATATATAAAAAATGTGCTTCCTGCTCCACGTCTTCATCACAAAGGAGCTTTTACTGTCCTTATTTCAGAACTTCAAAATTTATCCTATTTTCCTTCACTTGTATTCTAAGGATTTTTCTATTTTCTAAACAATATCAGTTCGTATTTTTCTTCATCTGTCTTTTATGAATACATATATTGGACAAGATCCCTGAATTTGTTATATATGAAGGCAGAAACTTAAATCAATTATATTTTTAGGTGATGAGTATTACACACAAATTCTTTGCTTACCACTGAGGAAGTAACTTGATCAGAATTTTTGGGGATACTTGGTGAGGCTGGGTGGTTGTAGTTTTGAAAGATGAACATTTCTAAAGAGCCTGGAAAGATCAGTTATCATTTCTGAACTGAGATACTGGAGCAGAGCTCTGGTTAAAGGATCTTTTCAGAGAAGGCTAATATGACAAGAGATGGTTCTACTGTGTCCTGTTTTTTGGAGTCCATTTTATATATCTGGACTTAGGTGCTTATTGTATCTATTCAGTGCTTGATGGAAAACTTAGCTTAAATAATAACTTGAGATACTGGGATTCACCTGGTATCACAGGTCTCCTAGCTCACCCTTTGACCCAACACACAGCCTGAAGATCTCCTAAAGAATTTCATATTTCATTGTGTCTGAATTCCTGCTTCTGACTCTTCTTTTATGTCTACAGAAAGCCATGAATTATATAAAGGTTATCACTGGGTAATAAAATGACTCATGGGTGGTGATGTGATGCCTTTCATGCTGGATTGTTTCCTTTTGTGGCAGGACTGCATCAGCCTGGGCTCGGGGGAGCCGAGCAGGAGCGCCTACCACTCCTTTGTGCTGTACCACAACAACAGCCCTCGCTGGGGCGAGATCATCAAGCTGCCCATCCCCATCGACCGCTTCCGGGGCTCCCACCTGCGCTTCGAGTTCCGCCACTGCTCCAGTGAGTGCCCCTGCCCGGGCAAATCCAAAGGCTCCTTGCATTGCCAGTTTAAATCTGGATGAGGCCATCACTGGGTGCAAAGCAGGAAAGAGAGGCCAGCCTGAAATACAGTGAAGGGGCAGCTGAGCAGCCTTTTGCTGAATTTATCACACAGGGCACTAAAAACATGGTGAATGATCAGTGCAGGGCAAAGCACTTTGTAGATGTTTGTCCCTGCTGTTCTTTTGTTGTGTTTTTCTGTAGAATGTTTTCTTTGGAGGATAAACAGTTTAGATTTTGCTGTTTGGCATATCTGTGTTTGATTTGAAGCTTGTCAGTCCTTTACACAGAATTAGAAAAAAAGAAATTAGAATTAGAAAAGTTGTTTGTTCTGTAAGCTGCTTATTTTCTTTTAGGCATGTGGAGAAGTTGGTGAGTAATCTTGTGTATATTGACACGGTATGTACAAAGACAATTCCTTCTTTCTATCTCTTGCTGCAGCAAAAGACAAGGGAGAAAAGAAGCTCTTTGGTTTTGCATTCACCCCACTGATGAGAGATGATGGCACGACCTTGTCAGATGATATCCATGAGCTTTATGTTTATAAGGTACCAGATCTCTGCAGACTTTTCACTGCTCATCTCTACTCCATTACTTAAATGAGTAATGGTCATTACATTATCCTTTTCCCCCTTATTAGAAGTGTGTGAGGAACAGATTAATAGTAGTTTCAAAATTTTATACATTCAAAATCACATGGTTTGGATAGAACCTTCTATTCTAGGTGCAGCTCACCTTTTCCATCCAGATGATGATGATTTATCTGCTGTTAATCCCATCCATTTTGACTTCAAGCATGCTGGTGTTCATGAGCATTCAGCACTTCTACCAGCCTAAGGCATTGCTCTGTGCCTTTGTAAGATGACATTGTGCTGGACTCAAATGCCTCATGCTGCAGTGCCACAGCTTGGCAGCCCTGCAGCAAGAGATTTGGGCTTTGGGGTTTTTCCTTCCTGCTGATTCACCTGGGTTTATTTGTTCAGTACACTTTTCAGGCAGCAGCATTTAGTTTACAGCTGGAAGAACTGGTGATTTCTAAGGAGGCAGTGGTTGGAGACCACTCTGTAGAGCTGGGTGTGCTCTGGGCATGTCCAGGCCCCAAAGCACAGCTTTTCCTTAGAAGCGTTGGTGTGCACCCCCAAAAATCCCAACACAAGCACTGCTGGGCAACTGCTGACAGGCTGTGGGTGTGTGTGATGAGATGGGCAAGGTACAGCTCTGTCCCTTGTGCTGTCCCCGCAGTGTGATGAGAACAGCACGTTCAACAACCACGCGCTGTACCTGGGGCTGCCCTGCTGCAAGGAGGATTACAACGGCTGCCCCAACATCCCCTCCAGCCTCATCTTCCAGCGCAGCACCAAAGAGACCTTCTCAGTCTCCACACAGCTCTCTTCTACCAAACTGACCCAGAATGGTGAGTTGCTGATCCCTCAGAACTGCCCAAGGCAGAAGGAATTAGGAAAGAGAGCAAAAATGTCGCTGTTAGCACTTCTGCATAATCCGAAGTTTGTTTTGTTTGGCTCTTACAGAGTTGCCAAGTAAATAAGGTTTTTTTACAGCAATGTCCCTAAAGCACAGGCAGACAGGAGTGGATTGTCCACAGTGCAGTGTCAAGTCACACAGTGCTTTTTAAAGCACTTTATCATTCCTCCATTCCTTTCTACATTAGCAGGATTGACTCACTCCATATTGTCCTTGTTTTCCATGATATTTATATATAAATATATATATGTCATTTCCCAAAAAGTGTGGACTGCAACAAGAGGTGGAGTGCAACGTGATGAAACTCTGGTGGGTCTGGGGTTGCCATTCTTCCCTCTGTGTGTGGTTCTAGCTCTTCCTCCCTCTCTCTGCAGTGGATCTGCTTGCCCTGCTCAAATGGAAGGCTTACCCAGATCGAGTGATGGATATTCTGGGAAGACTGAGACATGTCAGCGGCGAGGAGATTGTTAAGGTACTCCATGAAATAACAGCCTTTGGATATATCTGTGACAGCCAGTGAGTTCAGACCTGCAGGGCTCTTCTGAATGCTCCCTCTTACTGTGCCTGTGTATGAATTGGGATTTTATTATGATGTGAAACTGGACAAGAAGATACACTTGAGAAATTAGTGCACAGTCAGTCTGTGGGATCAAAGCAGAGCTAATCCTTAGTCCAATTCCCTCAGCCACATGTGCTGGGTCCTCAGCACCAGTAGTTCCAGTCTGCAGCCCCACACAGCTGCTGGTGCAGACACAGCCACTGGCAGGGGCTCTCTGGTGCATCCAGCCAGCAGTGAGCCCGTTTTCTGTCTGCCAGCTCATCATTTCACCAGGTTTTGTAACCACTGTTGCTCTACATGACAATCTTTGTGTGGCCTGACCTTCCTTAGGTCCCAGGAACTTCCAACTGCATTTGAATACTTGTGGTCTCAGCTAATTCAAGATATGCCTCTGATAACCTTAGGTGTGCTGGGAAACTCTCCCTAGGATTTATTTCTAGAAATCTGGAAGCAAAAGCTGATTTCTAACACAATCAACCAAGGAGAAGAAATTGAAGACAAATCCCATCACTTAATAAGTAGTTAATCATTAAAGCCACTTCAGTGTAAATCATTTGAGTGTTGCCATATCTGGAATGTTGCCCTTCGTGATAACTCAGCAACAGTAACAGGGGAGCACAATTCCCATTTATATAGGAATTCTTCAAGAATGTCGTGTTTTGTACACTTTGTTTGTAGGCCAGTACAAGTATCTAGTTTTTAAAGAGAGAAAAAGAAAGATATGGAATGAATTATTTCATGGGGAGAAGTAACTGATTCTCTCCATAAATCAGCCATCATTTGGGATATGAAGAACAGAATGTAATAATTCAGAAAAAAAAGACATTTTATCATTTCAGGGACTTCATAAATTGTTGTAATTTATTTCTTATTGTCTACATCAGAAATTTAAGTAGAAGAGATTAAAAAATCATGAGAGAATGTGCAGTTAACGATTTTCAGCATTCTCCCTCACACTCATCCCTTTGGAGACTGTGCTTTCAGAAGGAAAATCACTGAACTGTCAGTGCTCAACAAGCTGTGGAGTTAAGGGTGAAAGAAGCAATTGGCAACATGTAACTTACCCCAATTAATGCTTGTTAGAAAAGCTTTACTTTCTGTCATATAACAAAAGTTTCAATATTAAATTCAGTGTACTGCCCAGCCTCAGATTTGATGTGGCACAGTGCCTGAGACTCCAGTGGTTTGAGAATGAGAGGGAGTTGTTCTGCTGCTGGTGTTAGGCAGCACTTCCAGTCAGCTTAACGTGAGAGTACTCAGTCAAAACTAGAAATCAGGCATAAAATATATATTTCTTCTTTTTTGTTTTTCTATCATTTTTGTTTGAAAATATTCTTTGCAAAGAGAAACATTTTTCTTAGTAAAAACATATTAAAATCTGTCACATGTGGGTGAACCTAAAGTGATTTGTCCTTGGCAAGTGTTTCACAAAGATATTAACATATATGAACTAATTAAAGCAGGGGAGAAATAACTTTTCAAATACAATTTAAGCTGAAATTCTTTGTTCATGTCATTTTAGTTCCTACAAGATATTCTGGACACGTTGTTTGTAGTTTTGGATGACAACACAGAAAAGTATGGTCTGTTGGTCTTTCAGTCTCTGGTAAGCTGCTGGATTGTTATTTATCTCACACTCAGTGAGTTTTAAATTTCTTATGATCATGTTGCTAGTATTGTGCTTCCCTCAAATATGAAATGCTCAGCTGGATCCAGCCATGTTTTCTGTAATGCTCTTGGGTGAGGAGGGCAGGCTGACCTCAGCACATCCAGGGCAGCAGCATTTGCTCCCAGGCTGGAGAAGCAAACAGTGATACCTGATAACACAGCTGTGGCTGCTTAAAGCAGCTCATGTGTTTGAATGCTCCTCACCTTGGGTAACTTGTTTTACACACTTGGCAGCAATGTGCAATTCCTTGAGCTTGGGTTCCCTTTCCCAGGTGTTCATCATCAACCTGCTCCGTGACAGCAAGTACTTCCACTTCCGCCCCGTGATGGACACCTACATCCAGAAGCACTTTGCAGGAGCTCTGGCTTACAAGTAGGTCTTGTGTCCCTGCCCCTGAGAGGTGGCATCACCAAGCTTGGGAATGGTGGCACCCCCAGGATCACAACTTCCTGGCAGCAGGGGTCCCCAAAAGTAGAGCTACTCACACAGAAGTTTTCCAGCAGAGCTGTAGGGAAAAGCTGCCAAATGTCACCAGTGGCTGAGGGTGGCCAAACTGGGCATTTCTCTTGCACTTCTGGACTGGCAAATCTTTTTTTTTTAACTGAGGAGACACTCAGCAACAGCTCATTATCAATCTGTACTGATAAGCTACCAAGAGCATATGCATTCCTTGTCTTAAGGATGTTGGGATACACGACTTGTGTGAAAGCTTAGAGTACTAGTTGTAATTGCCTTTTCCAAAGCAGACAAGTATTCATATAAGATGTTCTATTTGGTTACAATTTAATTTCAGTAGATCAGAAATTTAAATTTCACTGTCACTTTGAAGACTTATTTTCTAGTCCTCAAAAGAGTCTTGCAATAAAGAATGAGACAGACTTTTTGAAACAGTAAGTTAGCCTTCAGGGTGCTATTTTTTCTTTCTTTTAGAGCATTGCTTTTGTGTATTTGAGCATATTCTATCTTTGGCCACAGTAAACTATTAAAAACAGCTAAGAATTTCTTTTTATTCTTTTAAGCAATTCACATTTTTCTGTAATTAAAATATAAAAAATACTCTATCAATGGCAGGTAGAAACCCATAGATAATATCCAACACTAGAAGGCACAGTTGTGTTCGGAGGGTAAAATGGTGTTCTGCTTTGTGTTAATTAGCACCTCTTTCAGACAAAACAAATGTTTTTTGGTAGTCTGATGTCTGAAAGAAAACATGGGTTTAATACACCTTTGTAAGTTAGTCCAGATGGTATCATGTACTTAGCAAAAACATATGTAGGTATTCTCTTTGTGATCTCAGTTTCTAAAAGCTTCTTACTGAGATGAGAGCTGGGATTTCTGATTAAAGCAGAAGTATATTTTGGTCTTAGAACCATGCCTTTATCAAAGCTATCTCTCTAATAACATCTTTTTTATGTTCTCTTAGTGTTCCTCATGGTCCAAGTCAATTTCAGAAAAGAAATTATCTTCTGGTTTTGAAACTTAAATAAATGTAAATATTATGTAAATGCAGTATCAAGGATAGCTGTAACTGACCACTGAAATAAAGTGAAATAGGACTGGTTTAGAGATCTCTCCCTCAAATCAAAATGTTTGTTGACTGTCAAAACTGGTGCTGAAGATTCCTCCTCGCTGTTCCCTCAGGGAGCTGATCCGGTGTCTGAAGTGGTACATGGACCGCTCGGCCGAGCTCGTGCGCCAGGACCACATCCAGGAGGCAATGAGAGTAGGTATCCAGGGGAGCACTGCTGTCTGTTCCTCTGGGACCACAGAAGGGCTGGGGAAGCTGTAAATGGAATCAAGGGTAGTGTGCCACTGGCTTCTTATAATTGTTTTACCAGATTTTTTATATATATACATATAGCCACAATTTTATTTTCGTTTTTATTTTCTCTTGTGCAGAAAAAATTGAAAGAATTATGTCCCCTTAAGCCCTTTTGCAACCCTGTGGAGAACTTAAGTGGGACTTAGATCCATGGCCAGTGCAAAAATACTCCACTGATGTAGGCTACACCTTGCCCTCCAAGCAGCAGTAGTTTTGAATGTATCAGGCACAGGTGCTGTGGATCAAAGTCTTTTTCTTCATTTCTCACTGTGACACAGCTCCATTGTGCCACAGGTACTGAAGTTCTGGAGTATTTTAAGCAGCAGATAAATGAGTGTTTAACTGGATGGAAATCCTCTGAAGTATCTCAGGAGCTGACCTATGGTTCTGTGATAGGAGCACGAGGTCCCGGGGAGGCACAGCTGTGAGAAACACCAGGAATGTTTTGGTGCTATTACAGAGAAATCAGAGAATAAATTCACTATAAGAATGGTACACCAGGAAGTCAGTGTGTCAAGTGCATGAATACAGGAAGATGTTTTTCTTTGAGTGAATGCCCACCTGCACCTTCTGCCTCCAAGGGGTTTGCTGTCCCAACACCTGAGTCCAGGCCTTTGAGAACTGGAAGCAGTGGCAGTGATCAGCACTTGGGTTTTGTCACTCGTCAGTACAAAGAGGTGAAACCTCTCCCAGGTGAAGGACACTGCCAATGCCATCCTCTCACTTTCCAGATCCCCTGCTAGGATTCAGATAATACAAGGGCATTTACACCAGTGCTTGCTTTTTCTTTGTAGATATTTACATGCTTAGAAACATCTTCTTTGTAATTTTCAACAACAGATTTATATGGAATGGTAAAAATAGGGCAAAGATGCCTTTTTAAGAAATTATCAACTTTCTCATTCTTTTTTTTTTCCCTATCCTTATCCTTCCTTTTTTCTTTTTTTAATTGCAAAGAAAGCTATTAAAGTTATGAGATGAGAGGAAGATCTCTAGGTGGAATGACTTGGAGGACGTGCCTCTCAAACCACTCATTAGTGCTTTATGCAGTGCAGCAAACAGAGATGTAGGATATTGTCCCTATGTGATCTGCATTTGTTGAAGCTCAAAGCAGTCCTGTTCGGAAACAGCAACAACAGGAATGCTGGAATGTCTTTCAGCAGCTGGGGTTAGTGAAGGCAGTTTGTGGTACATTCTGTCTCGGGCTCCAAGGCAGCTCTTTGCTTCCTGAGGCTCTCAAATGCTGGCCTGGAACATGGCTGTTCCCTCTGGGAGGGAGGTCAGTTTGCAGACCTGGCAGCCCAAGCCTTTCCAAGCACAGGAATTAAAATTACCACCAGAGTTTGTGCAGACCTGACAGCACATCCTCTGCCACCCACACTGCTGTCACATCTTATTCACACAGTTGCCTTTGCAGGTATCTCTTGCAGGCCCAAATCCAGGTCTTTATCTTCTCCTGTTAAAGTGAAGTGATTGATTTCCTTCTTTGTTTCCAGATTTTATTTTGGGCATTTGGAGCGAGTTTGTACCAAAGCCATTATCAATGCTAATGTGTCATTAGTAGTACAAGATTCTACTGTTGGGGATTTCTGGGGTCTTTGATGTGTTCACCACTCTCCTTGCATTAGGAGGTCTCTGACTGAGAAAACAGGGTAGCTCTGTATCCCTTTTTCCCCGAATTAGCTGTTCAGTGTAGTGCCCTAAAGGTGCTGCTGGAACACTCTGCACTCTCATGGCTCCTGGCTGCTCATGTACATTCATGATGGACATGCAGCTGTCTCATAGGATTCGGATTTCTAGCCCTGGCATTAGCAAACAGAGTCCTAGAGGATTTCTAAAATTTATCTCCCTCAAGACTGCTCTTAATTCTCAAAAACTCCTATGCAACTTGGAGGAGCTGTAGCTGAAAGGACATTTCTACCCAGAACATGGCATCGTGCTCCTTTATTGTGCCCTGTACCAAGCTCCACAAAAGCTGCATCCAGGAGCAGCTGCTTGTGCCTCCCAGGGGACCTCTGTAACCAAGTGTCCATGAATGCCTCCACAGCCAGTTTTGCTGTTCCTGAGGAAATAAAAAACATGGGAAGTGTGTCTAGGAAATGCCCTTCCAGCTTCAGTTATCTTCCAGTAGTAGAACCATAGGTGGGTTTTGCCTAGATCAGGGAACCAACAGCAAGGGCTTTTCTCCCTCAGGAGATTTTTCCCTGAGTTTTTATGCTGCTGGTCACAGGGCAGAGGTGCTCACCTGTTATGTGAATGTGCACACAGACCATGTTTGTAAGGGACCTCCTTTAATTTGGCACTGACTTTTTATATTATGCCAAACATCATCGAAGGCTGGGATTTTATCTCAGAGCACTTCTATGCCTTAGGCACAAATGCACATCATTTTTGTGATGCCATAGGTAGCAAGAGCCAAAGTTAGTCCAGGTACTGATTTGTGCTACCAAGATTTGGTTTGTGTTTTTATCATCCCAGCCATGTGTACAAACACAGGGAACTCTTTGGTTCACTGCCTGTGTGGGCTCATGTCTATGCTAAGGAAGTGCAGTGTTTTGAGCTCTGCTATCTCACCTTCCATGGGGAATTATGGAGCTTCACACATAAATGCTCTGAATTCACTGCAAAATGTAATCCTCACATTGAAGCTATGAGCTTTCAGATGAGAATTATGGTTGTGTTCACTGAACCCCTAAAGCAGCTCATACGAGCTCTGCATGGGCTGGGTTTGGTGTTAGCACAGGGAGCCTTGGAGAGCTGACTGGGAACCCACTGGCCTTTGTCTGGAAATGAGGCAGAAACATAGCTGTTATTTCCTGATGAAGTTCTTTGGTGTAAGGAAGCTTCACTGTCAGATGGTTTAGTACAGAAGTACAAATAGTAACTGGTGAAATACCAAAGTTGCCATAATTTCTGGAGGGAAAAAAGGCTGTAGGGGTCAATGGCATTTTGAAATCCTTGATGGCTTTATGAGAAATTTCACATTCCCATTCTATATCTGTAAAGCTGTGGCATTCTAAAACTTACAACATAGCATTGCATACTTGTGCATATTGTGTGGTGGTTCAGTGAGGGACTCCTATGGGTGCAAAAATGTCTCCTGATAGCAAAATTTGTATTTGAATTAACTCCCAGTTTCCCAGCATTGAAGTGAGACAAGAATACTTTCCATGGGATGGAGTGAAATATCTCTAAGGTTTCTGAATCTCCAGCCTGCTGTTTTCCTGTGCTGGGTTTTGAGGATATCATCAAACTGTGCATTATGTCTTCACTTAATCCTGCTTTGCTGGTGAATCCTGTTAAGCACTAAAGGAAGGAGTGAAGTGTGATGTCCCTGATATTTGGTGCATTCTGGTGCTGACAGCTGTGCACAGCCAGTATCAAGGAGGTGTGTGAAGTGTCACTGCTGGTGGGGTGGTGACTTGTTACAGCTGCTCAGAACAATGTGTTTTCTTCATGGTCACTGCTGCCAAATAAATGCAGTTCTAAATAATGCCATTTACAACATTTTGAAAGGAAACAAAACATCTTCAGACACTTCAGTCATTGTGCTAAATCATGAGCAAACCAGAAGTTTCTTACCTTGACCAAAATTTTCCTCAAATTATATAACTCAGTTTTGTCTCTGATGTAAATGCTTACTTTTTCTGTTAGTGGAACATGCAAGTAACAAAGATTATTGGTTGAGAATGGGTACTTGCCTGAGAGTAGCTCTTCCCCAACTGAATTATGTAACTTATAAAACCTGTTTTTCATTCTCCTTTCTAAAGCTTAAGAATTTAGTCATTATGCATGTAGAGTCTTTCCTGGTTCTCTTTACAGCTCCTTTATTTTTCTTTCTCTCTTTTTTTCTGTCTTGATTTCCTTCCTCTTCTGCTCCTTAAGGCCTTGGAATATCTTTTCAAGTTCATTGTCCAATCTCGGATCCTTTACTCCAGAGCTACTTGTGGAATGGAGGAGGAGCAGTTCCGCTCCAGCATCCAGGAGCTTTTCCAGTCCATCAGATTTGTGCTCAGCTTGGACAGCAGGAGCTCTGAGACTCTCATCTTCACACAGGTTTGCTATTTCCTACACTCCCACTGGCAAACTACGAGGCAGCTGCTCCTGGGGTAGGAGGTGTGGGCACATGGGGGTTAAATGCAGGTCAGTGGAGTTCTCCCCCCTAACAAACTGGTGATGCTGGAAAATGAGACACCCATTACTGGTAGTAGCTCTGCACAGGTGAGCTGGACTGGAGGCTCGCTAGGGGGAGGGGACTTCTCACATGAGAATACAATTTTTGCAAAAGTGAACTGCATTTTCAAATCTCTCTCATTCTTATGTCTTATGGTTGTTCTCAAGAATTTCTAAATCCTTCACTATAGTACTTCAAATCAATACTCACAGTCACAGCAGCATCACAGTGAGAAGTTCAACTGATGTATTTGCACTCAGAAACTTAATTCCAGCACGTGCTAAAATTACAGTCAGAATCACGTGCAGCCTGACCACAAACATGTTGTGATGCCCATACTCATATTTAATGCATCATTTTGAATGTGGCCCAGGGGACTTCATGAAGATTCCATGTGGATTGAAGACAATGCTCGAAGTGCGTAAGGATGCTACTGAATTTTGGGTTCAGTTTTAAAGACCACTGTACTCCATTGCATACTCCTGCATTTAAGTTTTAAATGTCAAAGATGCTGTGTTGTGCCTCTGCTCAGGGAACAAAACAATGCAGCACCCAGAGCTCCCTGGTAACGTGAAGGTGGTTTGTAATCACTAATGCAGAATTACAGATGTTTGGAACACCTGCTGTATTTTGCCAAGAGGCAGCTGCTGTGAACATTGCAGCCAAGCAGACTCTGCTGGTTCAGGAAGCTGCCAGTGGAGTGATCTCTTTCTTAAGGAGCTGCTCTGAAAGATTTTGAGAACAGCTGCTCTAATGTTTTATTTAATCACCCATTAGTGGGTATAATAAGATGAGCCAGGAACAAGAGAAATCAGTGCACGGAATTTTGCAGACAAAGTGATGGTGAATGGAAACAACATCTTATGAATGTTTTCCAGTTGTGTTGGTCCCAAATACAGAGGGAGAATCACTTTGAGGATGAGGGATTTTCCCTTTTTCTCTTTGTTTCTCTTTTTAATTTTTTCCTCCTTTCTCTCATTATGCTATTTCTTACTTTGGACTTTTGTAATTTATAAAGCCTGTCCTTGTTGAATCTTTGAAAAGTTTACTTTTTGTTTCCCCCTTGCCACTGTGTTGCCCCCTGATCCCATTGCCCCATAGGCCTCCCAGCCTGGAGGGCAGGCGAGCGGAGCCGGGACAGGTGCCCCACAAAAATGTGGGGGCACAACGAGGCCAACATTTAATTCTGTAAGTAATGATCCCCAAGACTGCTCAAGTGTTTCACTGTGGATGTTCCCAGTTAATCTCTTTTCCCTACCCCCAACACTCTTATCCTGCATATAAACTAGAGTTTGATGTTTAAGTGGCTGGTACATTAAAGCTTGGAGATGTGGAATATTTCCATTATTAATGGAGCAGTTTATGGCATCCATACACCAAAAAGACAGTACTGGGGCTGTACAGAAGATTATGTAAGTCGAATTGTTCAGATGAGCCAAGAATTTGTTTCTTATTTGATTATTAGTTTTGGAAATCTGGACAATTGTTAAATACCCACAGAAATGCTCGAGGCCCTGGCAAACCTCACTTCCCTCACATTTGTCCTCTTCTCCAGGATATTTGAGAGTCCTCAGTATCTCAGTTCTTTCCAGCAATGAGTAAAACTGATTTCCTTCCTCCCAGGCAATTAGTTTGACGTGAGTAATGTTCCAGCGTATTTTAGAGTGTTGTGCAATAATGGACCCTTCAAGGAACTGTTGAAATGATGTCGCCTCAGGACAGCTCCAAATCTTCCTGAAGAGATCCCATGCCTTCCCTTGGATTGCTATGGGTTACAAAGAAATCCTACTGCTTTATAAGTGACAGAAAGTTTTCCTAAACTCCTGTAAGGATTTATTGGGCCAATATTGTAATTTCAGTTGTATTATCCCAAAGATAAAGACAGTGGCTGGATTTGTGGCTGTTTCTGCCTTCCAAGAGTACCAGGAGCTATTGAAATGATTTATACTTATTTATTTTGTTAGTACATTGTAGGTATGTAGAAACAAATAGGTGACAACACCCAGGAGGCCTTGTGGGGGTTTGTGTAATCTGAGTTGATTGTAAGAAAATTAGATTTTGAGAGAGAACGAGTGGAAGAAGAAGGAGGTAAATTTATATTCAGAATAATTTAATGAGCTCTACAGTGTTAGTAGTAAAAATAACTTAGATTTTGCTCAAATACTATTAAATAGATTTCACTGTTGAAGGAAAAAAGACTTGGCAAAGAAGGAGGCTGGGATAATATGGATTAGGAGAGTCATGTCAGTATGGAAGAGATACAGAAATGTTTATGCAATGAGAAAACAAAAAAATCTCAGAGGACAAGGAAATAATGATAGTGGTGAGACTCTGGAAGGGCAAAACTGAACAGAGAGCTGCAGTGAAGTGGTAAATCTGAACTTGTGCAGGAAATCACTGGGGTTTGTGTAGAGAGGTTCAGGAAGGGAGGTGGGAATGGCAGGAAGGGAAGAGTGGAGGTGAGGCTGGTTCAGGAAAGCAACCATCTAGGAATTTAAGTAGTTATAATGAGGAAGCAGGCCTGGAGCTTGACTGGGATGTAGAGGGAGGGAAAATTTTAAAACATTAGAGGTGGTGGCAGTTGTTTGATAGGACCCCAAGTGTGCAGAACTTGAGGATAGGGTAATGCATGAAATTTTCTCGTCTTGTGAAGAAATTAATTGAAAAACAGGAAATGAGACATGCAGAGTTTTTTGTTGTTGCACTTTAAGGAGCACTTTCAAGGATAGCCCCAGCTTACTGGAAATATCTGTTACTGCAAGGATCACATGCACACTCGCATGATGTGATGCCTCTTTCACGTGGACTCACACCCCACCCCTGCTGCAGAAATCCTGGAATGTCACATGGCAGAGCTGGTTGAAGGTCTGTCAGCAGGTTCTTCACTTCAGAATATTTTCTGAAGAGTTTTAACTGTCTTAGGTAGTTGCTTAGTACAAACAATTGGTAAAGAACTCTCTAATCAGTAGTGTATTAACCGAAAAAAGTAAATCAACAAAAAGGGACTATTTTCTGCTCTCTGATAGCTCAATTTTTTCCTGTTTTATAAGCTGTGTCCTAAGATACAGCTTCAAAAAGCTGTATCTATGTGCACAACTTATCCTAAGATTTACTACTGCAGCAGCACTTGAGTTCTCTGTCCTCCATGTGACTCGTTCCTCTGAGCTCCAGGTACCACAAACCACGAGCACCAGCCATAGCACCGTCCGCAGTAGCTTTGTGCAGCCCCTTCCTTCAGTGTTCCTGCTGTTCCCACCTCCCTGCCCTGAGCTGCAGCTCAGGAAGTGCAGGTGCTGAGCCCCCTCCTGTGTCCGCAGGCCGCCCTCCTGAACTCCTTCCCCGCCATCTTCGACGAGCTGCTGCAGATGTTCACGGTGCAGGAGGTGGCAGAGTTCGTGCGGGGCACGCTGGGCAGCATGCCCAGCACGGTGCACATCGGCCAGTCCATGGATGTGGTGAAGCTCCAGTCCATCGCCCGCACCGTCGACAGCCGCCTCTTCTCCTTCTCAGGTGAGCTGGGCCCCGGGGCTCAGGCCTGCCCCTCACTGAGGGCAGCAACATCTTGGCTTCTTTCGCAGTGGCTTTGTTGCACATAATCCCCTGCTGAATGCCAATCATGTTGGTAATTATTTCTCTTGGCAGCGCTGTTGATAATTGTATTCATTAGCTCAGTTGGTTGGAGCAGGGTGCTAATAACGCCAACATCGTGGGTTTGATCCCTCTTTTCACAAGGGCTTTCACTTCAGAGTTGGACTCCATGGTCCTTGTGTGTCCCAACTCAGAATATTCTGTAACTCAGCTAACTCTGACAAAAATACAAGTTTCTCTATGGTAGGAAATGTTTATTAATCCATCGTAGATAAATTGTAGTTACTAAAGGTTGATAAACATACATTAAAAAATCAAGTCGCTTATTAAAACTGCCAAATCTCATGTCACTCTTTACCATTGCTCTTACCATGGACAGAAAGAAAACCTCCTTTCCAGCCAGCTTATGCCTGAGAAACAGAGGGGATAGTTATGTGAGAAACCCACCACATTCCCTTAAAGTATCTTTAATCTTTACATTATAACTTCAGTATTTCTTTGTCTCAACACTTTAGTAATTCTTCAACTCTTAAAATTTTACTTAAATATGCTTATATTATTGGTTAAATATACTTTAAAAATCAGAACTAAAAAAAAACTTTTAAGAACTCAGTGGAAAATGGGTGAAGAGAGTGAGTGTATTTCCTACATAAAGGTTTGAATGAAAGAAGTTATGAAGGTAACAGTGGAAGATTGAAAGCACCGCTGGGTTTCTCTTTCCTGTAGTGAGGACCTCAACTTAGTGCACTTAAATTACTGTACTCCATACAAGGGGAGAATGATAACACCACAGAATTTTGTTGAAACCATCCATTGTAATTGTTTGTAAATATTTTCTTTCCTTAAATTTGAAATTATTTTCCTTCATCCAGAGTCCCGGCGCATCCTGCTGCCTGTAGTCCTTCACCACATTCACCTTCACCTACGACAGCAGAAGGAGCTGCTTATCTGCTCTGGGATCCTCAGTAGTATCTTCTCCATAATCAAGACCAGTTCTTTGGTAAATCTGCTGCTTGATTTTAATTTTTTTATTTGCACCACTGATGTAGTAAAATGAAGAGTGAGAGATTTTTATAGGTTAATACAAGTTTTTCAAAGAATCTTTTAAAAACAAAATTGTGCTGTCAGCAGGAGAACATCTGAAATGAAGGTCTGGCTGTGTGTGTGTGACTCAGAGCATCCTGATTACACAGTGTTATTGCTGTTAGGAGGGGAAAACGTATATGCCTTTGCCAGCTTTGACACTGTTTAATTTTCTTCATGCAAACCCAGAACTTAGATGTCACTGGAGTTTAAAAGTTCTACACAGCTCAAGGACTCATAGTTCTGCAAGAGACAGTAACTAGCACTTTGTGGTTCACATTAAAAGAATACTCTAAAATTATCCAATCAATGGAATCCCACTTACTTCTGGAAATTGCTGCTGAGTTTCAACACCCAGCTTTGACGGTCATAATACTCTGATCTCAAATGGTAACTACATCATTTAAAGCAATGCTTACAGAGGGGGTGGTGAAATTTCCCCACCTGACTAAAGTAGGAAGCTCACAGTGCTAAATATAATTCATACCAATGTGTATTTCCAATTACAAGTCACGGTTCTGTGTGAAAGGAATGAGATGAAAGGTACCATGGAAATAAGCTAAAATGATACTGTCATGGAGTAAAGATTCCTGAACATAATCTGTTCCTGTTGTGTTCTAGACCTTTGATTATAGAATAACCTTTTTGGCTGTGACCCTGAATGTTTCCATCAGAGACTGTCAAGGTAACACACACACACACACAGAGAACAACAGGATGTGGTACCAATGAGGAATTTGATTGTACTTCTTTGAACCTGTTACAGAGCTCTCTGTCCCAGCGAGCCTGTGGTATGGCTGACTCAGCAGAACTGTCTTTACCAGTTCCATCTCTCCAGTTTCTAACTGTTTGTTTGCTCACCACTTGATGTAGGAGGGAGATGTCGTGGAGGAGGTTGAGATGATGGTGGAGAGCCTCCTGGATGTGCTGTTGCAAACTCTGCTCACAATCATGAGTAAATCGCAGTCTCAGGAGGCGGTAAGAGGGCAGCGCTGCCCGCAGTGCACAGCAGAAATCACTGTTAGTAACTAACAATCAGTTTCTATTTCCTGCTTCTCTAACCTCTGGTTCAGTCCCTCACCACCACTGGCACCTCATCATCATCTCTGCTGCATGAATGCCCAGGGCTTTGTCTCTTTCCCTTAATAAGCCACAAACCCATTCCTTCCTCCCTGCACTAGTGAGGGCCGCAGGAAGCAGTGGAGCTCGGGAGGCTTTAGTGGACTTGCAGATTATTTTCTTGTTTGTCTTTGCAGCTGTGATTGGGAGTTATTGCTTAAAACTTGAGGTACTGGGGAGCTGCCTGGAGCTTCACCCCTAAGGTGGTATCACCAAGGGCTACAGGAGTATCAGGCTGTGATCCCCAAAACTGAGGATATCGCAGAGCTCTGTGGTTAAATCGCTTTGCTAAGCACCCTGGAGAGCTTCTGTCCAGGTCATTGATTATTTACTGCAAATGAAACACAACATACTTTTTCAAAAGAAATTAACAGATCCTAAGTCAAGGGAGCTGTTGAGCTGGGTGGGAGAAGCCACCACTTTACCCAGGCTGCCAGTGTTAGCCACAGGGAAGAAATTTTTCTTTGACATGCAGTGGAAAAGAAGAAAAAGAATAGAATTTTGCTGTTCAGCCTTCTTCTTTCCTGGATTTGTGCCCTTTTCTATTCTAGCCTATTTTAGTCTATTTTTGTTTGTCAGAATCTCTAATGCAGCTTTTGCACAATGTAGGATGTTAAGCTGCTGTTCAGAACATCCTTTTTTTAGACTTGTTTTTTTAGCAAATGGCTGAAACCTCAGCAGTGCTGCTGGGGGCAGATGTGCACTAAAGTGCACTTATCACACAGGAGAGAAGGTTGGACCTTTCCTTGTTAGCTCAGATAATGAGATGTTCTTTGATACAGGACAAGAAAGGCACTGGTTCTCAAATGTCCAGTAATATCTCAGTTTCCTTTTACTGCTGCCATTTGACTTACTGCTGTTTACCACATGCCAGCCCACACAAAAGAACACACCTTTCCTCCTAGTGAAGTTCAGCCCTGGAAAGTTTATAGGAACAACCTGTATCAAAGCTCCTGGGTAGATGCTCGAGCCAATTAGAAAAACAATAAAATGAAAGGCACGGCCCATTTTATGTGCTCCTCAATTTACATTTCACAGCACAGTGATATATGGATTCTTATTAGAAATGGCTTAGGTTTGTGGATTTTCCATATTAGTTGCTCTTTGTTGCAGAAAAAAAGTGTTGTGCAAGGGACTGGCAGTCAATAGACCCAGTCCTGATGTTCTTGGAACCACCTTGTTCTCTTGGACAGATTGCTTAACTTCTCTGTGCTTTGCTTTCAGATTTGTAAAATGGGGGAGTTCCTCTTTGGAAAACACTTTGGGATGCTGTGGTAACTGGTTAGGGTGCATCTGCTTCGCAGAATTACAGAAATGTAATTGTAGCTCATGTAGGCTTACCCAGACTGTGCCCAGGAAATCTGACTGCAGTCCTGTCAGTACTGGAGCTTTGACAGCACAGAACTTGGTGAACACTAATAAGCCATATATTTACAAGCTTCCAGACACCTTCTGTAGCCCAGCCTGATCCCAAGCTGTCACTGCTTTACTGGTCTGAGTCAATCAGTTCAAATAATTGCTGGTCTGTTGGCATGAGCTGCAGTCACACCTCTGACAGACACTGTATATTAAGTATCTGAAAAGGTATTGTCAAAACCTGCATGCTTGGAGGGCAATTTGTTAATGTCTGTATTAATAATTCTAAATGATTTTTGATTAGACTACAACTCTGATTAAAAGACCTTTAAAACTGGCATCTGTGGAGGAGTCTCCTGGAGGTGTATCCCTGTATTAACAGTAACTGAGGAACTGTTAACCTGCAGTACTTTCAATCTCTGTGCATGTCAGCTGTCCCCTCATAGGCATCGGGGCCATTTCAGACCCCTCCCTTTATACCTTCCCCTGGGTTAAGCTTTGTATCTGTGAAATTTCAGATTGTCTGAATGAAAGAGTTTCTCATTTGGTCAACAGGGAGAATATGTCTCCTGCCTTTTATCTTTGCTTCGTCAGATGTCAGACACTCATTTCCAGCACTTACTGGACAACTTCCAAAGCAAGGATGAACTGAAGGTACCAAAGGGTGTGATGTTTGGAGGGTGATTCCCTCAGAATGGGAGAGCAGAGGGGGATCCCTCGAGCATCACTTACCCTGTTAATAATTCCCATCCACTGGCACTCTGTTCAGGGACCTTCCTTTCACTTTTATAATTGTTGGTGTAGTGTTGCAAAAAAACCATTGAAGACTACAGGGCACCAAATTATAACAGCAAATAAAGTCCCAGGATAGATGTTGTTGGACATAAAGGATATCATAAATGTTACCTATAAAACACAGGCAGAGGAACAGGGGTTTTTTAATCCTGTGAATGTGAAGTCAGTTGTTGTATAGCATTTTGCTAGATGCTCAGTATGCACTGGAGCTTTCTTACAAAGGGTATTGATTCTATGCCAGAAGAGAATTTCAAGCCTTTTGGGGGATACAAATGTCTCTAGCAGATGGAATCTTTTTTGGGAAAGCTGTAACCTTACCACTCTACTTGCTGTCTGCTTCTTTGTGAACATCAGCTTAAATTATGGCTCTCTGTGAACAGCAGGGGTTGGTGAGGGGCACAGACATCTGACATTTTGAAATGGCACATCTCACATCTCACACCAGCAGAACTTCTTACCTCAACTTCCATAGGGAAGAGGAGTATCTTCTGTTTAAAAGGCAGAATAATCCTATAAATAAAGACAAGCTTTTATAGAAAATGACTTTGTTTAGCATGGCACTCAATAAAATATTCACAGTAAGAACAATGTAACGGTGGCAGGAATTTCTGTTACCTTAACAAGTGAAATGGAGAAGCAGTGAGAAGTCCTCTCTGGATAGACTTTCAGCTTTTAAATATTTTGTCTGCATACAGAGAAGCTGAATAAATCAGGGAGATGAATTTGCAATGATAAAATTCTTAGCTGTAGGTTGCAGGGTTCAGTGTATCTCAGGTTGATAGTTATCTGAGATTGCTGCCTTTCTGGTAACTTTCAAATTGCTCACAGGAAAATGATTTGGTAAATTAATTCATAATAAATTTTAATAGATCTTTTAAAAGCCAGCTATACTATAGTTCTTATGTCAGACTTGTGGAAAGGTCATTGAACTGAAATTTGTCTTTATGCCCATAAGAACTGTTGTATCTCTATAATCTGAGTATATGTTCCAAGAGTATCACAAAGGTTGAAGATTTTATATATTACTTTTTTCCCCCCATCAAATATGGCCATAATAATATTTCCAATACCTTTTCTGGCATGGAGAGGCATTTTATTCACCTATCACTGTTACACTTAGGGCAAAATGAGGCCAAAAGTCAAGGAGCTTCTGATGCTTTACTCTGTTACACCAAGATATTAATCACACACCCTCTCCCTCCCTGCCCTTAAGGCATGGTGGTAGGATGGTTTTGAAGAAACCCTGCTCTGCCACTTTCTCTGCTATTTTGATTTTGTGTGGAAGGAAAACAAAACAATAAAATCATAGTTTGCAAGGCCAGCAACTTGTCACGTTTGATCCTCGTGGTTGTTCTGTTCAGACATGGAGGTGCAGGTAGTCAAAAGCCAGAAATGTCTTCAGGTTTGGGGATTTTTTTTTTTTGGAGAACAAAGATTCAGCTGAATGTGTCTAAGAGCTCTTTGCTGCTCTTAGTTGCCAGAAATGGGGTTTTCTGTTACTATTTTAGAAAGTGTGTGTAGGAGTTTCATTGGGCTTGGGGGTGTGGTTAGTTCTCAAATTGTGATGCAAGTCCAAAGAAATTTGGACAGATAAATGAGTAAAATGAGTGCATACAAAAGTGATTATGAGTCCAGTAGATTTGAAAATAGCTGCAAATTGACACTGCAATTCTGGGTATATGAGAAGTCATATACAATTATGTACATAGGGAAGATTTTCATCTCCCTGTAGAAGTGAAGATTTTAAAGAAGCTGCAAATAAAAGGAATAGAGCCATATTCCAGTGTATGTTGCTTCCATGTTTCCAGGTGAATGGCCTTGCAACACAAAGCTCAAGGAGAGCACACTTAGCTTTATTGTCTTTCTTACAATCAAGAAAATAGGTTCACCTGCAACTGCTGCTGATTTTTAATTTCTTTTCCCTGTGTGACAGGAGTTCCTCCTGAAGATTTTCTGTGTGTTTCGGAACCTGATGAAGATGAGTGTCTTTCCTCGAGACTGGATGGTGATGAGGCTGCTCACCAGCAAGTAAGTAGAGAAGCAGGTGTAAAATGTTGCCATTCTGTGGCAGTTAAAAACTCAGGCACATTGTTTTTCCTCAGACTGAGATGTGAGGATCAAGACAGGAATCCTGGAGTGCTCATCCTCATTCTGCTGTTGCTGTAACACTCCAGACCAAACCTGTGTGTTTGTGGGTCTGTTAAACTCCACCAGGATTCTCAGAGTCAGGAGTTAAAAGCAGAGCTGAAGGAGCTGCCCTGAGGGTGAGGGGCCAAGGGGCCCAGCAGCTCCAGCACACAGGGCAAGGCCCAGCTCCCCACTCCCAGGGGTGTTAATGAGCTGAGCAAGGGAGGCACTGGGATATTTGGGAAAAGTGGGAGCAGACCCCAGCCATGACACAAAAGCTTCACATTAACAGTTCTTTCTCAATTCAGTTGCCATCTACCATTTTAATGCTCCATTTTATCTCAGTTTCTTGCTTCTGCTGAGTTAAGTACTGTGCTCTTTGGATTGGCAGCAGTGTTGAACACAGGGTGGCTGGAATTATTCACCAGTTTCCTTAGCTAAACTAGCTGTGGAATTCCCACTGACTGACAGCTGGAGAGTTCCCACTCTGAGGAAACACCATGGAAAGGCTCCTAAAGGCTGCCTGCTCAGCTGAGCTGAATGCTCTGTGAGTCCACCCTGCTAATGAGAAGTGAAAGAAGTGGATTTCAGTAATTCAAGCGTAAAGATTCAATGAAGTTCTGTAAGATAAAAGAAATCCACCTGAAACAATATCTCCCTCAGATGCTGCAGGTTACCTGTTCCCTTGGGCATAATTTTGCCACAAACCTTTAGACTGACAGTTACATTTAGCAGTGCTGCTGGAGTACTGATTGCATGTGAATCACAGATGTGCTCTTCTTTTGATACTACTGTTGCCTTATCTACATGCCATTTATTAATTCCTCAATTTATCACGTGCCTTGATTGCCTTTCACTAAGGTGTATTTAGCCACCAACAAAAACTAACATGAAAATCAAAAATTGGCAAAATACTCGCAAAAATCTTGAACTGAATGAGAGTGAGATTAAGGACCATTGTATAGTCAAGAACAAGGACAGCTCCAACTTTTTGAGTTACTCTTCCCTGGGGGAAAAAAATCTTTCTGTTTAAAACAGGAGGAAAAGGAGCACATTATTCCATTTCACTGGAGGTCATATGGCCCAGCCATGCAAAACAGAGAGGATTTTAAATGCCAGAAGTTACAACAATAATGAAGGTTCATAATCTTGTATCAATTAGTACAAACTGTTCATTAAAGCTTAAAAAGAATGATGGCTCCTGTGTACATATCACAGTGATTACACAAAGAATGCTCATCTCTGTACCCACAGTAAAACCAGCACCACCAACCACTGTAATATGTTTTATTCCAGATTCAAATGTTCTCTCTTTGTTTTCTTCTCTTTGTTTTTGGCTGCAGTATCATAGTTACAACAGTTCAGTACTTGTCTTCTGCCCTGCATAAGAATTTCACGGAAACAGACTTCGATTTTAAAGTAAGAATTGATTCAGAAAATGTTCTGACATCTTTTCAAACCAGCAGTACCAAAGGAACAGGAGCTGCCCTCTGCATTAGCTGATGATATTTGCAGCATTTATTAGAGTGTCTGTCAGGAAGATGACCTAACTGATAAAGGACAGGAATGGAATCTGCTGAGGAATTGATGGGAAGTAGAACAGATACAGTGTGAGATCAAATCAGGAAAATTGAGTCCCTCATAAAGGAAACAAGTAATTCCATAAGCATGGGGCTAATGGAGCTAATGCTGTCTTCCAGAATGATGGATAATGCAATGTAAACTCAGGCAATGCTTTTCCTGAAGTTGGGGAATTCAGGATCTTCCTCTCCCAGATGTCCCTCTGGCTGCTGACATAAATCCTGGAGGAACACAGTATCCTAGGGAGCGTTGTCCCTGTGTCTCATGTAGTTGGAGATGGGCAGCAAGTTCAGTGTTAATAAGGAAAAGCTGCCAGACATGCATCTAGGGACATATGCACACACCAACTTGGCAAAAAAATCCTCTCTTTGGGAAAACAGATCAAATTATAGGGTTCTCATTCATGATATAAGGTGACCTCTGGGGATTCTTGACAGATAAAATCTGTTTAACCTATAGAAAAACAATTTAAAAGTTTGCTGAAGTCACCAAGTTTATTCATTCTTGTGCGCTGGTGCAAGCAGGAAAACCCAGTGGCACTGCTTTTGTGGGGGTTTTAATTTCAGTTCTGCCAAGGTTTAAATAATCCATTTGTATCCTTAAGAGTTAATTTGTATCTCCATAGTAAGAGACATTGATGAATTTACGCCTTGATTACAAAAAGGAGTATGTCTTTCTCCACTTCTTTAAAACTTACTCTGGGAGTGTAATGCTGTAAAATTCCTTCCCTTGTCACAGGTGTGGAACTCTTATTTCAGCCTGGCAGTTTTGTTCATAAACCAGCCAAGTCTCCAACTAGAAAATGCCACACCACCTAAGAGGAAGAAGATTCTGGATAAGTAAGGACATGTTTTGTTTGCTTCTCACCTCAAAAAACAGACTTTTATTCCTACCACAAGTCTCTGTGATTTATTATGAAAACTGGGATGTGGAAATGTCTGGGAAATTAATAAGTAGATCTCCCAATTCCAGGTTCAGAGATTAGTCAAGTTGTTTGATATTCTTACATTAACATAAATGTGAATTGATTTTTCTTGAACAATTGGATTATTTTTTCCCAGTTTTTGTTCCCTGGGCAGCTGTGTCTCTGTTCTCTCTCAGGTATGGCGATATGAGAGTGATGATGGCCTATGAGCTCTTCAGCATGTGGCAGAACCTGGGTAAGTCTCTCCCTCTCACACCTGACAACCAAAGCCAAAGGAAACCCCCATTTCTGCCAGATTTTTAGGGTTTTTTTAAATGGTTTGTGGCATCACAGAATCTTTTGTTTCTCTAAAGAGAAGCAGTTCTCTTCTCCCACCAAAACTCTCTTTTGCACTGTATTCTAGAGGAAAATGACAAAATGTTTGCTGATAGAGATCACAAATACAAGGATATGAGGAAGAAGTGAATCACTAAGAGAGCAAAGGAGTGACACAAGTCAGGTTAGATAACTTGATAATGTGGCTGCAAAATATTCACAAAGCTAAATACAAACATTTCATGTGTAGGAATACAGGCAGGAGTGCTGTTCAAGAAACCAAAGACTGCAAATGTACCATGCTGATAATCAGCTGAAGGGGAGCTGAGGAAAGGAGATTTTGTAATCTTTGAGAAAATATGTGAGAATCTGGAAAGAGAGAGGGACCAAATTACTGTCACAGTGTTTTTCATAAGTTCACTTGATTCTAGATTAGTTTGTCTAGTCCTGCTTTCTACAGCTAAAAGAAACAACAAAACCCAAAAAATCATAAACCCAAGACAAATTGGTCAAAGTTCAGACAACAGTCAGGAACACTACAAAAGTAAGAAAACTGAATAAACCTGGTGTGTCTTGCACAACTAAAATGATACAGCCAGAACTGGTCCCAGTTCAAAGGATCTGTATGGACAATAGAAGGCCCTCCAAGACAGAAGAGATCCAATACCCAGAAAATATGCTGGTTAAACTCAACTGAGAAGTGAGAAGCCAGTTTTAGATGTGTAGATGCAGATATTTATCCCTGGATGATGTTCCAAATCAGGTTTTGTTAAGTTTCTCTCTACAACAGTGCGGTCACCCAGCTCAGAAGAGTTTGTCAGCAAAGTGCCTCTGGTCCCTCCTGGAGCAGATCCATTTGGTCTCAGTCAAGGGCAGTTAGGAAATCAAGACAGCACTGAGGACCAAGAGCTCTGTAGTTCTTTAAAATCTAAATGTGTTCCACTGACTACCACTGTTCTCACCAGCCCTTTCAAAATCTTCAGAAATTCGAAATATCCCCGGCCTCTTTTCCCCCAGTTCAGTTTTAGTTCAGGTTACTTTGACAGTTTGAATTCTTTTGCAAGTAAAATGCACTGCCAATTTTTGCTGAAGGCTTTCACAGTGAACTTAAAAATGCTCTTAGAGACTTTGGAAGAAATGGTGTAAAGCAAATACTGATTTTTCATTCCTTTCAGGAAAAGCATGTTTGCTTTCGTAATGCTCATGCCTACTACTTTGTACGTCATTATTGCAAGGGTTCCCTATTTTCTCAGTGACAAATAGCAAAGGCTTTTATTTAATTACAGTTGGTTTGTGTTGTACAGGTGAGCACAAGATTCACTTTATTCCGGGAATGATTGGCCCCTTTCTGGGTGTTACACTTGTTCCACAACCAGAAGTCCGGAATATCATGATCCCAATCTTCCATGACATGATGGACTGGGAGCAGAGAAAGAATGGCAACTTCAAACAGGTGAGAGCACTTCCCAAGCTTTCCTTTTCCTGCTCTGTCTGCAGTGTCCAGCTGGAAGCTGATGTTGATCTGTTTCTGACTGTGAAGATGTCATGTAAATATATATATAAAATAGAAAATTTGATTCCTGCTTCACAAAACTATCACAAGACCTCCAAGATTGTTTAACCAGTGCAAACTGCACTTCCCAGAAACATGGGAAGAGGTGGGATGTGCTCAGCACATCACAGACAGGGAAAAGAATTTTCTAAGTGCTGGGCTGTCACTGCTCCCACTGGTTTCACTTAGATTATTAGTCAGCCATTAAATGGGTCAGACTGAGAACCAAAAATGGGGATGTAAAGATTTAGCCAGTATTTGTGAAAACAGTGCTCTCTGCTTCTCTGTTTTCAATTTGCAGCTAGGAAGTGGTATTGTATAATTAAATAATTATACCATGCCTTGAAACATTTGTAGCTGGTTTTGTTTTCAGAAATTGCAACAGCTTTCCTGGAAGGGTTAAGCCCAACAAGAGCTCTGCAGTTTCCACCTGCTGTGAGCTGTGATTGCAAATCAGGGAGAGAAATCTTCATAATTCTGCTTCCCAGCCGTGGTCAGAGGGTTGCTTAGATTCTTCACTGCAAACCAGATCCCTGAAGTGCAGAGCATTGCTAATGAAGGATGGGTTTGGCCTGGGTCCTTGAATGACAGTGTTTGATTGTCATTGTGCTGGGGCAATACTGAGGGCAAGTATCTTCAGAGAAGTGCTCTGAAGGAGGAAAGCACCATTAAATTATCATAATTCATGTGATTAATTATTTGCAGTGTCATTAAAATGCCAGATCTAATCTATCATTTCAGGAGAATAGCAGACCTTTCCCATAACCTGATCTATTAAAGGCTGTGTGGAAAAGTATTTTCAGGAGCTTGTTTTCTTTCCTCTTCAACTCCCATGATGGCTATGATTGTTATTATTTACTATTACTATTATTGCAATAGCATTTTGATCATTGTCCTCTTTCCACCTGTTTTAGCATAACAATAGAACAGTCTTTCTCTGGAATTTACAGTAATAAGCACTTACAGTCACGTTTGAGTTTCTGGCCCTATTTATATTTTCTATATCAAGATGAACTCTTCATAATCTTCATTTAATTTTTATGCTCACTGATGTATTCTAAACTACAGCTCCAAGAATATTTCTTAAATTACTTGTGGAGCAAATTTCCACACTGTTTTATGAAGCATTTATTGTAACTTTCTGAGGTCAAAGACAAAATAATCATCTGTACTAGTGAGAATGAAATATACAGTTAAATATCACAAGAGATAATAAACCTCATTAACATCATCTGCAGGAACATTATCTGCTTTCCAGTATAATGCTGGGCAGCTGGACACAGGCACTACGGATTTCTGTTGTCACTGTAGATCACAAACAAAGGGAGGATTTTATAAGTTATGAGCTTCTCTTCACCTTTTGAATATTCAGTTGTTTGTCAGAAAATATAAAACCTCTGAAAATTCATTTTCAAGCCCTTTTTAATTCTCTTCAGTAATTCACGTTTTAACAAGGTTGTTTTTTCAGTAAGGCTGGATAACAATACAGTCCTATTCAGGAATGAAATCAGGTCTCCCTTTAATGATTTCAGCAGCAAGAGCACCAAGTCCATTTTTGTGCCACTGGCTGATTTGCTTTTCCTTCCCACCTTTACTTCCTTTGCAATGTGGCAACTGAAAAATGTAGAGAAGCTCAAATTATGCTTGTATTTAAATAAAAGTAAGCCATATTTCTGCAAATAGTTTCAGCCTTTAGAAGCCTCTGTCTTCACTAGTAATGAAACCATGTTTTCTGCAAGATTTCAGATGACATGAAATTGGTTTTTTTAATGTTACTTATGTTGATTTCTGCACTTGAATCAATTTATCAGAATATCTGATATCACACTTGATATTTAGGGTGGGAATTAATATGTATTCAAAATCTTTGTAAGAGAAACATAATGATGCTGATGTGGCCTTTTATATAAGTGAAAGACAAAGCAGAAATGTCATATAATCACAGAGAAGCTTAAAAAGGGGGGTTAAATGAACAAATAATTTTCCAGTATAATGATGCCTGGGTGATTGCATATCAATTACCCACCAGCAGAACCACCACAGCAGAGAGGTGGTGCTGGATATTCTGTTGTAGTTCAGGATCCAGTTCACCTGATGTACTGGTTCATTGGAAATGTTTCTGAGTGATGGATTTGGTCGCTCCTTCCTGCAGGTGGAAGCTGAGTTGATTGACAAGCTGGACAGCCTGGTGTCTGAAGGAAAAGGTGATGAGAACTACAGGGAACTCTTCAGCCTGCTGTAAGCTTTGCCAGTTCGTGCTCCTCGTGTTGTGCAGGGCCATTGCAAGAGTCCAGGCACTGATGTGTGCAGCCACAGACCTTTGGGAAGGGCAGGAAAGGGCCTCCTGGCAGGTCTGCATGGAATGGCTCAGCAAAGTAGTGCTGAAAATAATAGAGATACCTAAATTCTTCTTTGTCTTCTCTCTGTGACACCTAATAAAGGGCTGCACAGCATATCATCCTCCTATCAAAAATTCATTTGCTGGAGGAGCCAGGGCCCCTCTCTTTTAATAACAGTGAGTGAGATTGTTTAGAGACACCGTGCACCATCTACAGAGTCAGGCCTTGTTAGAGCAAAGGAGATTTTCCTCAGCATTTTCCTTTGCTTCCTCCTATTTTTGAAGGCCATGTTTTGGTTGGCTCAACAGTTGCCAGTTGTTTCCTCCAGAGCCCATTGTGACTCTGTATTTCCACTTCCCTTCACACCAACAATTCATAATCAGAAGGATAAACTTGAAGATTTTATGTCTGACTTTACACTTCACTACCTTTGATTACTGATCTGTCTCCAACTTTCATTTCGAGTGTTCCTAGTTTATTTCTAACGGAATTATTTTGAACTCCTGGCAGTCCAGAGCACTTAACTCAAATTTTTTAATACTCCAGTGAGCCAGAGAGATCATCAGCAGAATTTTAGCCATATTTTACATGGCCCCTAATAGCACACTGGCTGTTTGAGGCATAAACCTTTGTTTTGCTGGAACCAATAATTCTATTTCTGAATTTGCAATTGCACATTCATTCATTTCAAGCGAGATAAGCCTGCCCATCCCATGTGCTTATCCTCAGGAAGTATGGAAATGTATTCAGTTTGGATTTGTATATATTCAGCCTTGGGAAGTCTTGGATCTTGTGTGTACAGATAATGTAAGTCTATTTCAGGGATAAAGGAAAGGAAATATCTTTTTTTTTTTTTTAATTTGCCTGGCAAGAGGAATAGTGTGCCTTTGCTCCAGTTGAAGACATTTATTACCTGAAATGTTAAGAATTTAAGGGCTGTAGCTTTTTACTCATTTTTAGATGATAGTGATTGGATGTGTTACCAAGAAACACAGCCTGGAATTCCAGCAACCTTTTAGTTTCTACGTGCCACTGACTTGTCTGAGAACAATATGAGGAAACAACTTGAGGAAAAAATTCCATAAATTAGTAAATGCTGTGTGAAAAAAAAAAACAGTTGACCCTAAATTCTACTGTCTCAACTCTACTGCTGAAAAGGGAATTGGCTCCCTCAGTTGTGAATCATCCCAGTACTGAAGAGTTTGCTTCTTCAGAGGATGTGACACCCAACAGAATTTCTTTCCCAGAAGTGGCAAATTCTTTGACTGGCAATCCAGTTTCAGGAAACTGGCATGTAAATTTGCTTTCTTTCTTCACTTTTTAAACACGATGTTTATTGTTCTCTTTCCAGCCTTCTCTCTTCCTTCACTGTGTGAGATGGGTGCTCACTGTATTGTCTATGCTAGGCAGGAGCAGATTGCTTTTATCTCCAGTTTAAATACATTGTGATTCAGGGTTGCTTGGTTGCTGACTAGAGAAGAAAGTTTATGGAGGGATGAGCAAAGAAGAAATACTTGCAGTAGGTTTGGACTCCTTTTCAGTTTCTGACTGGTGCTAGCAGTATTTAAGCTACAAGTAGTAATGTGGGAATCAAGTACTGCCTTGAGTGTTGGTTTTTTTCATATCTGTTAAATGGCAATATGAGGCTATTATCCCTTCTCCTGTCAATTCTATAATTTCCTTGTCTTTGCTTCATGCTGCCTGGAGTAGAACCCAACTCTTTGGGCCTTATCCCAGGTAAGATGGTCATTCTTCTGGAATTTGTTTTATGAGGGAGAAACCAAGTTGTCAGTATCAGTCTGCATGCACTGTACCATTTCCCTGGAAGCCTCACCCGCTGTCTTTCCATCTGCAGTTTGCTGGAGAAGATTGAGCAGGAAACTTGGAGGGAGACTGGAATCTCCTTTGTCACATCAGTCACTCGGCTCATGGAGCGTCTGCTCGACTACAGGTACCTGGCACCAGCAGTGACATGTTCTAAGCATAAGAAGTCTGTAAAGACATGGTACCAAATTCCTACAGCGAATATTTTTATTGACTATCAGGATGCATGCATGAAAGCCTAACTCATCACTGTTGGGTTCTGAGCAAACATCCCAAATGCTCATCTCCAGAGCCCTTATTCTCATTCTTGGGTGCTCATTCCTGGTAGGTTTGTACAATGGTTTGTTCAGGTTGCTAAAACATTAATTCCTTCTGTCACTGAAATGATCTCACCTAATTCAGCAAAACAGATGCTCAATGCAAGAGTGATCCCCAAAGCTACATTGAACCAAGGTGTGCTGAATGCCTCATGCAGGGCTGGAGAACTTCCACCTGGGAACTCTGCCACGTCAGCTGGTGGCTCATGGGCAAGATTTCACCATAAATTAGGCACCCTTGATTTAGTTTTGAACTGAAGTTTGCAGGACTGTTGTGTCAATGCAGCTGAGCTTTGACTTAGTTAGAAGGAAATATTTTAACTTTAGATTTATATATACACACTCACTCAGAGGGGTTTTTTTTAATAATAGACAATTTGAACCTATATAGAACTGCCCCAGATATTTCTATCTTCAGCCTACTGACAAGAGTTCAAATACTTTTTTCTTCTGCTGCTGCTCATTAGAGGTGAAACCCTCTGACTAGGCTGGGTGTTCTGCAGTCCCAAATCCTTTTCTGTGCTTTTTAGTTTGCTCTTTTTGTTATCCCTACCACCTTGATCCAATCTCCTGTTTTTTTCCTGGCAACAACTGCTCTACAACTACTGTGCACAACCAGGTACTGGAGAAAAATTTAAAGGGAATGCAGGGGAGCTGCTTGGGGTTTTTTGGGGAGGGGCAAGGTGGGGGGTGTCATGTGGTTTTGGATTTTTGTTTTTTAATTTTAAACAGCTGCCAGCAAGTCAGCTTTGACACACAGATACACATTTCCATGCTTAATTGAGAAACACATACCAGTTTTTAAACTGATTTTCAATCTGCAGCAGATCTGTCGTTCCCAGAACAGGAAAGTGGAATGTGGAACTGGAATGTGGCACTGGATTTTGGAAATACACAGGCATCTCTTAGAGTCCAGCTGCCACTTGGTAGCTGTAGTAGTTCTCAAGATAGTTTGCTGTGTTACTGCTTTAAAAATTTAATCTTTTGTACTGTTTGAATAGAAATGATTTATAAATATTCCATAAACTTAAGATAAATTTTGTGATTTAACTTACCTATGCAAAAGTTAAAAATCTAGTCTAAATCCCTCAGAGGTTGTACCTTTCAGTGTGCCACACCACACTGCAGAGCTGCATTGATGGAGGCCAACCCTTTGACTAGGAGTAAATGTTTACATCTGGATAAATAGGAGTTTTTTACTTCTATAGTAGATCTTGCATTCAGATTATTTTTGACCACTGTTATCTGATTTTTATTTGGGTTCTTGTAATAAATGAAGGAACAATCATTTCAGGTGTTTGTTCTCAGATGCAAACGTGAAAGGGGACACTCAGTTCTCACATCATTTAAGCTGTAATACGGAAATTTTTCTTAGAGGAACTTTATTAAATAAAGTATATGATTGTCTGTTGTTTGTCATCGAGGGAAACTGGAAGATAAGAGAAATTCAAATTTATTTTAAAAGGACTGGTTTTACAGATGTTTGTTTCAACATTGCTCTGCTTTCTTAGGGACTGTATGAAAGGAGATGAAACAGAAAACAAGAAAATCGGCTGCACTGTTAACCTTATGGTAAAGATGTTTCCTTTATCTCTTTGTGATAGTGTGCAATGTTGTAGAAACTGGGATGGGAAAGGCTGGGATAGGAATCTGTCAGGCAAGTGTAGCTTCAGAATCCAAGCACGGGGATGGCAGAAGAGAATGATGAGGATTGTGAGGATCCTCTGGAGGCTCTGGTCCAACTCGATGCTTAAAGCAGGGCCAGGTAAGTCAGGCCCCTCAGGGCTGTGTCCAGCTGAGTTCTCTGTATCCTGTCACAGAGATTATACAACCTCTCTTATCTCTTCTTTCAGCTTTTGACTACCTTCATTTTGAAAAAAGATCATGCCATGAGGAAATGAGTGGGTTAGATCAGTGTGAATGTGAAAAGAATTATTACTTTTCTTTCCCAATAAGAATGTGTTGTCTTTTCAATAACTTTGCACAGGCACAGATGCTGATGAGTGCTTGAATGAAGGGAGAGTCTCAAGAGTAACAACTCTGTTTTTTCTTTCATAGAATTTCTACAAATCTGAGATTAACAAGGAGGAGATGTACATCCGCTATATCCACAAGCTGTGTGACATGCACCTGCAGGCTGAGAACTACACAGGTGAGGGAGACATTCCACACAGTCTGCTTGAAATCCTCATGACATTTTTTAGCTCTCCCAATGTTATATAATATCTGGTTCATTCTTTTGGAAAAAATTTGCATGAATCCGTTATGGCAGTTGGGAAGGCAAGAAGCTGAGGCCCAGCTTCTTCCCTCAAGTTAAATACTGTCTAGTTTTCCTGCAGGACCATATGATTACTGCATTACATGCCAAATTTTACATTACAGTGTTCTTTGAAGAAGATGGATTAAAAAAAAAAATCACAACAGTGGAATGAAATTTAGAGGAAGATTAGCAAAACCACCATTATATTATCACTTGTCATATCTCCTTGCATTGCAGTGCTGAGGGAACACTTGGAATGCGTATGGACTCTAATGCTGTCTTGTCCAAGCTCTGTTTACAGCTGCAGGCCCCAGATCTAGTTACAGATCTGAACATGTGACTGTGCATTTAAATCAAGTAGCTGGTAAAAAGAAACTTGACAGATTTGTACCTAAAAATCATGTGCTGCTGTTTTATGTAATTGAATAATTTAATGGTCTTCTAAGACTCGAGGTTTTTTTCTCAAACCATAAATCAGAAATTGCAGACTGCTTCAGAAGCAGCTCTGTGACCTTTCAGTATTGGCTGTGTTGATTTGCTGTCATTGATTCAGTGTTCCATAATTGCCTTTCCTACAGAGGCTGCATTCACTTTGCTTTTGTACTGTGAGTTGCTCCAGTGGGAGGACAGACCTCTGAGAGAGTTCCTGCATTACCCATCTCAGTCAGAGTGGCAACGTAAGGAAGGTCTGTGCCGTAAGATTATCCATTACTTCAACAAAGGGAAGGTATGCCAACTTCTTCTCTCTTCCAGCAGCTTCCTTCCCTTTTCCTGACTGACTTAGGGCTTGCAGGCCATCATCTCAGTGCAGTAGTCTGGAAGTAAATTTGTATCAAAAGGGTTTATAACATGACAAATTGGCTCTCTGGACCAAAAAAAACAGATGAGAAAAGGTATTTCATTATGTATGGCATTTGGAATGGATTAGAGAGGCCAATAGGAGAAACTCCAAAACATTTTTAAACCTTTAAACCAGGCCTTGGATCAGCTGATATGGCAGAATGCCACTTCCCCAGCTTTTGGGGGTGGGATTGCATTTGGTAGCTGTTAATGCAAACTGCTGTGCTATGACTCACTTGAGGATTTGTTTTGTGCTTAACCTACACAAGGAAATGGCAGGCAAAGTGCTATAGGGGTCCCTTTATTGAAAAAGATCCAAGTCCTTTCAGTGTCACTTATTTTAAAGTGATTTTCAATTAAAGTGCAGTTCCATCCACTGCACAAGAAGAAAATAAATCCATTTCAATTTCATATATTGAGTAAGGATTTTCTACAGTTAATAATATATTTTTTCAATTACTCCAGAGGTAGATGTTTTAGTCCCTTGTGTCATGACATTCTGGGAGCGTCAGAGGTGAACCTTACAAGTGACATCACCAGTTAGAGTATTTTCAAATTTTTCCCTATTGTAGAAAAATTCCTACAGCTTATGTTCTCAGGAGGTAACATCTGTATGTGTGCCTTGGGGTTGATTTTGCCTGTGATGTCAATGACAGTGGCAATTAAATACAAGTGTGAGTTGCTTCATATGGGGCTGCCGTTGCAGATAATTCTTTCCTAGTCCTGGTAATAGGGAGTTGCATTTGGCAGAAACATTCTCCACAGAACCTGGAAAAGTCAGATTCCTGTGTGAAGGAAGAAATGGTCCATTTCTGAGGAAGTGATTAAGATTTTTTTTGTGTGTGTCTGCCAGAGTTGCTCTTTTGTGACAACACTGCATATGGTTCTCTCATTTCAGAAATTTTCAGGGGTTTTCAGACTGCACTTAAAAATAAATTACTGGCTTGTGCAAATATTGCAGTACTGTACTGTCTGACTAGACAAAGATGACAGAGACACTATGGAAAGCAAGGGAGCATTTATTTTTGACAAAAACAGGGAATCCATATACACAGTGAAGGAGAGTAAAAATTGACTGATGTAATTAGGCTATAACACTCCTAAAAGATTATATAAAGTGTTAACCTCTTGAGGTTTTTTCCCCACTGGATGTTTTTGGAGTTACTTGATTTGTTTTAATCCTTCTTTATTACAAATGGTAGCTGAATGATTAAATAATCCACTTAAGCAGTGTGTATGTCACCCAGACTATGGAAGTGAAAGATGCTGAGAAGCCAAATCCTCCTTTTCAGCCCTCTTGCTGTGTGACAGGGAGCAGCTCAGGGACTGGAAGAAACCTGCTTCCCTCTATTTGTGTCTGACACCTGCTTTCTGCACTATCCTGACATGGTCCCTCCTCAGGTCCTGCAGAGTGGGATTTGTGGTTGTCATTCAGTTGCATTTCCAGAGTTCCATTCCTCATGCTGCTCCTGGTCCTTCCACCAAGTGAGGGTGTCAAGGCAGAGTGTAAAGGGTGGAAAAACTCCCCATTTGTTAACAGGAAAATCTTCTCAGTGCAGGAGTGAGAGGAAAACTGGCTACAAGAGTGACTTGTGACATGCCAGTGGCACAGCCCATGGCAGGCCTGGGGTGCTGCAGGGGTGCAGAACTGAGTGACTCCCACCCTCAGCAGCATCAGCAGCAGCCCTGTGCTGGGAAAGAACATGGTGTTCCAAAGCTCTTTTAGCCTTCACTGGTCATGTGCCCCTTCCAGCTGATTTCTGCTAGGCTGTGAATTGGTTTATGGCTCAGCTGGCAGTGTGTGCAAGTACATAACTTAAAATGAAGATATTTTTAACCTGCAGTTACAATTTTGTCTGTTAAAGCTCCAAAGTTCTCTAGTAAAAGACATCTGTCAATGGAATGGTTTGAACCTGACTGATCATGTTCCTGCACAGCAATAGCTCAAAAACTACACAACCCTTTTCTGTCCAGTTCACTGCTTAATTTGTTAACTGACAATTCTGACCAGCTCCTACCACAGCACTGCAGGGTCTGTTCTCCTTAGTGCCAGCCAAGGGTGCAGAGACCCAAAGCAGTGTTTCCAAAGCACTTAGTTTTTGATCATGTGCTCCATACCCAGCACTCGAAATCATTTCTCTTGTGTACCCTCATGGGAAGCATTTCCAAAAGAAATCTGCACATTGAGATGTAAGTAAATAATGGCTGGCATTCAGAAGGGTTGATTGTCTCTACCTGTGCCCCCTTGTGTGCAGTCAGCTGGGAGTTGCTGGTGCCATAGGAGAAAGCTGCAAGAAATGTCCTGTGAATGTGGCTTTCAAGTAATACACAACATGCAAACACATCAGAGGTCAGCAGAACAGAAAGCACTAATGAGGGAAATTACCAGTGGAGACATAAGGAAGTTATTTGAAAAGGGAAGTGACACTTGCATGGAATTACTTATTAAATATCTACACTGTGAAGATGTTACTCATTAACATCACAGATTTTAAACTGAAGCTCCAATGGCTTGGATATCTATTAATTCCTTTTCCTTTCAGGTATCTACAAACCCCTTTCTCTTTAGGAAGTTACCTGTGTATTGTTTTTCTTCACTTCTCTAGCTCAACTTGTATCCACAGAATACTCAGGTAGCACAGTGGAATTTCTTGCTGTGGAAACTGAAACAAAGAAAGAGCCTGAGTTAGGATGGCAGGAATGGTATCAAGGTACATGCAGAAGAGGTGGTATACAGAGAAATCGGATGCGGTCACATGTTGTTAATTTAATTGATATCAGAAAAGGAGCATGAAAAGGTTACATTCCTCAGATCACCTGGAGGGAAAACAGCCAGCAAGCTTTCTGCTTCTGTCCAGAACACAGATTAGAGAGTTAGGTAGGCTTTAGTCACAGCACCCCATTTGGAAGTAAAACTGCTCACACTCTCTGTGGGAAAAAAGCCATTTATTCCTGGTCAGATGTTTTAGAAGAGACTTTTCCTTTCCATCCTTTCAAATGGACATAAATCAGCTGAGGACTGAAAATCTGTATATAATACCTCTATGAAGGATGCTGCAATCTATAAAAAATGCAGTGGTGTTTGAGTTTGCAAATACAAACACTTAACTGACTATTGTTGATCCCAATTCAGTGGATCTGTTTGTGTGTCGTGGACTTTGACAACCCATGGCAAAAATCCTGTTAATTTGAGATCACAAATAGCTCAGTAATATTCAGAGCAGTCAAGAAACTGATCTTTCAGTTCCTTTCCTTTTGTATCTATTGTTTTGATCTAAATGAATCTCAGGCCTCCCATTCTCCCAAACTACAAATACTATCAGAATATCCAAATTGATTCTGATACAATTTTTTATTTAGCAAGTTTTTATTGAAGTTTTTGTAATTAACTGAAGCTAAAGAGTTGCAGTAAGGAAGTGGTAGTAAGGATGAGAGAATAGACACTACAAATGTGGGCTTAAAGGAAACACTGTAAAGTACCTCATACATTAAATCAGTATAGAGATTCACTTTTTTATGTGAAGGTACATGTAACCAGAAAAACTGTTACCATATTAAGAGCTAGTATTTTAGGTAATTGATGTTAATGACTTACCAGTAATTTACAATATTGCTATTAATATTCTTAAAACTTAAGGTGATGGTCTAACTCACACATTAATTTTGTTTTCACTACAGCAGGGTCCCAAATAAAACAACTGGCAAATTAGCTCAGTAATGCGTAATAAAAATTAATCCACTAAAGGTTCAGCTGAGACCTTGGAGTTATAAATCCTTCTTACCATAAGCATGGTAAGAAACAGCCACTCCCCCAAGAGCATTCCAATCTGTTCAGGTAAAAAGGTGATGGGAGAGGAGATCTCAGTGTAAAACAAGCTCTCTAAAAAGCCCCTTGAGGTAACAGAAGAGTCTCTGTGTGGATGTGCCCAAAGTGGGTCTATCCCTCCTGATCTCTGGGATGATGAGTATGGTGTGCTAGGACAGATTTATTGTGTGGGATTGGGAGCTTAAGAAATGAGTGTGGATTTCTGAATATGGATTTTGACTCACTACAGTAATGCAGGTCAGTTCTGAGGATGTTTTCTCTGTGTATTGCAGTGTTCCCACTGCCTGAAAGTTTGTGCTTTCAGTGGGAAGGGGAGCGCTTTGCTGGGGAGCCAAGCCCTAACTCTGTGCTCCAGGGAGTTCTAGTGCAGGAAGGAAAGGAGCTGTTGAGGGTGGGTTGAAAGGGTGTGGAGCAAGAAGAAAAATTGTTAGTTTTATTATCTTTCTCCAGATAAGTTCCCAGTCTCATAAATGAACTGTCAGAACAAGCAGTATGTGTGTGTAATTTCCATAGAACATATGCTTCTGTTCCCATCTTTTAGAAGGAATTGATCTGCTATTTAATGGAAATGGTTTCATCGCATTGCATTTTCACATCTAATCTCTGCCATTTCATACCAAATGAATTCCCAGAACTGAGTTTCCATATTCCTCTCAGCTGAGCTGGCAGTAGCATTGTGTTTGCTGTGAGTGTGATTTGCTTTGGCCCCGCAGAGCTGGGAGTTTGGCATCCCACTGTGCCGAGAACTGGCCATCCAGTACGAGAGTCTCTATGATTACCAGAGCCTCAGCTGGATCCGGGTAAGTGGCAGCACCTTCTCACAGTCTCTTATATCATTCCCCAGACCACTTTGCTCTCCTGTCAGAGCATTCTGAATTTAAAAAACAACACATTCCTTTTAGAGCTTCATGCATTCACAGTGACTCCTTGCCATTGATTCATATTGATGACTTTGCTGATCCACTGAAATAATTCTGAAGTCTGGTAGCAGTAAAATCCCGTGAGGATGTGGAGACAGCACGCACACACAGGAGCTGGGCTTGCTATTGCAATGGCATATTTACATATATTCTTGCATAAAATATTCTATTTTTTAATACATACTTCATTTTAACTCTAAGAATCAAGGACAGCTTGGGCCTCAGTGAGATAAGATGAACAAGAGAGAAAGAATGAAGAAGGCAAATGTTTATGGCATTCTGACCAGTTTACAAGGATCTGGTCCTCTGGTACAATCAGACACATGATGAAATCAGGGCACATTTTCAGCATCATGCGTTAATCAGAAAAAGCTGAAGATCCTGTTGTTATTTAAAAACTTTCTGAATATGAAAATAGTTCATTTCCTCCTGTCTCCTGGGGTAGCATACATGTATCCAAATTTGAGATTTATACTGCATGGATAAACACAGTGGTTTAAATTCTCTTTTTAAAAAGTCCAGTTTATTTTTATCTGAAGACACCTGTCTAACAAGGTCTGATCAACTGCACTTCTGAAGAACCTGTTTTCTCCCAAGTGGCTCCAAAGAGAGCACATGACCAGCTTGGCTGTGCACTCTGCCATTCACATCACCACCACATTCCCTGAGGCTTCCTGCAGGGACTTTGGGACCTTCTCCTTCTAGAAAAGGAGTTAATGTGTGTGGGAACTGAGCACAAACCAGGATGCAATATTGCAAGTTAGGGTTCTTTGCAGTGGAAGCAGTGGTGTCAAACTGGTTTTTGTTCTTGAAGAGCCATCTTTTTGCTACAGTGAAATTCCTGTGAGCCTTTCAAGTGAGCCACAAAACTAGTTATTGGAAATAGAGAAAAGTCCTTTTCCTCTTTCCCACTGCCTTTTTCTTCCATGTTAAATCTTCTGGTGCACAGAGCTGTACAAGATTTAATTTTGTTTTATCCTTTTTCATGCCCCTCAACTCAATTAAGGCAAACCCAATTAGATGTAATTTTCCAGGCAGTGGTATGGATTTTGATCTGTAGGAGAGAATAGGACACTGTGAGCCAGGCAATATGGATCTTAATCTCAGCTTTGCCATTAATTCTGCAATGCAGAGAAAATTACATGCAAGACCTGTTTAATTTAAAATAAGATAAACCAGGAAAAATTCATATGTCATCGCCCCAAATGTAAAATAAGTAGGGTGATATTCTAGTCTGTTCCACCATGTAGACTGGTTTAATTAATAATTTTTACCTTTAACAGAATTTTGGTCTTTTCATAAAAAATTGTGAGGGTAAAAGAGTAATGTGGTATATTAATGAGACTTGAGATGTTAATGTTTTAAGTGCAGCTTTAAGGGTCTGATAGCAGCTATCTCTTTCCTCCACAGAAAATGGAAGCTACCTATTATGACAATATCATGGAACAGCAGCGCTTAGAACCGGAGTTTTTCAGAGTTGGTTTTTATGGTCGAAAATTCCCATTTTTCCTGCGGGTAAGCCAAACTTATACAGAAAGTGACAAAGTGACCAGGCTCAGAGAAGCTGTTAAGGCTTTGTATTTTTGTTTTGGAGATACAATGTCTAGCATTCAGCATATTTTTTTATGCCTACACAAATAAAAAACAATTTTCTGGCTGAACTGAAGGATGCGGTCCACTGGGAATGTTCTTGGGAACAGAGATCAGAAATTTGACTCACACTGCTGTGAATTTTTGATGATCTGCAGATGCAACACAAATTGCCTCTATATTAAGCAAAATGCTGTATTGCAGCAATATTGGGTCATTACAACTAATTTTCATCATCTCAAATTATCACACTTTAAAAAAAGTCTCACTTGACAGAATTCTAATCCCAGCCTGATGACTCTTATGCTATGTGCAAGTGAAAACTTCCTCCCTTCAACAAAAAGCCAAACAGCTTCTTTGGACATGTCCTCACTTGGAGCTCATTGTCTGCTGGTGTACCAATCCATTTAAAAAGTGAAATTTTCTTCTTTTCCTAATGAGGAATCAAACTTTAAATGGGTATTTGTTTATACAATATCTTGTTGCTGATTTAGAGCAAGGAAGGAATATAATCTGACAACTGCTCCAAGAGCTGCCTGCAAATTGATGGCAGATGCCATCAAATGTGACAGGACAAGGTAACTGGAAGCTTTCAAGGACTGGAGGTGCATGGTTTGTGTTCTCTTTGAAGGAATGGTTTGACAAGAGGTGGCACCAATCGAGGTACACAGGATGAAGCCACACAAAGCCCCACCATTTTGAAAGCTGCCCTCCTACACTTCTCTCTGATTATGAAGTTGTTTGTTGTTTTTTTTAAACAAGGATTTCAATATTGGGGTTTAATTACAGGCTTTTAATGGAAACACAGGCAGGGGTAATAAAGGCAAGTTGAAATTAGTCAAGGAGAAGAAATACCAGTGGATAAAGGGTGGTGCCTTCATGTTACTTGGAGGTGAACAGTGCCAGAATCAGAGAATCACAGAATCATTTAGGCTGGAGAAGACCTCCAAGATCGAGTCCAACCTTTGACCAATCACCACCTTGTCAACCAGACCATGGCACCAAATGCCACATCTTGAACACCTCCAGGGATGGTGACTTCATCACTGCTCTGGGCAGCCCCTTCCAATGCCTGACAACCCCTTCCATGAAGAAATTCTTCCTGATGTCCAATCCGAATGTCCCCTGGTACAGCTTGAGGCAGTTTCCTCTCCTCGTGTTGTTTGTTCCCTGGGAGCAGAGCCCGATCCCCACCTGGCTACCACTTCCTGTCAGGGCATTGTAGAGGGTGAGAAGGTCCCCCTGAGCCTCCTTTTCTCCAGTCTGAGCTTCTCCTCCCTCAGCTGCTCCTCACAGAATTTAGAGTGCAGCAGCCTGAAGCAGTTTGTAGAACACCCCTGCAGAGGAATCCAAGGAAAGGACAGGTGCTGCAGTGTGTGCCAGGAGCTGCCCTTTCATGAAGATCTTCAGAGAAAACTGACAACTCCTTTTTTTATATCTAACAACAAATGTTTCAGCAAGTGAGTGACAACAAAGTCATCATGGCACATGAGTGTTCCTAACATCTGAACTACTGTCAGTGACGTGAGCTTATCTTTTTTTCTTGTGGATCCTCACTTTTACCTGGGATCCTCCTCTTGCGCATCCTCACTTTTACCTGGGATCCTCCATGGCCGATGTGTTCGACACCTCCTGAGCTTCCTGTGCTCAGCCCTGAGTCTTTGCAAGTGCTGTAACAACATGGATCCTTGGCTGGACACATTACCAGCCAACACGAGCGTACATAATTATAATCCTTGTTAATTCTGCAATTATATTTGGTAGCAGTACTTCTGATAGCAGATTACTAATGTAGCAATCTCATTAAAAGTCAGCCTCCTCCTTTCTCTGCCTAATGATCCATACAGCACACACATTGTGGAGCATGGACTAAGCCCATTAGCAGTCACATCAGCATGGATCACACTGTAAAGAGATTGGAAGCAGCTATTCTAGAGAAGAAAAAGATTTACATGGATTTAAAATCTTCAAATGGATACGGGAGTGATTTAAAGTGATCAAGTAACTCTAAGCCCTTTTCTCATGTATTTTTCTATTGCTGTATAGCTTAAGACAGAAAATAACCACTTCTTTCTACATCTTTGATTTTTAAAGACCCTTTGTCTAGAAAGCCATTGTTCATATTTCTATGAATTCTGCATCTATTTCTAGCCTTCCTACATAAGTAAATTTAAATTAAAACTGTCTACATCTTCAATCTACCAGAAGTTCAAGTAAGGCCTGACAAGGCATGTTTTGAGATCTTGTGTTGGCATCTGTCTGAAAAGTCTTATTAAATTTAGCTTTGAGGTGTTTTCAGGGCATTCTTTTTAGAATCACAATAACTTTATTTATAGACTTATAGTTTTCTAGATTGCTGCAATCAAAAGCTAAAACAGAGAAAGCAGTGTCATGAAGAGATTCACCCTCAAAGATGGGCTCACTCCAAATTTAATAATAGCTGCAAAGTTTGAGCATTACAGACTGAACTGTCAAGATCCATCATGTGATTCTTCTCCCAGTCCATTGGTTGCTGTGACTGATGCATACAAAGTGACACATGTCACAGCCAGAACATGAGATCCTTTCCAGAAAGTTGAAATGCAAAGCCAAAGATAACTGAACTCCTTGGCTGTGTTTTATGATGTGGTTTTGCTCCTTTCCCTTTGATTTTGCTACAAGATAAGAACTGCTTGGCCACATCCCTTTTCTAGAACAACTAGAAGTGCATTCTTGAATACATTGCAGCTTCTAAATGCAACAAATAAAGGGCTGTTCTTGTTTGTTAGATTTTTAAATTGTTTTATAAAGCTGAAAAACCTCCCTGTTGTTCTAGTTATTATGTGTACGAGAGTTTAAACTACCAGAGTTAGAGAATTTGCCTGCCTTGATTGATCTGGCACCAGGACATTTTAACACTGATGAAAATTGTGGTTTGTGAGGGTTAAGACACTGAAATACATTCTTCATGACACTGAGGACTTTAGGAATCTCGTATCATGCTTTTCCGAGTTGGAGATCGCTCAAAAAGCATCCAAGAACTCTGCACAAGTGGTTTAATGCCTCAAGAGTCATATCTAAATGCAGCTTTCCATTATTAGCAGAAATGAAATTTCGTTCATCAAGAGGAAAGTGCTTTCAGGGCCGAAGGGGAATTTGTTAAGTGGCCACTGAGAATTCTTGGTAAAGCTTTTCTGTATTACTGTACTATAGACAGGGGAGTTCCTGAGCATGTGTTGTTCAGCATGATCAGGGCTGGGTTGTATGGCTGTGCTAATACAGCAGTGATTAAGCAGTGATTTTTGTGAACAGTTTGTTGCAACTTCTCTCTAAGGAGAACTGATAAAATGATAAACATATATCTCCCTCTGTTCTATGAGATGCTTTTATCCATCTGGTGTAAATTGCATTTGATGGCAGCTTTCCCAGCATAGAACAGCCAAGCTGATGACTTAAGTTCTAGTTGATACGTTTCAGCATAGTCCAGTTAAAAATAGTGCCTTTTCTGAAAAGGAGGTAAGAAGGGACCACAAGACTGAATGTTGGGTGTGCCTGAATCAGAGGCATTTTGCTGTTCAGAGATCAGTGGAATAGTCTCCTCATTCATCACTTCTTCATGAAATACACGGTGAAGAAAAAGGAAGATAAAATACACATCTACTGTGTTAAATGCACATCTTACTCTCACCATAGCATATTGCCACTGTCATTTATCTTTGAAGTAACATTGAAAGTGAGATAAAAGTCAATAGAATTTAACTTACTTTTGAGGACCCTAATTTATGCTTGTCCTTCTTGCAGAACAAAGAGTATGTGTGTCGGGGCCACGACTACGAGAGGCTGGAAGCCTTCCAGCAGAGGATGCTCAGCGAGTTCCCCCAAGCCATCGCAATGCAGCACCCAAACCACCCCGATGACTCCATATTGCAGTGTGATGCCCAGTGTATCCTTTTGTCAAAGGGCAAACTCTTCCTGGAGCTGGGGCAGAGCACAGAGGTAGAGCTGGATATGGACAAAACCAGACAGTGTTTGCAGCAGACAGTGATTGGTTCATTGTGGGATGTGGTGTTGGAGAGAGCAGTCACTTTTCAGTCAGGGAATAATGCAAGTCATGTTCCATGTAGAAGGGAAAGGGCTGTGCTCGGTCCCATCCATGTTTTAATGCTTTACCAACAGCACTGGCATCACACAGTTTGTGTCCTTAAGAGTATTCCTGATACCTTCTCTTTGCCAATATTTTGTTGGGAACAGATACTAGTTCCAAAACACTATTTTCCATTTTGCTATTTTTTTTTTTACATCAGTATTTTACTTTTTTGCAGTTTCCCTTTCTTTAAAACTGCTGAACCCTTTTATACCCTAGGCTTTGAATCTCATTCTTTTTGTTAGTCACCTGTACTGGGATTTGGTACAACCAGTACAGTGCTCAGTGCATTTAAGGACTGAACCACATCACATTTAAGGGGACTGCAGGGACTTTGGAGAGCTTAGTCATGGAACCCACACTCTCTGGCTTCTGGGAGAACAGCAAGGATACTGTGCAGGACTTGAACCATAAGGACACTGTCAGCAAGCAGAGCCTCCTGCCATGGGTTGCTGTGTCCTACCTGTCTTTCCTAACACATGGGTAAAGCTTTCTTTGACTGCAGAATTCCCAGATTTACAGATCTATGCAGTGACTCCCATCCCAGACAATATAGACGTGCTGCAAATGGACCGTGTCCCTGATCGCATCAAGAGCTTTTACCGTGTCAACAACATCCGCAAGTTCCGCTACGACAGACCCTTCCACAAGGGCCCCAAGGACAAGGAGAACGAATTCAAGGTAGAAGTAGCAAATAAGCAGTGTTTGAGTGTTAATCTCTTCAAGGTGAATACTGTCTTGTTATTTTATGCTGATAGAGCCTTTCAGGTAATCCTGATTTGATAGCCAAAGATACCACAGTAACTCAAGTAACAGGTTGAGTCCTTAGTCTGATTGAATACTGTTGAGTCCTGACCTGATTTAAAGCATTGTCCAGTTTAAAGGGGAGTTATTTTAATGCCAGGAGAAATGCATTTGGAAGCAAGGATGGGGCTTTCTTGTTTGGCTGGACTTCTTTTTTTTTCAGTACTGACACATAGGTCTATAATGTCTTTTTGGGTCCCATGACACAATTGGTGGTCAAATTTTAAAAATTAACAGAAATTCAATGTGTTCAATGTGTTTCAAGCACACTGAATTCCTGGTTTGTTGTTTAAGTGACTTTCAGAAAGACCTTCTACAGAATGAATGCTTGGGAGATTAATTATTATTTTCTGAACTTTGCTCCCTTTGCACCTGTAGTAAGAGTACAGATGATGTGGTTGTGATTCGCTGTGCTCCTCACAGCCTCAATTACTCCTTGCAGAGCTTGTGGATTGAACGTACCACTCTGACCCTGACTCACAGTTTGCCTGGGATTTCTCGTTGGTTTGAAGTGGAGAGAAGAGAACTGGTAACATTCATAATTCCTGTAATTGGGGGTTGAAATGATGAGTTACTGAGGACACGGGATAGGCAGCTTAAAACTCAGGCTGAAATCTTGCAGTTTAAAATGATGTTTACCAGGGATTAAATACATTTTTTTTCTACCACTTCATCTAAATAATTACTGAATGTAACCAGGGGAATTATATAAAGTAATAGTATAATGGAAACAGTGCCAAAAGGATGGAATACTTGAATTGCTGCCACGTCTTCAGTGTATAGAAAGACATCTATTATTGCAACTGAGTGACCTGAAACCCAGCACTTCCAACAGTGGAGTTTAATGTAGCTAATTTTCTACAAAGCAGTAAAAGCGAAGGGAGTTCACTGAACAATCCTGGAGTATCATTTTATTACAAGGAAGATAATAAATCTCAGTGAAGTGTCCATGGAATTAAAGTATATTTTATTGCCTTTGAGGTTGAAGTAAGTCCTTTGGAAAATGCCATTCAAGTGGTTGAGAACAAAAACCAGGAGCTGAGGACACTGATAAGCCAGTACCAGCATAAACAAATGCATGGCAACATTAATCTTCTCAGCATGTGTCTGAACGGAGTGATTGATGCGGCCGTTAACGGGGGAATTGCACGGTACCAGGAGGTGAGCTGGGCTCTGCTTCCCATTGACTATCACCCTTCTTCAGTTTTATTTGCATTTCTGTTTCAATGACAGTATGGCTTCATAAGATAAGAAATTCTCATGTGTATTGTCTAAAGATGGGGTTACACCCCCTACTTGGTTATTCTGCATCAGTGCTTCCATAGCCTCACACAAGGAGGCTCCAGGGGTGGAGCTGGGATCTCACATGGAAGTAGGTGCAGGAGACTGGAGTTTCTCAAAGATGACTCTTGGCTTACCTGGAAATCCTCACTTGGCAGGTAAAACAGTGAAGAAGCGTTTTTTATACAGACTGATTTGGTCTGGAATCAGGAAAAACCACTAATTCATGCTACTGAACCATTATCTTTGCTGATGGGCTAATTTCAGACTCGCTATAGAACTAAAATGATCTTAAAAACAATATGTTATCCAGCATAATCTCTGGCAAGCTGTTACTTAAACTGAGCATGGCAAAAGGTAGGTTTAGGGTAAAATACTGAAAAATGGAAGCAGTGGTTCAGGGGTATGGGATGTGTCTTCCCAACAGAGCCGTGGAGAGAACCCTCTCCAGGCTTGACATTAGTTGCCAATTTACTCACGAAATTCCTTTAGCTTTAGGCAGTTATGTGAAGGAAACTATAAAATTCAAATAACTGGAAGATACAAGGCTTAGTGGTATTGCTCATCACTGTCACAGGGGGAAACTTGGTCAGAGTCATGATTCAACAGAATCGTTTCAGCTGCCAAGATAATTTTCTCTGCATCCCAGAGTGCTAAAAAACCAATAAAATTAAACTCTGCTTTTATCTTAACATATTTAGTTTTTCTAAGATTTTTGGACCTTTCCTCTCATCTCTTGACTCCAAGTTATGATGAAATACCTTCCAGTAAGCAAAAGGCACTTTTCTTTTTTCCCTTTTCCTGCAGGCCTTTTTTGACAAGGATTATATCACAAAGCACCCCGGAGACGCAGAGAAGATCACCCAGCTCAAGGAACTCATGCAGGAACAGGTACTATTTTTCAGGTGCAGAAGAACATTGCCACATTGTCTGGATTCATCAGCAGTCAATATAAATATCAGATCCAGCTGATTCATTCAGAAGCAAAGATTTTTGGTACAGGAGACCTAAACACATTCAAACAAAGAAAAAGAGGGAGGTGGGCAAGGAGATTATGACAAGTCATTCACCTAATGGGATGTGAGGTGAAGCTCAGCTGAAAGTACAATAATTTTGTTTTCTCCGTTTATTATCCAAAAGACACCTTGCTGTGTTTCAAGCCTGCCATTCATTTTTGGCATTTTGAATTACGTCTTCCCAGCAAATTTCAAACATAATCAGAGGCAGGAGAGGTCAGGCTTGAGATTAAAGTGGCAGAGCCACATATGAAAACTTAATGCCTATTTATATATTATCTGCAGTTTTATTTTTCCATAGTGTCTCCATGAAACATCTTGGAAGATAAAGCTGAGGGATGCTTTGATAGGAATAAAATCAGATAATCACATCCCTCTTAACTGAAAGTTTGGCAAGATACACCCCATTAAACAATGTGCCCAAATCTGAATAGAGCTACTAGGTCTCTTTCTTCAACAAATCACTAAACTGCATTTCAGATTCCTCATCTGTAAAATAATGCTTATCTTCCTTCAATCCTCAGAAGATGTTTGAAGATTAATTACTTATTGTTTGTATGGACTTTGGATCATGTAGGGAATTACATACATCTTAAGCCTCCTATCATTGCTATTTTCTTTCATCTGAGATCTTATATAATCTCATGCAATCATTAATATTATATGCTTATAATATATAATATAATACATTATATGTCACTTTGAAAAAGTGACCTTTAGAAGTAACTAATGAGGAACAAACAGGAGGAGTGACAGCATGTGCCACACTGCTGCTGCTCAGCTCAATTATCAGAAATTCCTTTTAGAAGTCTCTGTTGGCAGCTCAGACCCTGTCCCTGGCACTAGGAAGAGGTGTTTCTTTGTCACAGGGCATTATCTGTGTGAGGGCATAATGCTGTTCACTCTACAGAGACAATCTAGCTGGTATTTTTTTACAGTTATCTCCTAAGAAAAGCAATGCAACATGACACAAATGTACTTGTCTCACACTTAAGTACTTGTTGGAGTAGTATGAACTTGCCAGGACTCCAAGGCTTGCTTAATTACCAGAAGTCTTGTAATGGACAGTGGCATATTCCTTGCAGGTTGCCAGAACTGCAGGACAGGCTTCTATTCCCTCTTAGACACAATTTATTTGTGTTTCTGATGTTGCATTTTTTGTTTTGCACAGGTACATGTCCTAGGAGTGGGTCTGGCAGTCCATGAGAAATTTGTACACCCTGAAATGCGTCCCCTGCATAAGAAACTGATAGATCAGTTCCAGATGATGCGATCCAGCCTGTATCACGTAAGCCAATACTCACTCTTCCCGTTTTTGAATTATACAATGAAACATCTGTCAGTTGCAGTAAGGTTCACAAAAGAACTGGGCTGATACAGCATTGATTTAACCTACTAGACTGCCAGATTACCAAAGAAATTCTTGATTTTTGTGCAAGAAGGCAGTCGTGGAAAATATGTTAACTTGGCCTTTCAACAAGAATTGTTACTATTTGTATGTTCTTTGTTGTACCACAGAGCAATTGTAAAGCTTAATTTTCAGTTGTTGTCTCACATAGCAGAAAATTATGTAAGACAGCAGAAGATTAACAGGAGGTGTTTGATGTTGAGCTTTTCAAAAGAACTGCCATAATTGGAAGTAGCATGACATGAAGAAAACTTGCAGTTTTCCAGGACTGACTTAGCTGAAGTGTGTTTGCTCTGCAGGAGTTACCTGGCTTGGATAAGCTGAGCCCAGCCTGCTCTGGCTCCAGCACCCCCCGCAGCAACGTGCTGGTGTCCCACGGCCCCATGAGCCCCGAGAGCATAAAGCTGGTGCATCGACACAGGTACCCCCCTCTTCTCCCCAAACATCCAGGGTCTCTGCACAATGTTCCACCAAGGTTCAAGGGTCTAAGGAGGGCTTAACAGTTACTGCAGGAGGGGCAGCATGAGTTTGGGCAGAAGTGCCTTTTGTCTTCATTCAGTGCTAATTATTGAAGTTTGAGACCTGGAATAAGAAAGTTGAGAAATTCAACTTGCAGCAAATACTGAACACCTCCAGCTGTGACTCCATCACTTTACTTACTGTAGAGGCAGAAACACAAACCTGCCGTTAGGTTCTCCACACCCAATCTGACTTTGGAGGTCCCAACCTCTCTCCTACTTCTGTTACACCAACAGCAAATAACTGGGTTCTTACCTACCATAGAAGGAAAATTATATGGCTTGTTTTAGAACCCAACTCAGTATGTACCCATTTTGAAGGATCAAAATTGTTAACATAATTATTTTTATAATTCTGACCAAATCAGAAGCCAAACAGAAGAAAGGCTGGCCAAGGTGTTTTGATCAGAACATCAAAAAATGACCCTGTGAGTGTTTTTTCAAACTGAATGCCCATGTAGTAAATCTGAGATAATGACAGAGGATAAAAACTGGGATTATAACGACAAAAGAGTGTTTTTTGTGTCCAGCCAACACTGCTTATTTGAAAATGCTAATTGCTCTTCTGTGTTTATTTTTCTTACTGGGTCGCTATAGTTTAGCTGGTTTTAAAGCCTGGCATGAAAAGCTGTGGAAAGTTGGTCCATGAATCCAGGATGGTGAAACTGAGTATTAAAACTGAGTAGCTTATACTGCTCTCATGGCTTATCAGTTGACAAACAGTGTCTGGGTGATAACATTTTTTTTTCCTCAAAATTCCTCCCTTTGTAAAGGCTTTTTTAGTTTTTAGGACAAACTAGGGAAATTTTATAGTGTACAATGTATTTGTGTGTACAGTTCAGAGTGACAAAGGAAAGTTCATTCCCTGAGGGAGATCAGGGTGCAGCCTGCACACCAGCTGGGCTGTATTACTTTACTGTCAGCTACAAAATTGCCTTCAACTGTAATGCTGAGGCCCAGTGCATGCCATAAGGAAAACTGGATTTTGACCTGGGTGTCTTGTGCTCAGATTCCTTTGGAATGTTTTTTTTTTTTAAAGTTGCTCCCACTCATCTGAGCATTAAAAATGAGAGTGGTTTCAATGTGTTCTTTTATAAACAAAACAAATATGCACCCAAGGTCGTGAAGTGATACTATCCTGGGTTGGGGTGCTGAAATTCAACATCCTAGGTACTATTCTGTTTTACCTGTAATCTTCTTGTCACTTCTTTCATATTTACTCACATTTATGTATTTGCTTGAGCTTATTTGGCCTGATTTTTCAAAAGTGTTTGACAACTAGAGGTGACCTAAAGCAGCAGGTAACTGCTGGTATTTACTAGTTTGGGAAAAAATCAGGCTTCACAAACAGGTTCAATTATGCCCTTCCTCTGTCTGTTTTTTTCCAGCCCACTGAACTTGCTTGGTTCAGTCCGACACTCCTCATCCTCTCTGTCGTCCCACACCTCCAGTGAAACAGGAAACCTGGTTATCCTGACAGACAGCTCTGTGGGGGAGACTGCTGAGGATATGTACCACATGCAGGTACAGCTCCAGCACAGCCAGGAGCGGTTGTTGGGAACAGCACAGAGCGTGTTCCAGAGGGTTATGCTTAGGAGCAGTGCACTTTACCTGTCACACCTGTCTGTGAAGCTTTTTTCAAAGAACTGAATAGGTAGAATCTAATATTGTTAAAGAAAAATGACAATAACTCATTAGATTAACTTTGGGAAGAAATCTCCTGTGTTTGTATAGTGACTGTGATAGTGCAGTCCCAGGTCACCCTGCTGCTTTCAGAAAATGAGATTTTTGTCCCATGTTGTTTACCTGCCCCGTGGAACATGTGCAGTTAGGTTGGGGAAGTGGAACCAGTCCCACAGTCCTGAGTGCAGGTTAACAGTGGCCTGCACTGAAGCTGGGCAGAGGCTGCCCTGGCTCATCCAAGACAGGTAAATCCCCAAGGCACTGATTCACTCGGGTCTCTCTGGATGGTTTCTCTGCCTACTGCAGCTTGTTTACCCTAAGCCCAGGTACCAAGGCTCAGTCACCAATGTCTGTTTTATCCTCATCCCAGGCTAGTCCTTCCACCTCCAGCCTGAGTTCCACTCACTCGGCACCATCCCAGATGATTAACTCTGCCCCTTCCAGCGCTAGAGGTAAGCATGGACAGGCCCTGATGGGGGGCACCTGCAGGTGTTCCCTAAACCTGGCAACCTTGCTGACTTACAGGTGAAACACCACCTACACTGACATGTAACACTTTCTCTTTTGGAGATGTAAATGCTTCTTCAATACTTCTTCTTAACAAATGGTTTAATTCTTCTTTTAAGCATTTTCTTCATCAGTATTTGGAATGTATCTCTAATACGTGCTGGTTTCAGGCAGTTGAATTTCATAATGATTCCCACTGTTCCGCCACAAAATTGTGGCAGGCAGTCTAAAGGAAAACAAGAATAGTCCTCGGTATAGTACTTAAAAGAGAGATCATGAAGACAAAGGCAAAGAAATCATTTTACAAGTTTAAAGAAATTATGACAAAAAAGGACTTGAGGCAGTTTAGCAGAAACATGTATACAGAAGTAGATGTATAGGATGAGTACTGAAAGATACGAATTTTAAATACTAGAGATAAAGAAGGGCTCCCCTGCTGGGAAATTCCTGAAGAAAAGAAAAATTTAAAGGCATACTCTGGGGGTACTCATATTGTCTTTGTGTTACAGTAGCTGATCTTGGTATTGCTAATCATTTTCTTCCCCAGCTGAAGCAAAACCACTCCATGTGATCTCCTGACTTTCACAACTTCTCTTCAAGGTTTTGGGTTTTTTCCTCTCATTTTGGATTCTCAGTTGCAGGTTCTACACCCCTTTTCACAGACGTCTGAAGAAGCTGTCCAGGATATAGTCAGAGATAGAGGCTGATATTTAAATCTTACCCCTTTTTCCATATAGGGGAATTCTGTGTCTTCTGATGGACAGGGAACATGGAGAAGAGCCCTTTCCTCAAGCCATCTTGGGGCTTTTTCCTCAATCTGCCAGTAAAATCCTAATTGACTGACTGTTGTTATGACACAGATGCAGCAAAGTGATTTAATTAATTGAAGGATCAGATGGAGTAGGAAGGTGAGATGTGAACATCTTCAAATAAAGGCAAATAGCTGCACTAATTACCATGAGCTGGAAGGAAAATAATGACAAATGGTAACCAGGTGAAACTGGCCTAACAAGCAAGAGAAGATGGAACTGAGGAGAGGGCTATCATGTCAGGAAGGCATCCCTAAGTGGATGTACCTCAGCTGGCACGTGAATCTTTTGGGGGATCTGAAAGGTTTGGTGCTCGTACTGTTTCACGCTGTTTTCCACTTTCGAAGTGCAGTGACAGGCTCACAGTGACAGGCTGTGACAGGCTGTGACAGTCTTTCTGAGCCTGATGACTGCACAGCATCACCAGCTTCCCTCTTCACGGTATTATTCACTGTTGCTTAGAAACCAACGTGATGAATGCTCCAAAGGGTCTGGGCTGCTGGGTGAGCCAACAGCACCTCCCAGGGATGGGACCCAGACAGATTTCAAATGGGAAACAGTAAGAGAAATAATGAGTTTGAAAAATATTTACATAGCCTGTGATACAATGTTTCTTCTCTGCTGTTCTGTTTACTTTCAAATTAGGTGAGCACAGCATTCAGACATTACCCACTCGTGGGATTTCACTTCTAGTAAGGTCCCAGATGCAATCTGTGTTTTCCAGTGTGCCAGTCACTGTTCTGGTTATTACAACACTGCTGTTGGGAATGGAGCTGTTCCTAATGAGAAAAAGCCCTTACACTTAAATTCCACTGTGGTAATGCAGCTGTGTTCTTCTCCTTGGTGATTTTTCCTTTTGTTTTGTTTTTTAACTGGGTGAATTTGATGCTTGTGAAAATGAGATCAGTATCACTGGCTGGAGCAAGGTACTTCACAGACATGACTTGTGCAGCTCTGCCAATGCACCTTTTTTTTTTTTTCTTTTTTTTGGTATTTATTTATATTCTTTTTAATTTAGCGCTGGTGAAAGGTGCTGGATTGACACCACTGGAGGCTGAAGCCCTCTATTTACCCACAGAGCAGATACAGCATGGGCGGCAGCCGTGCAAGTTCCCCCACGCTGCCCCCACCCATGTGCCTCATCTCTGTCCTGGAGGGACCACCTCTAGAGGTGAGAGGATAGTTCAGTCTCCATGACCCATCCAACCCTTGGCCTTTCTGCTGAGACTGCCAACAAAGCTACAAGAGTCACGATGCTGCAGCTGAACACTTGTCAGATGAGAAGTGGACAAAGGCCAACAATTAATTTCATAAAGGCCACCTAAATTTATCAACTTAACATCTTTGTCACCTATGGCTTTAACCTGAGCATGATTGGGTAGGATTTCTAGGGTTTAGCCTGATTTTTAAATGCTTCTCTCATTTATTCAAATGATAATGCAGGTACTTAGATCACCTTCTCTGTTTTACTGCAGAGCCTTGTCCTGAGGAGATGGGTATCTTTAAAACACAAATTAGTTCCATCAGCGACCAAAGGAAGCCATGGCCTTTTGTATAAAGAATCCAGCAGGAGTTTAAATTGTTCTCCACTTTCAAAAAGTTACCCTTTCATGGACCTTTAAAATAGCAACACAGGTGATTATTTGGCTTGTCCAAAGAAAACAGCAAAGCTACTGATCTAAAAAGAATTTCTAAAGGATAGTCATCAGGAAAGTTGATCAATGATTTGACTTTATCATTGAACTGTAGATTAGGGCATCAAAATTTACACTAGTGATACACAAGTTACATCAGAAGTCTTAAATAGAACTAAAATCAGAATACTGCAAGAATTTGCTAATTCTGTGCTAACAACAAAGACATTAGTAACACTATTATTACAAGTATGCATCTCTCAGTTTTCACCTGGCTTGACCCTTGAGTAGCTTCTTCCCTATTAGGGAAGCATCACTGTTGTTGTGTAAAAGGTCAGTAAGACATTCAGGTCACTTTGGCTTCATTTGAGGTGGCTCATGAGGCACTGCTGAACTTTATTGCAGTTAAAAGATTATACCAGGGTTGAGAAAACAAGAAATTGTAACTCAAAAAGGCCTGGAAAGAGCTAAGAGTGAGTTAGGGTTTGTGAGTAATTTAATTTAAAATACAGTTGGGACTCCTCCAATGCAGTCAAAAAGCAACTCCCACTGGCCTCTAAAGGCATCCCTACTGCTTCCTCAACACTGCCCCTCGTTAAGGTGTAGAAAATGAGTCCTGGTGTCTTACTCAGCACTTTGCAAGAATCCATATACTTACATTAAAACTTCCTTTTCAAATCAAAAAAGTTACCATTTTGCGCAGGAGCAAACTTTTCGTAATAGTAATAAAAATTAGGAAACAGGAGAAGAGATTCAGAAAGTTTGGAGTTTACATTAATGTTCAGTTTCATTCTTTAAAATTAATACTTGTCACAAGTGGATTAACATACTTATAATTAAAAAAGCAAAACTACCTCTGGCTTTAGCACAGGTTTTCCTTTCTCAATAGCAAATTCCTACAGTGCTGCACACATCAAGTGCACAAAGCTATATGCTAGAAGGAGTAAGCCCTGGCACATGCTACAGCATTTTATTATGGCCACTGGCTGCTCTGGAAGCTTTAAAAGCTTCTGACTTTGCTTTTTAAGTTTTGCCAGTCCCGAAAAGGAGCCACGGTTACTGGGCTCTCTATCTGTCCAAAGCAGCCACACATAATTTTGTTTGCAGATTGGACACTTGGCATAATCTGTTACCATTTCTACAGCTATAGTTAATGACAAATTTAAGGCACAAAACAGCAGAGCTGTTTCTTAAACTACACTCTGCCAGCACATGTGGGATTTTTCAGGTCCTGCAGTGCAAGGTCTTTTGAAGCTGTACTCCCATTTAAACTGACAGCATGTAGAGGTGGTTTGCATCTTTGACATAAAAGAGCAAGGATGACAAGATACATAAAAAAGGAAAAGTTTACAGTGTAGGTTGTGCTGTGCTGTAGTTCTGGGCACACCTAAAAGTTCAGCATCTTTCCATTTGTCCTGCAGAACAGGACTATCTGTGACCTGTGAGGATAAGACTCAGCACAAAGCGTTAACACTGTGTTCTCCAAGCTGATGTTGTACATAAGAGCAAGGAATGTTGTCTAATTATGTTTCTGTTCTATGTCTGGGGAAAAAATGAGTTCGGGGCTAGAATGCAGCTACTCTGCCACTGTTCATGTCAGAGTAGGGGTGTAGATTAATCCGGCATCTGCCCCCCTTAATGGAATTGTTGCAATTGTAGGACTTTATCCTGCATTCTGCTGGACACATTGTTCCTTCCACTGTGTGCTGAATATTAGTCCCCAAAATTGCATGTTTGCTTTTGCTGGGGTAAAAGCTGCATCAACCAGCACCAATGCCTTTGCTCATATGTTGGAGTGCTGTCCAGGTAATGTGTGTGGTTGTGGAAGTTTGCCAAAGGGGGCATGTATTCCCCAAAAGCCGGCATGGCTCTGTAATGCGCTGTGTGCTGCCATCTGTTCAGTGCGTGTTTGTGACGCAATCAAACAATCAGTGCAAATTACAGCTCACTTCAGCAGCTTCACAACATCAATTCCTGCCTAATATCGTGCATCCCAAGGGTTGCGTGTATCAGTAGTGTCAGACTTTAGGAAGTCACTAATGGGAATCATTCTTCTGGCAAATCCATTGTCAGCTGTTGCACATCAGAAGGCATACTGTTATGTGGCATTCATCCTGAAGAACTTGAGTCCCAAGTAATTCCACCTGCCAGGAAGCTGTTACATGAAATGCCCCAGTATCTTAAATGACAACCATACAGATAACTAATAGATAAATCAAGCTTATTATTCCTACTATAAAATTCTAAGCATTGCTAAATGTCTGGTGTCATCAAAGGGCTCAGTATAGCAACACAGCAGTAATCATCATCACAGCAGCATTGTAAGCAAAGTGCCTCTCACATTTATAGAAAATGCTGTTTCTTATTGGGGTTGGTTTAACAAGAGGAAGCTGACCAAGATAGCACCAATTAAATGGCAACACTCATCTGTATCCAGAACAAAGGAATGAAGTATGTTCCTATAGATTTCAGCTTTAACTGAATGGTGTATCTCAAGCTTTTATCCCTTTCTCCCACATTCAGTCCTAAAATGCACAATTTTATGGCATTTTTGTAACTCTGCAATACTTCACGGGCCAATGGAGCATTAGGCACAGCCACAGCTGATTCCACAGAGATACCCACTTTTTTATGTTTAAGAGGAAGCACTTTGCAACATACAACTAGGGACACATACATGTTACACACCCTATGTGGTATGTCCTTAATTGTATCCAACAAGCCAGTTCTGACTCCATCCTCGTGCTATGCACCCCACCAACAGTCAGCTGCTTAGTGGGCTCAGCACCATGTTTCCTTGGGTCCTGTGAGCTCTTGTGTCCGAGCCAAGTGCACAGGAGGACTGAGATCCCTGGGCATGCAGAGACATGGCTGTTGTTTGTCCCGTGTACGTGATTTTTCTCACTTGTTTACAGGCTCTCCCTCTCTACCAGATAAGTACCGCCACTCTCGGGAGATGATGATGTTGCTGCCAGCCCACCGGGACCGACCGAGCAGCGCCATGTATCCCGCAGCTATCATGGAAAATGGACAGGTAGCAGCTCTGATTTCTTCTGTGTCAGTTCAGCCACCTGAAACTGTGGCTGTATTTTTGCTGGCTTTGATCACCTAAAGATTTCTTTTTTATTTTTGGGAAGCGTAGCAACTTAGGATTGTTTTCAGACATCACACAGAACTTTTCCTATTAATCCACCCCTGGAGGCACCCACTGTGGCAGTTGAGTGATAGAAATTGTAGTGACTATTAAAAGTGCAGGTATGTCCTGTGAAAATGGACTCACTTCCCAACTCTATCCTGCAAGCCCTGGTCCATTGCAAGCAGTCACACCATTTTCTTTATTTGTTTAGACCTATGGCCATCCATCCTGCAGTCTAGCCTCTAAGTTGATTCTAAATGACTTTATGGTAATTTCCAGAGGTATCAAAAACTGTAAGAGGATGAAATAATATACCTGGTCTCCAAAAATTCTGTGCCCGAATTTTTCTGGACAAATTGAAAAGTGTGCCTACATGTAAGCATTTAAATCTCATCCTGACCTGCACTTTTGAAGGAAATCTCCTGATCATACCTACTTATCACACTTCGGTTTGCGTTGGAGAGCTCTCTCAAAGCATGCAAAGTCAACGCTCCAACAAAACTATAAAAAAGCTTCAGAGGGCAAATGATGCCTTCCAGCTGATAATGGGCACAAGGCCAGGCTAGAGCTAGTCTGAAATAACTCCTTCAGAGAGCAGGAATTGTGGGCCCTCAGCACTGTTAAACCCTAGAGATCCACTCACATTGCACTGCAGTACCTGCCAATGTAGGCACAGCCTAAGGTTTCCAGGGAATCTTTAGTTTAAAAACTTCTTTGCTTATAAAAAGAAACAGAAAGTCCCCATGTTGCTCCAGCTGGTCTGTGACTTTTTTTTTTAACTTTTCTTTGCTGACTTTCTTCTCCCTTAGCCTCCAAATTTCCAGCGCGCCTTGATCCAGCAAATGATTGGACCATGTAAACCTTGCAGTGATCCCAACCTGTCTGTGGCTGAGAAAGGTACTCCTTTTCCTGTTCAGCATGCATGCTTGCTAAAATATTATTCCTCTGGTCATGCTATAGCAAGTAACGAATGGGCTTCTACATTTCCTGGATGAGTGCATTTCTCTCACGCTTTTCTAATTAACAATTTAATTAACTGGGCCTTCTGCCAACCTACCGTCATTTCAGAGCCTTCACAGAAGGGTGGGCTTGCACAAACCTCTCTATTTCAGAAAGCTTTCTAAGTTCAGCATTTTGTTATTGAAACAGTTCCTGCAGCCTTTGTCAAGCAAACTTGCATAGCAGCAAATGAGAAGTTGCCTAAGAAGAGCCCAAGATTTGGACCATATTTGTTATTAATGAGATATACTGGGTTTTAATACACATTTACTGCTAAAATACAAACATTCCTTTTAATCCCTCTCTGAGGTAGTTTTATATTTATTTATCATTAGGAATATATGCTTTTTTAACTCATTGCTTTGAAAAAAAAATAGGCTGAGTCCCTTCAGGGAAAAAAAAAGCCTGAAAGAGGAGAAAGAATTTATTTGGTGTAAGAGAAAAGGAGCAGCTTATGAAAGAGGTGCCATGGACAAAGCGATGGGCTCAAAAATTATCTGAAAGGCAGCATTCTGAAAAAGCGGAAGAGTGCAAAATTCCTGAATCAAAATCTGAGACAAGGAGGCTGCCTAAGCAAGAAACAGTCATTTATGGCTGTGAAAAATAGGTATCTTAAAAGATTTTTAAGGCCAAGAAAGACCACTGCAACTCTCTAGTCTGACCTACATCATACACTCAGATGTTTATCTGTCTTTTTGTTTCAGAAACTGTGCCAGAACTAAACTGTACCTTTGAAAAAAAAAAAAAAACCAAAAATCCAAATTTTATTTTAGAATTTCTAATGAATTAGAGTCCCCTACTTCAACATGAGTAGTCCAGATTGAAACCAAATGCCAACATCTAGTTCTGAATAAATGGCAGAATGATGACTTGATGATAATAATGAGTGATGAGAAGAGAGTTAAGATTAGGGGGTGAGGGATTAAGAGCTCCATCTTAGCCATGTTAGTTTGAACCAAACATATGACAGAGATGGTGAGATCTTTATACTGGACCAGAGGAAGATCTGGAAAAGGAAGGTAGATAAATATTTGTTGCTGTCTAGGAAAAATACTTGAATTTGTATTTATGGGTAATATTATGCAGGAGTGTGGTATTCAATTCCAAGAGATCAAAGAATCCCAGAGAAGCCACAAAAGACACAGGTGATGTTCAGTTGGGATGGCGAGGCAGGAATCCAGCTCTTGTGCCTGGCTGGTGGCAAAAATGCAGTTACAGGTACTCTTGGCAGGCCTGGAACCTTCACCATTCCTCAAAGTCAGGATGCCATCTGCCTTGGATTTTGTTAGCAGTCAGGGCCCTGACTTCCCCCACCCCCTCCTCACCGTGTCAGAAGTTCCTCTCGGTAATTCCCAGTGACAGCGGTGACTTCAGTCGCCCGGAGCAGAATGGTTCAAGTGCAGCTTCCCCGCTAATTAAACTTGGCCACCGAGCCACTGAATAGTCACAGAGAGAGACATGGGCTAAGTCAGAGCACTGGGAGCTCCCTGCTTAGGTTCTTCCCTGAAGCATTTTGGTTAAAACACTGGTTTTAACAGGCAGCAGCCCCTCTTCAAAATCATCTGACCTTCTTCCAGCACTCCTAAATACTCAAAAGGCTGTGAATGAGGGAACACTGAGAAAGCATAAATGGATTTTTCACTGGGGTACCATGTGTTCTTCTTTACATTCTCATTCTGCATCTCAGTGTTAAACAAACAACAAGCACAACAATAGTTTTACAGGGCAAGCAAATCAGGTTTTCTGTTCTTTTCACTTGATGCTGGGATACGGCAGGAGAGATAAGCAAGGCTGGCACTGCTGTGCATCTTGTCCCTCTGTTTTAGCTCTTTGACACCAATTTCAATAGTGCAAATTAGAGCAGTCTGGCCTGTGTACAGGAAAATTAATCTGGTGCCACATTATATTTGGGTTGAACCTGTTCTCTGTCAAGACTCTTAGTGTCTTCTTCATATGCCTTTCTCAGATTCTCAGGCTGAGAGTCTCTTTAAAAAAACCATTTACTTTTATATTTTTTGAGGTTTGTTCTGTCTGATGAAGCTGTCACTTTGTGATCTTTTTTACTTTAGAGAATTTTAGGCCTTGGGGAGCCTGTGCTCATGCCAACTCATGAACTAGGAGACAAAAAAAAAAAAAAAAAAAAGAGAAACCTTTCAAAGTCATTTTAGAAAGAAATGCACCAAAAATGGCTGCAGGCATTTTAATTAAGGAGAAATCCTCTTCAGATGTCAAACTCCATGTTTATTTCTCCAGGCTTCCATTTTACAAACTGAAGATGGAAAAAGCTATTTTTATCTCAGTTTTCTTTGACAGGCCCAATTAATTACGTTTTTTTTCCTTTCTTTTCTGAAGAAATTGCAGTTGCTTATTTGTTTTTAAGTAAACATACAATTATTGTATGTCTCTTCTCAGAATAAATCATGTCATGTTTGGAAGGAAGGTGCATTTTAATAATGTTCAAGGTTGTCAGAATTCTCAAGATCTTTACAAATGTTCATGTCAAGAAGCAGCTTTTATTTCTATGAAAAAACAAGTCCACAAAGATCATATTCACTCTCTGCTAAATGCAACAAGCATTGCTTTCTATATTCTTCCTGTTTCACAAAGACTTGATCTCTTCAGGAGACTTTCTAATACACGGAGGCCAAACTGTTGTCTTTAAATATTTTGTAATCAAAGTTCTTAATCAACTCTGTAGCTTAGTAAATTGGAGCTCTGAAGTAATTTCTTTTGCAACAGACAGAGGTATAACTTCCTTCATGTTCTTTATTCAGCTCTCACTGAGCCTGTAGTGCAGTCACAGGCCCTCCTGTTTCCACAGGGTTTTGCCATGTTTCCTTGTCACCACTCCCCACCAAGCAGGACAGCTCACACCTGAGATCCAGCCACCATTCCATTGGTGGGATTTCATTTTTACCACCACACTGATTTGCAGAAAAAACTGCCAGAGTCCTATCGCTCTTCAGCTTTGCTAGAAATGAGCCCAGGGATGGACGGGAGCTGGGCAGACTAACCCTGTGATCACCTAACTCTCACTTCCTTAACAAAGCATTTCTAAACTTAACACACTGTAGCCTAGTCAGTTCCTTTCTGTGCTTTCAATCCTGCCATTCCCTGAGTCCCTGGAATCTGTCTCTCTGCTGCTGAAGAGCACACTGGAAAGCCAGTGCTGGCCCCACAAACTCCGTGTCCTGTTACTCGAGTTACATCTGTTTCAATCCTTCAGCTGTGCCAGCAGCACCCAGTAGCTGGAGCCTGGACAGCGGAAGCCGAGAGGCCCTGCCATTCCTGTCTGCCCAAGCTGGGAGCATCCTGGCCCCACCAGTGCCTCCCCGAAGCCTGCCCCATGGTAAGGACATGCCCAGCAGGCCTGCTGCAAATGCCTGCAGTCACATACACACACAAATCCAGACCACCTAAAAGCTGACTTTAGCCTTTCCCACCATCCTGTAAAACAACCAGAAACAAAAATCCCACAGTCTTTCCTGGTCTGCTAGGTTTTCAATTTTTTTCCCCCCAAATCTTCAAATTCTTGGAGTCCTTAAGCAGTGTGGACTTGTGTGTACTTTGGGACTAGAATTTAGTGTGAGAGGGTTGAAGCTTGACCTGGTTTCTTACAAATGACCAACTTCAGCAGTAATTTAAGCTTACAAAGCTATTAAATGGAACTTCAGATGTTCATTGTTTAAGAGCCTGTTGCCTTGCCATGAAGATCCTTGATACTGGAGCAGTGAAAAATATCTCTCTCTGCACTCAATTTCTCCTTAGCAGCCTGTGTGTGACAGATGCACTCTGCAGTATGCATCAGACAGGCAGCCTAGGCTGGAGCATTTGGAGCTGTTATCTGGCATTGCAGATCTAAACCAAGCTCTGTGGCTGCAGTGAAGCAGCACAAGTCTGAATTTCTGACCCTTGTCTCATTCCAGGACACTACTCACTGCACTTTGATGCCTTCCACCACCAGCTCAGTGATGCTCCTCCGGCACTGCCCGCACGAACGTTGCGCAAGGTAATGGCAGGAGAGCAGAGAGGGATGTAGGACAACAGTGGGCTCCTGAAAGGAATCCCTCCCTTCTCTGCTACCACCAAGCAGCTTCTGAATACAGAAACACTATTTTTAACATGCTAGTAACTTGCACATGAGAAAACCCACTGAAAGCTCTTAACCTATTCCACAGCTGAATGCTACAGAAATAACTTATGGGTTGTAGGTCCTTCCCTTTTCCTGTTTTGTTCCATATGCTGTGATTTCAGCACCCTGATCATCACCCCAGCTACTGTTTCTCTAACAGCTCTGGTGTTGTTGAGTGTGCTTGTCTGCCCACAAGTGGTACTTCCATGCATGTAAACCAATAATCCTTGACATTTTGAACGCAAATGGAACAGCGCCGCTGTTAACAACACTGTCAAAAGCTGAAACGGGGATCAACACACAAGATGCAACATTGCCTCCTTTGTCAATTTTAACCTGGTTTTGTTTCTCTCCAAACAGTCCCCTCTCCATCCTATCCCTGCATCGCCCACCAGTCCACAGTCTGGTCTAGATGGCAGTAACTCCACTTTATCCGGCAGTGCCAGCAGTGGTGTCTCTTCCTTGAGCGAGAGCAATTTTGGACATTCTTCTGAACCACCTCCTCGCACAGACACCATGGATTCTGTGCCCAGCCAGGCTTGGAACACTGATGAAGATCTAGAGACACCCTACCTCCCTGTCAGGTACAGTCTCTCTGAGCCTGATGTCCTGGAGTCGCTCAAATCCCAGCCATGCCGAAGCCACTCTGCTCCATCCGGAGTCATTCCTCAGGACACCATGGACCCTCCTGCTTTACCTCCCAAACCTTACCACTCCCGGCTGCCAAACATGGAGAACGAGGAGGGGATGATAATTGAAGATGATGACAAACACCGCCCGTTGCATCGTAAAGTGTCCCAACCAGTGAGTGGTGGAAAGGAAGAGCAGGCCAGAGTGGCATGGGAGCACGGCATCAGCGAGCAGTAGGGACAGCTCCTGGTACACAGCTGGCATTGGCATTCCAGGTCTGGATACGACAGAGAGAGCAGGACTCGGAGAACAGCAAACCGATTTTCTACTGCCGCAAGGTTATGTCTGAAGCCCACAAAAGCAATGGGGCCAGCATGGCAGGTTGCTGCTTTCCTTTTTAATTTCTTTTTACACCTTTCTGTTATGTTTTTTAACTTTCTGTGCAGTGGACAGTTGATTCCTTCTGCAGTTTCTTAACCACATCATACGGCATACGAGCCATAGAGACTTGCAGAAGCTGAAAATTACAATTTTAAGTGGAGGGGAAAAAGGGAGGAATGTGGCAAGTTGATTTTGGACCTGCTTTCCTCCCAGTTCTGAGACGCACATGAGTAGAAGCAGTTGCACTAGGGACATATTTCTTTGCTGTACAGAATTGAAAGCTCATTGCTGAAATCAGGGATTCTATGAACTGTCAGGCTGGAAGGTGCATGAGCTGCAGGCAGTGGAAAGATGGCAATTCTAAGAAGAAATTGGCTCTTTTGAGAGCAGGATTGTACATATCTGTGCAGTGATCTCCCTGCATTGGTTCATAGGTGCTGAGGCAATCTAACCAGTGCTGATGCACTGATCTCCAAGATATCATTTCCAACAAACTCTGCCTCCTTTGTTTTTTATGTACTGTTTCATTTCTTAAATTTTGCTTTCACTGGCTAAGCCAACCTGCTTTCTCATGGGAATCGTGTTATTCATCTGTGCTACAGAATGAGAGGAGGTTGGTAGCTACTGGAGCTACCACCTCATTGTAGGCCTTTCCCATGCCCAGCTTTGGGCAGGCTGTTGACACCAGCATTTCTATTCCAGATTAAAACAAAACCAACCAAATTGAGTTTCTCATGCCACAAGATGGCTGATGACCCAGCCAGTAAAGAAAAGGTGGCTTAAATGCATCATATCCAACAATCCTTGCCTCAGGGCTGAACATCATAATTCTCACCAACTTCCATCACCCAGGAGCTGAGATTCATGCCCTGTTAACTCAATATCCTCAGTCCCTCCCAACAACTCACTGCAGCTGGTGTGCAGAAAGAATCTCCCATCTCTCAGAGCAGACAGAAAACATCAGGACTCGAACAATGCCCACTATCAAGTGTACACCCCAGAGTCAGGGACCTTAAAGGCAACCTGTAAAGAGCAAGTGTTTGTTTCCTCTTTTGCTTCTTTAGAATGTATAGTAAGAGCTGCTGTTTTTCCCTTCTGGAAGGTTCATTTCTTTTTTCCTTTTCTCCTCAGGAAGCAATACAGCCTTTCCCCATCACATGTTTTTTTATTGATAAGTTCCAGAAAGGTCTGAAGAACATTGTGGGGGACACCAAGCCACACCACACAAACCAGAACTGTGCAGAACTGAAGACAGTACAAGTCTATGACCACAAAACATGCCTTTTAACCAGTACTTGCATAGTTCAGGAAAAAAAAAATGGGGGGATAATATTGTTCTTTACAAAGAAAAGATCTTGGCTCTAAGAAACTTTTTATTCCTGTTTTCGTACTTTTCAAGAAACTTTCAATCAAGTTAGTATCAAGTATTTAATGTTTTTAGATGAGCAAGCCACCTTCCTTTCCCTTGCCACACCCACACACATTTTAGCCTTCCTTATAACCCATTCACCTGCAGACTGCAAAGCACACTCCATAGGATGGAAACAGCCCTTCCTCTCTCCTACCACTTAAAAACCTGAAGCACATTCAAATATGACCTCCACCATTTAAATTAGTGCCAGTAACAAGAACAGCACTCAATTGACATCTTGAATTCTTGCTTAACTGCTCAGTTTCTCCTGCTAAAAAACACCATAAAGAAGCAAAAAAGGATTATTATAAATATTTTACAGGTCACCTTTAGCACTACCTCTAAATGCAGTAACTGGGCAGAGTACATGGTTTCTGAACTGGCTAAAGATGGTCTGCCTGTATAAAGTCTGGACTCAGCAGTTGTGTGAAGGGGACTTCAAGAGGATTTGTTTATTTTCTTTCTCAAGCTCTAGCCCATGCAAAATTACTAAGTTAAGGATTTGTTTCTTAAATGGCCTATTTGGCTGGAACAAAGTCTCTCTTGCTTCCTCTATTTTGTTACTAACACAGGCTGCTTGTAATCATTATATCCTTCACAATTTAAACAATGATAATAAAATCTGGCCCATAGTAGATGTTTCATCTTTAGCAGGAAGGAGAGTTTTCCAATGCTAGGACAGTCATAAATGTTAACAAACCAAAGGTGGATCTCTGGTATAGAACAAATGTATGAAAACAACTGATGTTTTCAGTAAAGGTAAGTCAAGGTAATTCCTTAGAAAAGGGTGAAATGTTTTCACATATGCTCTATCCTCCAATCCCACTGAGACTCTTCCAGTGAAGTTCTTAGAAGAACGAAGTTTTAATTCCATCTCCCTTGCCCTAATTTCCTTTTTTTCCTGGCAGCAAGACTAAAAGTAGTAAATGTAGTGACTTACCGAGCTTTCTTAATGTGAAAAAAACAGCAGGTCTTGCAAATAAAACTTTGCAGAACCAAGAATGCAATTACCATGGGACTGAGTCCCAGGCAGCTGGAAAACCTGCCCACCCGAGCTCTAATCAGTCTCTGAAAATGCATCATCCTGCTCTGATTAGAGACCTGGTACAACAGTGGTGAGTCCATTTGGGGAGTCTGGCATTCCCATGTATTTGGAAGGGTTCGAACATCAATCAGGTGATGTGTACAAATACCTAATTTATGGCAGGTCCACATAAAGAAGGGTGGAATAAATTGCTGAATTTACCAAATTAAAGCCTCTCTGGAGTTAAATTTCTGTTACTGTTCTGATATCTACCAAGTATTCTGTCTCCCTTTTCAGTGTTTGCCTTAAAGGGGGCAGAAGATAGAAAGACTATAATTAAGATTTTGTGAATCTTGGAACTAATATTGCCTGGAACTACTCTTTCTCTGTAGGGTGTGAGGTGTCTTTTAGCATAGTACAACTCCAACGTCAAGCTCAGTCCTGGAGTAGGTGGAAGCAACAGCAGTTGTTGCACTTGCCCAACAGGATTTGAAGATTCCTTGTATAAACCCCAGCAACAGGATGTTTTGAACAGGACCTTGACATTCTATACCTAACTCGAATTCAAACTTCAGTGTACTTGCCTTCATTGGGTTTTCTTTGCATAGCAAAATAGCATGTGCATTCTTGAGAAAAATTGGTGGAATTCTGCTATTAATCTCTCCATCGTCAGTGTACCTGCTGCCCCATCTGAAACAAAATTGAGAAGGAGCTACAGTGGTAGAAGAAAAGCAATTAAAACAAGTTCTCTGAATCCTACTTTTTTTTTTCCCCAATAGCTGGGTTGGTTTTATTGCTGTATGCAAGACTCAGATCCTTTTTCGTCTTTTCCTCTGTTTTTTAGCTTACTTACCCCTTTTTAGGTAAGGGATATTGAATATCCCTTCTGTGGGAGTATCAGCCAAAACTGGGGAGGCTGGAGAGAGCAAGAGCCTTTGGGAAACAAATTATGTGATATTTAAAATTTCCTCTGATCATGCTTCTTTGTAAATACCCCCATTTGAATGCTGTGTATTTGTACAGGAAATTGAGCAAAAAATGTATAGATTGTGATGTCTGACTGGTATTCTGCCCTGTAAATGTGTTTTTAACCTCTGGCATTCTGTGCTTATTTAAAAAAGAAAAAGGCAAAAACCTCTAACCACTTCTCTTTTGTGTATTCATGTTTAAAATAAAATGAAAACAGCTATCTTATCTATAATGGAAATCAAATTCAAAAGGAAAAAATTAATTTGTACAAGTGTCCTAAAGGTACTTCATTGTATATATTGTGATAGCATGTTTCCAGAACCAACAAATAAGTGGTGTGAATTTTAGATGTAAATATCTGCCGTTTGTTTTGGGTTCCTTTCCCTTACCCATTCACTCGACTGCTGTGATGTGGAATTAAAGATTAATACCTGATATTAAAACAGTACAGCTGTATGGTCATTGCTGTCCTCGAGGCAGGGCTGTCCTCAGGCTGCTCCAAACATTCACAAGAGACAAGGAACAGCCTTGTGTGAACAAGAAAAAGGGGGGCAACCAAAAGGACTTTGTGTGGGGTGAGGGAACAGCTTCCATGTTCCTCTTTTAGCTGACAGTGTGTTATTTAATATCAACTTCTAGAAGCCAGCAGGAGGCACATCCCCCTCCTGGTCTGGTCAGATAGATGGACATGGCACTTGCAACAGCCCCAGATATTTTCGGGCCAGTGCTTTCAGAGACAAAGCGAATGGGATTAGCTCTCCCCTAGGATACTTGTGGAGTCAGTTATCAGCTGGGGTTAAACCACTATCTCACTGCCTAAAAGATTGCTACTCTTTTCTTGCAATAGTACTTAAATATAGATCATTTTCACAGAATCACAGAATGAGTAGGATTGAAGAGACCTTCAAGGCCATCGAGTCCAACCCATGCCCTAACACCTCAACTAAACCATGGCACCGAGTGCCACCTCCAGTCATTTTACTGAACACATCCCGGGATGGTGACTCCACCACCTCCCCGGGCAGGGCATTCCAGTACTTTATCACTCTTTCTGTGAAAAACTTCTTCCTAATGTCCAACTTGTATTTCCCTTGATGCAGCTTGAGACTGTGCCCCCTCATTCTGTCAGTTGTTGCCTGGAGAAAGAGACTGACCCCCACCTGACTACAGCCACCTTTCAGGAAGTTGTAGAGAGCAATAAGGTCACCTCCAAGTCTTCCTTTCTCCAGGCTAAACAACCCCAGCTCCCTCAGTTTTTCCTCACAGGGCTTGTGTTCCAAACCCGTCACCAGCCTCTTTGCTCTCCTCTGGACACCCTCAAACATCTCAATGTCCTTCCTAAACTGAGGGGCCCAGAACTGGACACAGTAGTCAAAGTGTGTCCTCACCAGTGCTGAGTAAAGAGGAAGAATGACCTCCCTGCTCCTGCTGGCCACACTCTTCCTGATACAGGCCAGGATACCGTTGACCTTCTTGGCCACCAGAGCACACTGCTGGCTCATGTTCAGCTGGCTGTCGAGCAGCACCCCCAGGTCCCTTTCTGCCTGGGCACTGTCCAACCACACCGCCCCCAGCCTATAACACTATGGGGGTTTTTGTGGCCAAAATGCAGAACTTGGCACTGGGACTGACTAAACTTCATCCCATTGGACTCTGCTCATCCATCCAGCCCTTCCAGGTCTCTCTGCAGAGCCCTTCTCCCTTCCAATAGAGCGACAAATACTCCCACCTTAGTATCATCTGCAAATTTACTAATGAAAGACTCCACACCCTCATCCATGTCATCAATAAAAATATTGAACAGAACAAGCCCTAGCACAGACCCCTTAGGGACACCAGTGGTGGCTGGCTGCCAGCTGGATGCAGCACCGTTCACCAGCACTCTCTGGGCCTGGCCATCCAGCCAGTTCTTAACCCAGCAAAGAGTGCACCTGTCCAAGCCATGGACTGCAGCTTTTCCAGGAGTATGCTGTGGGAACAGTGTCAAAGGCCTTGCTAGAGTCCAGGTACACAACATCCACAGCCTTTCCTGCATCCACCAGGTGGGTCACCTGGTCATAAAAGGACATCAGGTTGGTCAAACACGACCTACCCTTCCTAAACCCATGCTGGCTGGGTCTGATATCCTGGCCATCTTGTAAGTGCCACGTAATGGCACTCAATATAAACTGCTCCATTACCTTACCAAGTACTGAGGTCAGGCTAACTGGTCTATAATTACTAGGCTCTTCCTTCCCACCCTTTTTGTGAATGGGCATCACATTAGCCAGCTTCTGGTCATCTGGAACCTCACCAGTGATCCAGGACTATTGGTAAATTATGGAGAGCAGCTTCCCAAGCTCATCTGCCAGCTCCCTCATCACCATCTGGGCCCATATCCAGACATATCAACATCCAAATGTCCCAATAGTTCCCTGACTGCCTCCTCCTGAATAATGGGGGGACCATTCTGCTCCCTAATATCATTAACCAATCCAAGAGGACAGTTGTCCTGAAGGCAAGTCTTCCTGCTAAAAACTGAGGCAAAGAAGGCATTAAGCACCTCTGCCTTCTCCTCATCTACAGTTACTAAGTTCCCTCCTGCATCTAATTAAGAGCAAAGGTTGGTCTTACCCTTCCTTTTATCATTAATATATTTGCAAAACCATTTTTTATTATCCTTTACAGAAGTTGCCATTTTAAGTTCAAACTGAGCTTTGGCTTCCCTAACTTTTTTCCTTCATGCTCTAGTAGCCCCTTTAAATACTACCCGAGACACCTGACCCTCCTTCCAAAGATGACACATCCTCTTTTTATTCTTAAGTTCCTCCAAAACCTCCTTGCCCCTCCAGGCTGGATGTTTGCCTCCTCGACTCCTCTTTAGGCACACAGGGACAGTTTGTCCCTGTGCCTCAAGATCTCTAAGATCTCTGTTTTGAAGCATGCCCACCTTTCCTGAACTCCTTTCTTTTTAAGGACTGCTTCCCAAGGAACTCTTTGGATAATCTTCCTAAATAGGCCAAAGTCTGCCCTCTGGAAGCCCGATGTAAAAGTCTTATTGATGTTCCTCCTGGCTTTGTCAAATATTGAAAATTCTACAATTTTAATAGAATAGATGTGAAAGAATAGTAGTTAGGACATGCAGAAACATGGGATTTGGGAATTCAGATGGCGACTTCTACATGCTCCTAATCTCAAATTTTCTTCCATTACCACTAATAAACCCAATCATTGTACAGGAGGCAAAATAACTCATTTCATGTCTTGACAAACCAACAAAAAAACTCCTGAAACCTGTCTTAAAAGACATTTAGCAGCAAGTCTGACTCTTCAGCTGGCCCCAGGATGTACATGGACCACAAAGGCAACCTTTGCACACACCACATAAAAATACTGAGAAGAGAAACTGTAACACAGTAGTTCTGTGCCTCTAAAATATCAAAGTGTGGCTTAGCTAAAACGTTCACCTGATGCCTGAAGAAGTCTGTATCAGTCATAGAACATAATTATGGAATCATTTTGGCTGGAAAAGAACTCCAAGATCACCAAGTCCAACCTTCAACCAAATACCACTATGCCCTCTAAACAATATTTTGAAGTGCTATGTCCACTTGGTTTTTGAACATTTCCAGGGATGGTGACTCCACCATCTCCCTGGGCAGCCTGTTCCAGTGCTTAGCCACCCTTTCCATGAAGAAATTTTTCCTAATATCTAACCTGAACCTCACCTGGCGTAACTTGAGGCTGGCCATTTGTTCTTCTCCTGTCACTTGTTCCCAGGGAGAAGAGCCCAACCCACACGTGGTTACTTGGCTTTCAGGTAGCTGTAGAGTGTGATAAGACCTCCTGCCTAAATACCCTGGTACTCTCAGCCACTCCTCCTAGGACTTATGTTCCAGACCCTCCACCCTATCGTCAATCAGACCGTTTGAGACTGTTCCTAAGCCAGCTTATTAAATCTTAGTTAAGTAAATATTTTTTGTTTAGATAAAAACTATTTATTAACCAAGCACAGGAAATAAAAACTGTATTTTGGCACAACAAAAGATGTGTGAAGCCCTCAGCTTTAAAAAAGAGTTAAAAAAATACTCCAGTTTCTGTTAAAGGCAACAGAACAACGTTTTTCAGTGCAAGTCCAGTACTTTATTTAAGCTGCCACTAGGCAGATTGAAATCTAAATCCCATGTCCAAATACCTCTCCTTATCTAAATAAGAAAACTTCAGCACAGTTTCAATATATGACTTGTCCGACTCAGTATGAATTTCATTACAAAGCTGATAAGAGGAGAAATTAAACCTCTAGAAATGACTCTAACCTGGCTGATAAAAGATTCAGCCTTCTACATCCTATGCATAAATGTGCCTCCATTCATAGATGATTCTTAACAAGCCATGGATACAGAGACACAGAAAGTTCACAAGGCAGAGCTCTGAGCTCAGGCGTCTCAAAAGAAGGTTCCGACACCACTTCTCCATTTTGATGGGCTTTACTGTCAATCCCACATAAATTAAACTCAAATTTGGAGCAGTAGATCTATTACACTTTATCTTCTATTCAGCATTCATTCACAGCAGTACTGCATTACATCTCCCCAAACTGTTTCCCCTACCCCCTGACAGAAGGCACTTCTTTGTCCTCGCAGCCCAACACCTGAGGCTGAGCCCCTTCACCCCCCTCACTGGTGTAAGAGATTTGTGTTCTCAGACTGCAGAGCCAGCACAGCTCCAGCCCCCATAGCAGCCAGGAACCTCCTCTATTTACCTTCACTTCCCAACAACTCCAATACCCACAGATCCACCAAGCCAAATTAACTCTCCTGCCCACTCCATTGGCTGACTAGCGCAGAGCAGAGAAGGCTCCAGGCAGACCCTAGAGCACCTTCCAGTGCCTAGAGGGGCTCCAAGAGAGCGGGAGAGGGACTTTGGACAAGGCCCTGGAGTGACATGACATGAGGGAATGGCTTCACTCTGACAAAGACCAGGGTTAGACTGGATATTAGGAAGAAACAACAGTGAGGACCAGCACAAGCTGTCCATCACCCAGGTCTCAGACAGGACAAATCCCGAAGGCTACAGAGAGACAGAGCCTGGAGGGTGGAGCAAACAGAGCCCCAAAAACCTCACCATGGATCAAAAAGAAGCACAAGGTAAAATGTGAGGAATCCATTCTAGCTGCTAAAACATAAGATATAAATAAAAAGAAGAAAAAAAAAATCAAAAGGAGTTCTTCCTCAGACCCATTTGAGGATCCTGTACTGAAATACAGAGGCTCATTTCCCAATCCAAAACCAAATAAAGTCATTCTTCTCCAGTTCCATAAAAATGTATAAAATTCCTGCACTGTTTGAAGATGTTTCATAACTGCACTATTTTGGTAGGTAAACTCTGTTATTATCGTGACCCTCCTAAATTCTCACAATTTTAAATTAAGCTCTATTTCCAACTAATTAAGAAGGCACTTGATGTCACAGTTCTTTTGGCCACTATCCTGATAAGAAACAAGGCCACTTTAAGCCACCACTTCTCTGCACAGTTAAGGGACTTTAGTGGGCAATCAGCATAGGTTTAGAAAAGCCAATAATCTTCATAAAGTACTCTGATACCCAGTAATTCTTTGAATTATGATGGACTAACTTAATAATATTAGTACCGATCTTAATAAACACATAGAGATAACAAGATCTAGAAATGTGCAAAACCACCTCTCCTAATAAACAGATGATGTATTCTCACTAGCAATTAGTGTCCTAATTACTGCTCACCTGCTGTGATCTTTGCTGAATCAGGTGCTCCTCCTCCCCACACTGACTGTGTCGCCTCGTCAGGCTTATCACTTGCACCTGATGACCTGCAAGAAAATTCTGATTAGGGATTGCCCCACCAGGCTGCCTCAAGAGCCTGCCTGTGCAAGAGAGCCCACCGAGCTACATAGAGGCTCCCCTGCTGTAGCACAGGGCTGAATGACTTCGCCTCTCCCTTCTTTCACTGGAACGATATCCCAGGATATGCTAGAGTTATACAAAAAGCTGCACAAGCAGCTATCAGTAGGTGTGTGCTGCTCCTCTCCCAACTTCAAGGGGATTTCAGTTATAAACTCACAGTGCTGGGGGTTGTTGAAGGTAATTAACAGTACAAACCGTTAGGGCTTTTGGAACAGAATTATAAAAGATTCTGAGTTGGAAAAGCCCTGCAAGGATGACCAAAGTCCAACTTCTGGCCCTAGCACAGAACAACCTCAAGAATTCCCCCATGTCCCTAAATAAAACGTGATGGGCCCAGTAACTAGGACATTAAGTCGGAATTAAACAAAAAACTTTTTTTTTCTTTCTGCAAAAACACCCAAGAAGCCAGAAACAAGTGCACACAGGTTGCTATTTCGAGCTCTCAGCCGTCCCACCTCACAGGCCTTGTACCTCCCAGGCTGTACCCAGAGCCACCCGTGACGGGCGGTGCCCGTGCTGGCGCTGAGCCCGTCCCTGCCGCTCCCACCCCTCACGGGACACCCATCCCCTGAGCCCCCTGCCCACCCTCCCCACCGACCTCCGAGGCACCCAAATACAATCTCACCGATTCGGAGGCCTCGAGCGACCCCTCAGCCTCACCTCGCGCTGCCCGACACCGCCCCGCCACAACCGGGAGAAGGGTGGAGGGCGGAGCCCGGCCTCAGGGCGGCCCCGCCCGCCCGCAGGTGTGAGGATCTGCCCCTTTCCAAGATGGCGCCCGCGGCTGCCATCAGGGAGCGCACGCGAACGCCGTTCCCTTAACAAAGATGGCAGCGAAGGGGGCGGGGATCCGCGGCGCGCGCCGGCGTTCCTCCGCCTCCCCCCAATCAGCGGCCGCCAACTCTCCCGTGGAGGTGGCGGCGCGGCCAATGGGAGCGGAGAGCGTGGCGGCCGGGCGGGGAGCGGGCCAATGGGGCGGCGGCGGCGGGGGCAGCCGGCGCGGGGTGGTGGTGCCGCTGGTGCCGGTGCGGCGGGCGCTGCCGGGCGAGGCGGGATGCGGGCGGCCCACGGACTTTGCGCGGCGCTGGCCCTGCTCCTGCTGCCGGCCGGTGGCCGAGCGCTGCGCGACGGGGACTGCGAGGGTGAGTGCGAGCGGGCCCGGCCCGCGGGCACGGCGGGGGGAAGGCCGCTCCTCGCCGCCGTCTCCCGCAGTGTGGCCCGTCCGCCGGTCTGTGGGGCCGGGACGCGGAGCAGCCCTGAGGCTGTGACAGCCCGGCCGCCGGGGCCGGGCCGGGTCGGCGAGAGCGCTGCCTCCAGCGGCAGGAAAAGTCTCCCAAGTCTGGCCAAGTGCAGCCGGGCCGGGCCGGGCACCGATCGCAGACGGTCGGTGCCGGGGCGGTGCTCGGGGATGTCCGGTGCCGGGGCGGTGCGCCGGGCAGCCCGTGGGGCAGGGGGGGCGGGGCTTCCAGCCGTGCCCCGCTCCCGGGACGGGATCTCCCTTTCGAGGGTCTTGCACTCTGTCGGGAAGTTGCCGGTCCCTCTCCACGGGGTCAGCGGTAGAGTACCAACGGGAAAGAGGAGCGACGACTCCGGGACACCGGACCGTCTCCAGGCCAGGAGACCAGTACTGTCGCATCTCGGCACTGGCGGGGCAGGGCTTCCCGCCGGCTGTCCCGGCTGAGTGACGGTGGCCAGGGCAAGGGAGCAGGAGAACGCCAGTGAGGTTACTCATCCGGACCTCGCCGGGACTCCCCCCTTAGTCATCACAGTGCCCGGAGCCCTCTCAGTGCGCACAGCCGGGAGCCCTGAGCGGCTGATCCAAATCAAGTCGGGCCCTTTGTGTACCACGGAAATACAAACGCCTCGGGGGTGGAACCTGTTGAGCTGCATAGCAAATTAAGCTGCTCTTGTGCAGCGAACTGAACAGATTCCCCAAGAGAAGCAAGAGGAACTTGAGGCGGGGCTCTAGTAGCTGGTTGGGAGTTTGGGATACTAATATCCTTTCTCTGCAGTAAGAATGAGAGGAGGGAACTGGGTAAATCAAAACTTCCAGCTGCTGTCCCAGCACTAGACTGGAACTTGTTTCTATACTACTGTGGCCATCAGTGTCACTGCCTGCAGCAAAGGTTTTCTTCCCAAGCTTTTCAGTTCCCCAACAGCTTACAGTGGGCATCAGTTTGTCTGTGACTGGGGACAGATTGGTGGGAGGTAAATAAGGGCGCTGTATGCATACCAAAAATGTTTTCCAAAATGGTCCATCTTATAATTAGTTCTAATTTTAATATAACAAAAGTTTCTGCTCAGTTCTGTCATGGCCATACTCCATTTCCTGTCCTGCCCAATTACTGTGCCATGCATTGTGTTCTGAGTTCAACACAAGTTGCTAATGACAATAATATTTGCCAGTCCCTTCCTGCTGGGGTAAACAGATCCCATAAAAGGCATAACTCACCTGTTCCCTAGAGGCAGAATTGTTCCTGGCACTTGTCTTGCGCAGGAAGGCATGAGAATTCCCAGCTGCTGAGCAGGAATTGGTGGGGCTGCGCAGTGCTCGGTCCAGATGATGCTGATGTCCACAGATGAGTTGTGAGCAGCAGGATGACCAAAATCTGACACTCGGGGTGTCCCTCAGTCATCCCACAGGCTGTCTGTCCTCCTTCCCAGCCACACACGGGGCTGCTGCGCTTTGGAGCACGTACAGAGCAACTGCTGCCAAGGGAAGGAGCGATGACCGAGTTGTGCAGCCCTTCCCACGGGCAGGAACGTGGATCTGTCCTCTCAATTGCAGCTGCACCTGTGGGAGTGGTGTTATGTCTAAGACTCTTCCCTCTTTCCATCTGAAACTGCATCAGAAGCCTGTGGAAATGCAAGGAGAAAGGTGCCACGTGGACGTAGCATGGGATCACATTTCTCTTTCTCTTGGAAGTAATTTCAGCTGAAGCAGCCTGGTAATCAGTGATACCCTGTTACTGAAGTCAGCACACGGGGAGCCTCAGAGGATTATGTACAGAGTCGGTTTTCTATCAGCACTGGGTTTGAACACCCGTGTTCTTACAAATCACTTCCCAAAGCATCAAGACAAATTTAAATTTACATTTTTGCATGGGCATGGGTTTGCATCCATCATATGATCCTGTGCTCACTCAGGACAGTGTAAAGGGCCCCTGGACACTTCATGGATCTCATTTCTCAGATTGTCACAAACCCACCGAAAGTACCAGGGTGTGTTGTTGATTCATGGACGCTCTGAATGACTTTCTGAAGCATGGGTGAAGTCATTGACTGCTAATGCAGATTCAGAAAAGTTCTGTTATCCAAACCCCCCATTCCATTTCCCTACAAGTGTCCTCTAAGAGCTGCCATGAGATTAGTGCTCTGGCTGATGACTCCCTCCATCTTCTCTTCCAGTGTGTGTCACATTCCTGGGAAGGTTCTACCAGAGTCTAAAGGACAACAACATTGAATTCACACCTTCCAGTATTGAAAAGGAGCTCTTGAAATCCTGCAAAGAAGCAAAGGGCAAAGAGAACCGCCTGGTAAGTAGGGGGAGTCAGTAATATTTGTCTCCTGCAAATGAGGGGAAACTATTGCTTCTGAGTTTGTATGATACAGCTTCCCAGCAGGGGCTGCTTCTCCTGGATCTGTAGCCACAGTTGGTCCTGTATTTTTTGTAAGAGAGTGTTTTTTGGAGAGTTCAGCATCTTCACCTTGAAAAAAAAGGAAAAAACCCACCATCCTGTCAACAGTGATTGCACTGGCTGGCCCTGTGTCTCATTGTTACTTGAAGCACTGGAGATTACAGAGCTTTTGTTTGCTGTAGGGCTTCCCTGTCCCTTAAGTGGTATTTGGGGTGCTGTATAAGCTGTTAAAATATTTATACTCTTTGGCTGTTCAGATTAAAACTAAAGGAAAATGAAATTGCCCTAAATAAAACCAAAGGCAATTTGTGAATGAAGAGTCCCAAGGAAAAGGCCCTGAACTCTCCTCAGAGAACTACAGAGATACCATCTGACATGCAGAGGGGAACACTTCAGAGAGTCTCTTTGAATGAAGAAGACTTTAGTCCTAATCCTGTTCAGTTTTTATAAAATTAAGAAACAAGACCACCAGCCTCAGCAGCTGTAAGATCAGTGCAATGGAAAACACCTGCTCAGTATCCTGGGCTCAGTTAGGCTCATTTTGCCCTGCTCTAGCAGTCCCTTGGGGAGGTTCTGTAAAAGTAAACATCCAGCTGCAAAACCAGACAAGGACAGGGATAGAAAACTGCTTTTAGAAGCTTTTTTGCCACGCATCCCCACTTCACTCTTTTCTTCCCTCTAGTGCTATTACATTGGGGCCACAAGTGATGCAGCCACCAAAATCATTAACGAGGTATCAAAGCCCATGAGTCACCACATCCCTGTGGAAAAGATCTGTGAGAAGTTAAAGAAGAAAGACAGTCAGATCTGTGAACTAAAATACGGTGAGTTGCCTGCACAAGAGGAAATGCCCATGATTTGCTGGGGAGTAGATCACTGGGGGTGAAACAACATCCTAAAACTACTCAGTCCTGAGCTGTGTAGCCTAGTTAGGTTGCACAACTTGCATTGCTCTCCACGAACATCCTAGAGAGTTTTATGGAGATGCTTAGGTAAGATTGTTGGCTGCTAACCCTTCTTGGCTTCTGAAGGGACTGATCAGCCCTGGAATAACTAACTCCCAGGTGTAGCAGTACTGCTGCACTCACATTGCTGTTTGGATTGTCATGTTTGGGAAGGTGTGTGGTACAGCCTGTCCTGGCAGTGGTGGGGGTGGTGTTGCTGTGGCAAGGCTCAGGCCCTTGGCTGAGCTCTGCAGTGCCAGCTGATCTCCTGTTCCCAGCAGCAGGGTGATAAATGCTGCTTTCTCACCTCCTCTAGTCTCTCCTCAGAGCATTCCAGTCTCTGTTTCTCATCACCTGCCTTGAACTCTCATGGTCCTAGATGACTCCTCTTCCTGAAAAAACTAATACAAAAAAACGGCATAGAAATGCCTCCTGCTTTCCCTTATCACTGCCCTGACATCCCCTGGAGACACCTCTTGGATTGTGGGTCTTTATACTTCTCAGTTCTCCTACTAAGGCCATGCTTCCTGAAAAGCTTTTTTTTTCTTATCTTTCCCTTGAAATCACTCTGCTACATTTATTTTACACAGTGGAAGAGAAGTGTTGCTGCTTGTACAATAAGGGGCTTTCGGGGCTATTGTGGAACTCCTGCATCTAAACTGCAACGACCCTCTCTGTCTTCTAATAGTTTTTAGCATTAAGAGCCTTATCGCTGTCCAAAACCTAACTTAGACGTTCCTCTACCCCCGGCACCTCTCTCCCTCCTGGGTTTTGGCTTCCTCACCCACCTGGTGTGTCTGAGTGCAGCTCTGCTCTCCCCGCAGACAAGCAGATCGACCTAAGCACTGCCGACCTGCGCAAGCTGCGTGTCAAGGAGCTGCGGCGGATCCTGGATGATTGGGGCGAGGTGTGCAAGGGCTGTGCCGAGAAGTCCGACTTCATCCGCAGGATCCACGAACTGATGCCCAAGTACGCGCCGAGAGCGGCCGGCGCCCGGGCAGACCTCTGAGGGCCGAGACCGGGGCGACCCTGTGGCGATGCCAGGGCTCTGAGGGGCGACACCGGGGCTGCAAGGGGACTGTGAGGGGCGACCTCAAGGCTCTGAGGGGCGACCCCGGCCCCGCGCTTTGTACGGGACTTTCATTAAAGTTCGCCGGTGTGTACCGGGCGGAGCCATGCCGTGTGATGTGATTGCGGGACGGACATACACACACACACCTCCCTCCACACCCCGCACCTGCCGGGCCCGACATTCCCCCGTCCCTCCCGCCCTCGCTCCACCTGCGGATTGGCCCCGCGCGCGCCCCCTCAGCCCGCCGAGGGGCGGGGCTTCGCCGCCCGCCCTGATTGGCCGCCCCGCTGTCGCGCGCGGGCGGCGGGAAGTGCGGTGTGACGTCACGGCCCCGTGACGGCGGCGCGGTGCGCGCGGGGCGATGACGTAGGGCCCGCGCGGCGCGGCGGCCGGAGCCGCCTTCGCTCCCTTTTGTCCAAGATGGCGGCGGCCGCCGGAGGCGCCTCCTGAGCCGCGGGCCCGGCGCGATGAAGCGCGGCAGCGACCGCGACTCGGGTTGGTGCGATTTG